>JAMQGT020011825.1:0-146229 GCA_024447675.2 Pterophyllum scalare
GCCTTTAGGATATTAGTCTGCCAGTCAAAGATAATCTCACAAGCGTACTTGTGGCAAAGGATTTTATTTTTTTGTCTTCCTGTCTTTTCTCAGTTGACACTGCCAGAAAAGATATCGTATTCCTTCTGGATGGTTCAGATGGCACAAGGAATGGCTTCCCTGCCATGCGTGATTTTGTACAGAGAGTGGTGGAGAAACTGAATGTGGGCCAAAACAAAGACCGTGTCTCTGTGGTCCAGTACGGCAGAGATACAGAGGTCCATTTCTATCTGAACACATACACCACCAGAGAGGATGTGGTGGACTCGGTCAGAGGGCTTAGACACAGAGGAGGAAGACCCCTAAACACCGGGGCAGCTCTCCAATACGTCAGGGACAATGTCTTTACAAACTCATCCGGGAGTAGACGCCTGCAAGGTGTGCCACAGATATTGATCTTGCTAACTGGGGGAAGGTCTTTTGACAATGTAGATACCCCAGCCTCAGCTCTCAAACAGCAGGGCATTTTTGTGATTGGCATCGGAACAAGGACCTCGGACGCTAGAGAGCTGCAGAAAATATCACATGAGCCTAGTTATGCTCTGTCAGTGTCTGAGTTCACTGACCTCCCCAATGTCCAAGAACAGCTCTCCTCTGTAATGAGCAAAGTGCTAGTGAGGGCCACGCCTATGACACCAACAGTGACTGGTAAGAATGTGACCCATTTTTAAATTCCAGTATCATGGTTGGAAAGAGTTTGAAGTGAAATCAAATGTTTGTTGCTACATGAACATCAGCAAGTGCAATTTGACAAAATAGTTGTGGTTGTACAGACCAAGTTCGGTTTGACCTTCTGGTTTGCAGCTGCTAAATATTTGGTTCACTAAGCTAAATAATGTGCCAAAATCTTATGTTCCCTAGTGGTCAGACAGCCAGCAGGGAAGGATGTGGTGTTTTTGCTGGATGGATCTGATGGTACTAGAACTGGATTCCCAGCTATGCGAGACTTTGTCCAAAAACAAGTAGAGACACTCAGCGTGGATGACGGCAAAGACCGTGTGTCGGTCGTTCAGTACAGCAGAGATCCAGCTGTCCAGTTCTATCTGAACACGTACACGACAAAAAGAGAGATCCTCGACAGTGTCAGAGGTTTGAGGCACAAAGGTGGAAGTCCCCTCAACACTGGAGCAGCTCTCCGGTACTTGAGGGATAACGTCTTCACGGCCTCTGCCGGAAGCAGGCGCCCTGAAGGAGTTCCGCAAGTCCTAATATTGATGACTGGTGGAAGATCTTTTGACAGTGTTGATGAACCAGCCTCTGCTCTCAAACAGCTGGGTGTCTTGACCATTGCAATTGGAGCCAGAGGCTCTGACAGCAGAGAACTTCAAACCATAACTGGCGAGCCCAGTTCTGCTCTTTCTGTGTCTGAATTCACTGACCTTCCAAGTGTCCAAAAGCAACTTGAGTCCTCTGTGGAGGCTGCAGTTACTGACGTCAGCCCAGAATCACCAACTGTACTTGGTATGTTATCAGACAGGGCTCCTTTCTGGCCCCAAATGATACTCGACTTTTTTCACGTACACAGACAAAGAGAGAACAAAAGAAAGTGATGTTTGTCTAGCTCCTTTTACACAACTCAAAAGAGTTTCTAGCATGCTTTCTTCTTCAAAAAAAGTAAAAAAAAAAAGTCAGCCAGGCTAGGTGCCTTTAGGATATTAGTCTGCCAGTCAAAGATAATCTCACAAGCGTACTTGTGGCAAAGGATTTTATTTTTTTGTCTTCCTGTCTTTTCTCAGTTGACACTGCCAGAAAAGATATCGTATTCCTTCTGGATGGTTCAGATGGCACAAGGAATGGCTTCCCTGCCATGCGTGATTTTGTACAGAGAGTGGTGGAGAAACTGAATGTGGGCCAAAACAAAGACCGTGTCTCTGTGGTCCAGTACGGCAGAGATACAGAGGTCCATTTCTATCTGAACACATACACCACCAGAGAGGATGTGGTGGACTCGGTCAGAGGGCTTAGACACAGAGGAGGAAGACCCCTAAACACCGGGGCAGCTCTCCAATACGTCAGGGACAATGTCTTTACAAACTCATCCGGGAGTAGACGCCTGCAAGGTGTGCCACAGATATTGATCTTGCTAACTGGGGGAAGGTCTTTTGACAATGTAGATACCCCAGCCTCAGCTCTCAAACAGCAGGGCATTTTTGTGATTGGCATCGGAACAAGGACCTCGGACGCTAGAGAGCTGCAGAAAATATCACATGAGCCTAGTTATGCTCTGTCAGTGTCTGAGTTCACTGACCTCCCCAATGTCCAAGAACAGCTCTCCTCTGTAATGAGCAAAGTGCTAGTGAGGGCCACGCCTATGACACCAACAGTGACTGGTAAGAATGTGACCCATTTTTAAATTCCAGTATCATGGTTGGAAAGAGTTTGAAGTGAAATCAAATGTTTGTTGCTACATGAACATCAGCAAGTGCAATTTGACAAAATAGTTGTGGTTGTACAGACCAAGTTCGGTTTGACCTTCTGGTTTGCAGCTGCTAAATATTTGGTTCACTAAGCTAAATAATGTGCCAAAATCTTATGTTCCCTAGTGGTCAGACAGCCAGCAGGGAAGGATGTGGTGTTTTTGCTGGATGGATCTGATGGTACTAGAACTGGATTCCCAGCTATGCGAGACTTTGTCCAAAAACAAGTAGAGACACTCAGCGTGGATGACGGCAAAGACCGTGTGTCGGTCGTTCAGTACAGCAGAGATCCAGCTGTCCAGTTCTATCTGAACACGTACACGACAAAAAGAGAGATCCTCGACAGTGTCAGAGGTTTGAGGCACAAAGGTGGAAGTCCCCTCAACACTGGAGCAGCTCTCCGGTACTTGAGGGATAACGTCTTCACGGCCTCTGCCGGAAGCAGGCGCCCTGAAGGAGTTCCGCAAGTCCTAATATTGATGACTGGTGGAAGATCTTTTGACAGTGTTGATGAACCAGCCTCTGCTCTCAAACAGCTGGGTGTCTTGACCATTGCAATTGGAGCCAGAGGCTCTGACAGCAGAGAACTTCAAACCATAACTGGCGAGCCCAGTTCTGCTCTTTCTGTGTCTGAATTCACTGACCTTCCAAGTGTCCAAAAGCAACTTGAGTCCTCTGTGGAGGCTGCAGTTACTGACGTCAGCCCAGAATCACCAACTGTACTTGGTATGTTATCAGACAGGGCTCCTTTCTGGCCCCAAATGATACTCGACTTTTTTCACGTACACAGACAAAGAGAGAACAAAAGAAAGTGATGTTTGTCTAGCTCCTTTTACACAACTCAAAAGAGTTTCTAGCATGCTTTCCTCTTCAAAAAAAGTGAAAAAAAAAAAGTCAGCCAGGCTAGGTGCCTTTAGGATATTAGTCTGCCAGTCAAAGATAATCTCACAAGCGTACTTGTGGCAAAGGATTTTATTTTTTTGTCTTCCTGTCTTTTCTCAGTTGACACTGCCAGAAAAGATATCGTATTCCTTCTGGATGGTTCAGATGGCACAAGGAATGGCTTCCCTGCCATGCGTGATTTTGTACAGAGAGTGGTGGAGAAACTGAATGTGGGCCAAAACAAAGACCGTGTCTCTGTGGTCCAGTACGGCAGAGATACAGAGGTCCATTTCTATCTGAACACATACACCACCAGAGAGGATGTGGTGGACTCGGTCAGAGGGCTTAGACACAGAGGAGGAAGACCCCTAAACACCGGGGCAGCTCTCCAATACGTCAGGGACAATGTCTTTACAAACTCATCCGGGAGTAGACGCCTGCAAGGTGTGCCACAGATATTGATCTTGCTAACTGGGGGAAGGTCTTTTGACAATGTAGATACCCCAGCCTCAGCTCTCAAACAGCAGGGCATTTTTGTGATTGGCATCGGAACAAGGACCTCGGACGCTAGAGAGCTGCAGAAAATATCACATGAGCCTAGTTATGCTCTGTCAGTGTCTGAGTTCACTGACCTCCCCAATGTCCAAGAACAGCTCTCCTCTGTAATGAGCAAAGTGCTAGTGAGGGCCACGCCTATGACACCAACAGTGACTGGTAAGAATGTGACCCATTTTTAAATTCCAGTATCATGGTTGGAAAGAGTTTGAAGTGAAATCAAATGTTTGTTGCTACATGAACATCAGCAAGTGCAATTTGACAAAATAGTTGTGGTTGTACAGACCAAGTTCGGTTTGACCTTCTGGTTTGCAGCTGCTAAATATTTGGTTCACTAAGCTAAATAATGTGCCAAAATCTTATGTTCCCTAGTGGTCAGACAGCCAGCAGGGAAGGATGTGGTGTTTTTGCTGGATGGATCTGATGGTACTAGAACTGGATTCCCAGCTATGCGAGACTTTGTCCAAAAACAAGTAGAGACACTCAGCGTGGATGACGGCAAAGACCGTGTGTCGGTCGTTCAGTACAGCAGAGATCCAGCTGTCCAGTTCTATCTGAACACGTACACGACAAAAAGAGAGATCCTCGACAGTGTCAGAGGTTTGAGGCACAAAGGTGGAAGTCCCCTCAACACTGGAGCAGCTCTCCGGTACTTGAGGGATAACGTCTTCACGGCCTCTGCCGGAAGCAGGCGCCCTGAAGGAGTTCCGCAAGTCCTAATATTGATGACTGGTGGAAGATCTTTTGACAGTGTTGATGAACCAGCCTCTGCTCTCAAACAGCTGGGTGTCTTGACCATTGCAATTGGAGCCAGAGGCTCTGACAGCAGAGAACTTCAAACCATAACTGGCGAGCCCAGTTCTGCTCTTTCTGTGTCTGAATTCACTGACCTTCCAAGTGTCCAAAAGCAACTTGAGTCCTCTGTGGAGGCTGCAGTTACTGACGTCAGCCCAGAATCACCAACTGTACTTGGTATGTTATCAGACAGGGCTCCTTTCTGGCCCCAAATGATACTCGACTTTTTTCACGTACACAGACAAAGAGAGAACAAAAGAAAGTGATGTTTGTCTAGCTCCTTTTACACAACTCAAAAGAGTTTCTAGCATGCTTTCCTCTTTCAAAAAAACAGAAAAAAAAAAGTTCAGCCAGGCTAGGTGCCTTTAGGATATTAGTCTGCCAGTCAAAGATAATCTCACAAGCGTACTTGTGGCAAAGGATTTTATTTTTTTGTCTTCCTGTCTTTTCTCAGTTGACACTGCCAGAAAAGATATCGTATTCCTTCTGGATGGTTCAGATGGCACAAGGAATGGCTTCCCTGCCATGCGTGATTTTGTACAGAGAGTGGTGGAGAAACTGAATGTGGGCCAAAACAAAGACCGTGTCTCTGTGGTCCAGTACGGCAGAGATACAGAGGTCCATTTCTATCTGAACACATACACCACCAGAGAGGATGTGGTGGACTCGGTCAGAGGGCTTAGACACAGAGGAGGAAGACCCCTAAACACCGGGGCAGCTCTCCAATACGTCAGGGACAATGTCTTTACAAACTCATCCGGGAGTAGACGCCTGCAAGGTGTGCCACAGATATTGATCTTGCTAACTGGGGGAAGGTCTTTTGACAATGTAGATACCCCAGCCTCAGCTCTCAAACAGCAGGGCATTTTTGTGATTGGCATCGGAACAAGGACCTCGGACGCTAGAGAGCTGCAGAAAATATCACATGAGCCTAGTTATGCTCTGTCAGTGTCTGAGTTCACTGACCTCCCCAATGTCCAAGAACAGCTCTCCTCTGTAATGAGCAAAGTGCTAGTGAGGGCCACGCCTATGACACCAACAGTGACTGGTAAGAATGTGACCCATTTTTAAATTCCAGTATCATGGTTGGAAAGAGTTTGAAGTGAAATCAAATGTTTGTTGCTACATGAACATCAGCAAGTGCAATTTGACAAAATAGTTGTGGTTGTACAGACCAAGTTCGGTTTGACCTTCTGGTTTGCAGCTGCTAAATATTTGGTTCACTAAGCTAAATAATGTGCCAAAATCTTATGTTCCCTAGTGGTCAGACAGCCAGCAGGGAAGGATGTGGTGTTTTTGCTGGATGGATCTGATGGTACTAGAACTGGATTCCCAGCTATGCGAGACTTTGTCCAAAAACAAGTAGAGACACTCAGCGTGGATGACGGCAAAGACCGTGTGTCGGTCGTTCAGTACAGCAGAGATCCAGCTGTCCAGTTCTATCTGAACACGTACACGACAAAAAGAGAGATCCTCGACAGTGTCAGAGGTTTGAGGCACAAAGGTGGAAGTCCCCTCAACACTGGAGCAGCTCTCCGGTACTTGAGGGATAACGTCTTCACGGCCTCTGCCGGAAGCAGGCGCCCTGAAGGAGTTCCGCAAGTCCTAATATTGATGACTGGTGGAAGATCTTTTGACAGTGTTGATGAACCAGCCTCTGCTCTCAAACAGCTGGGTGTCTTGACCATTGCAATTGGAGCCAGAGGCTCTGACAGCAGAGAACTTCAAACCATAACTGGCGAGCCCAGTTCTGCTCTTTCTGTGTCTGAATTCACTGACCTTCCAAGTGTCCAAAAGCAACTTGAGTCCTCTGTGGAGGCTGCAGTTACTGACGTCAGCCCAGAATCACCAACTGTACTTGGTATGTTATCAGACAGGGCTCCTTTCTGGCCCCAAATGATACTCGACTTTTTTCACGTACACAGACAAAGAGAGAACAAAAGAAAGTGATGTTTGTCTAGCTCCTTTTACACAACTCAAAAGAGTTTCTAGCATGCTTTCCTCTTTCAAAAAAAGGGAAAACAAACAGTCCAGCCAGGCTAGGTGCCTTTAGGATATTAGTCTGCCAGTCAAAGATAATCTCACAAGCGTACTTGTGGCAAAGGGTTTTATTTTTTTGTCTTCCTGTCTTTTCTCAGTTGACACTGCCAGAAAAGATATCGTATTCCTTCTGGATGGTTCAGATGGCACAAGGAATGGCTTCCCTGCCATGCGTGATTTTGTACAGAGAGTGGTGGAGAAACTGAATGTGGGCCAAAACAAAGACCGTGTCTCTGTGGTCCAGTACGGCAGAGATACAGAGGTCCATTTCTATCTGAACACATACACCACCAGAGAGGATGTGGTGGACTCGGTCAGAGGGCTTAGACACAGAGGAGGAAGACCCCTAAACACCGGGGCAGCTCTCCAATACGTCAGGGACAATGTCTTTACAAACTCATCCGGGAGTAGACGCCTGCAAGGTGTGCCACAGATATTGATCTTGCTAACTGGGGGAAGGTCTTTTGACAATGTAGATACCCCAGCCTCAGCTCTCAAACAGCAGGGCATTTTTGTGATTGGCATCGGAAGAAGGACCTCGGATGCTAGAGAGCTGCAGAAAATATCACATGAGCCTAGTTATGCTCTGTCAGTGTCTGAGTTCACTGACCTCCCCAATGTCCAAGAACAGCTCTCCTCTGTAATGAGCAAAGTGCTAGTGAGGGCCACGCCTATGACACCAACAGTGACTGGTAAGAATGTGACCCATTTTTAAATTCCAGTATCATGGTTGGAAAGAGTTTGAAGTGAAATCAAATGTTTTTTGCTACATGAACATCAGCAAGTGCAATTTGACTAAATAGTTATTTTTTTAAAATAATAGTTTTTGACATTTTTTCAGAGCCACCAATTTTATGTGTTTTTGTGTAAGTCTAAGCAAAACGATTTCTATCTGCTCATTATCACAACATCCACAAGTGGTCCTTGTTTTTAATTTTGTTTAAAAGCCCAGATTTCGACAGTACTGTCTGTGTTTTTTCTCATAAGTAGAGCATCCCTCAGATCATTTAGCTGAAAGTTCCCAATCATCAACATTTCATCTGTTACAGTTGAACAGTTTCATTATGTGATATAGTGCCCTTAATCCTTTAACATTAAGTAAATTTTTATGGTTGAAATAAATAAACTATTCAGGTTATTCATTCTAATGTCAATCTTCACTTGTCATTACTTAATTGTTGATTTACAACCTACAGTGTGTCCGGTTAAATTTAATATAAGTTTTCACTGATCCTTTCACCAAATCTTTAAAGGATATCGTCTTGGTCTGCAGTTTTTACATTGAAATCAATCATTTATTTTCTTTTTAATGCATTTCACATTATATAATTTTTAAAAAAATTTATGTTAATATCTTGCAACAATACTTCCTTGAATTACATTCATTGATAACCCATTAAGAAGTGTTCCTTAGAAAAGTAATTTTTTTTTTATCGTTCACGCTAAAGGCACAGTGATTTATGTATATTGTATCTTCATCTGTACACTGCTGTAAAGTAAGCAGATACACACACATACAAAAGAACAAAACTGACACATGATGCAAAATATCAATTTCCAACATTTTATACAGTTCTAGGAAATTTTTAAAAAAAACAACTGCTATTTTAAGTAGAATGTTTGGAACCAAATGTGCAAATTTTCTTTAATGTCCAGATATAAAAGGGGGTAATTTCAGATTTAAATGTTCGGTATCCACTGTGCTTGAAATTGCAATAAGTGCTGTTCACAATCTCCATTTACCTGGTATTTTGTAATATATATTTATTAGGAGCATCATGTAAGAAATCATCCTTTTTATACTTAAACTTTTAAAAAGTTTTTCATCTATATTTTTTCTTTCATTTTTTTTCTATTTTTCTTTTCTGTATTTATTTATGTTATTTTATTTGCACTGTTACTCAAGAACTGTGCACAAGAATTCCTTTATAACCAACCCTTGCATACAAGAACAGATGGCAATGTCTCTCGAATCTTGAAAATTTATCTTTAGTCAAAAGCAGGAAGAAAATTGATTTATATACCAGGATTTTCACAATTAAAAAATGATGTGGGCTCAACTTACCACCATTTCCATTTTAATGTCATAGATTTCTGAAACTGATCATATTATCAACATTTTCTCTTTCAGCTGCATCACAGGGCCCCAAGAAGGATGTGGTGTTCCTTGTTGATGGATCCGACGGTGTTGGAAGGGAATTTCCTATCATCCAGGAGTTCATCCGCAGGATTGTTGAGAGTCTCAATGTGGGCGAAAATAAGATCCGGGTTGGTGTGGTCCAGTATGGTGACACTGCTCAGGCTGACATGTATCTGAACACATATACGACCAAAGACGGTGTTTTGAATGGCATCAGGGGAATGAGGAAGCAAGGTGGAAGACAACGTAACCTGGGTCAGGCCTTACAGTTTGTCAGTCAGGATGTTCTGACAGCAGCACGAGGTAGCAGAAAACAGGATGGTGTACCACAATTTGTGATTGCTGTGTCCAGCGGGCCTTCTACAGATAACGTCCGTAGTGCAGCATTTGCTCTCAAACAATCCAGAGTTCTTCCATTCAGCATTGGGACCAGGGATGTGAACCCCACAGAACTAAGGGTGGTGTCATATGTATCCAATTATGCCTACACAATAGATGACCTCCCTGGCCTGTATACAGTCCAAGAAGAATTAATCAACAAACTCACAGAATTGTCAGAAGATGACATCAACAACTTGCGTCCGGAGTTCCCAGCTTATGAAGGTAAATGGAATTTATTAAAACAGCTTAACACATTCCTCATTCATATTACTACAGTATGTGTTGAAGCCAGAATCATACTCCCAATTCTACTGCATGTTATATATCTTTAGGTATTAAAACTATTAAGAACTGTATAGTCAGTAGTAGTCACACCCTATTAATGTGCTTCCATTCTTTTCGAGCAGAAAAACCATCTGTACCCACAGGAGGAGAAAAGAGGGATATTGTATTTCTTATCGATGGCACAACAGCGGTGCGTAGTGAATTCCCTTCTATCCGTGAAATGATAAGAAGAGTTGTGGATCAGCTGGATGTTGGTTTGGATAAGGTCCGAGTTTCAGTGGCGCAGTACAGCGACGACCCAAAGTTAGAATTTCTACTGAATCAGTTCTCAACAAAAAACGAAGTACTCCAGGCAGTGGCTAGACTTCGGAACAAAGGTGGGAATATTCTAAACACAGGACGCGCTCTTGAGTTTGTCGCCAGAACCATCTACCAGAGATCAGGAGGAAGCCGCCTTGAGGAGGGTGTGCCTCAATTCCTCATTCTAGTTACAGCCGGCAAATCTACTGATGATGTGTCCAGATCAGCTGATGAACTCAAGAGAAACCGGATAGCACCTCTCGCCATTGGTTCAAGGAATGCAGACCAAGATGAACTGAGACAGATTTCCCTGAAGCCAGAGCTTGTATATAAAGTTGACAGTTTCCGAGAGCTTCCAAGGGTGGAGCAACAACTAATTGATTCAGTCAAAACAATATCCACCGATGATATTGCCAGCAGTTATGTTCCTGTCCCAGAAGGTAAGAAATACAGTGTATTTATTCTGTATATTCAAGGCTCCAATTAAGTTCAGTTGGAAGTACTAAAGACAATTACTGACTAATTTCTTCATCTTTTGCAATTTATAATTTACCTTCATTACTATACATTTTAACTGCATTTTTTCCTTTTGTGCTTTTCAGTCATCCTAGATCTTGGGAAAAAAGACATTATTTTCCTGATTGATGGCTCAGATAATACAGGTCCTGCAGGGATTGATCATATCCGTGACTTCATTCTCAGAATTGTTGAACAGCTTGATGTGCGGCCTGATCAAATTCGTGTCGCTGTTGTCCAGTATGCAGACAAAGTTAAAACAGAATTCTCACTTAACATACACAACAGCAAGCCAGCTGTTATCTCTGCTATTAAAAAACTTCGTCAGATGGGTGGACGATCATCAGACCTGGCCAGCGCTATTGATCATGTCATTCGTAATGAATTAAGATCCTTTTCTGGCGCTCGTCCAATTGTGGCCTCCCAGCATCTTGTGGTTCTCACAGGTGGACGTTCACCCAAAGATGTTTCCATCTATGGACCTATGCTCAAGTCCACCCGGGTTAACTGCATTGGTGTTGGTGCTGGTAGTGCTGATGTAGGGCAGCTATCAGCAATTACCACCTCTGCTGATGATGTCCTTCAGGTTCCCACATTCCCAAGCCTGCCAACAATAAAGGAGAGGTTTATTAAAAGGTTGAATGTGTCTGCTTTTGAGGACATAGATGAGGACACTCCAAGTAAGTAGCACAGTAGCAAGTAATACAAAAATGTACACATTTTACAGAATCTAGAATGATTAGCACATGTTGTGGTTTCAGTTGAAAAACCAATATGTCTTTTCAATATAAACACATATTCCATCTAAACACACATTTTAATATGTCTATATTTTCCTTCTTGTAGCACCAGGTTTACCTCCATCTAAAAAGGCTGATATAGTGTTTTTGGTGGATGGCTCAATTAATGTGGGCCGCGACAACTTCAGAGAAGTCATGGATTTTATCAGCAACCTAATTGATCTGTTCTACACCGATAGAGACAACCTACAGATTGGCTTGGCACATTATGCTGAAGATGTGAATGATGGCTTTTATCTTAACACATACAGTAACAGGGATGACATTCTAAACGCTATTGGTCAAATGGAGTACAAAGGTGGACGTAGACTCAACACTGCTGTGGCCCTTGGCACTATTCAAGATGTTTACTTTTCTAAAGAAAGAGGAAGTAGGGCTGATGAGGGCACTCCTCAGATTCTTATAACTATCACTGGTGGAAACTCAGCTGACGACAGTAAATCAGCAGTCCTTGGTTTGAAGAACAAAGGTGTGAGAGTCTTTGCTGTGGGAGTGGGTAACATTCAGAATGAGCTGGAAAAGCTGGCAAGTGATCCCACCATGGTGGCTCGAGCAAGTAAATTTCAAGAACTCTCAGAGCTCAATGAACAAATCCTGGAAACTCTGGATGATGAAGTAAAGGGGAAGCTTTGTACCGGTGTGAAAGAAGCACCCAAAAGTAAGAGAAATGGTTTTGTGTGTTTCTTGCTTGTTGATGATACTTTTAATTAAATGATTAAAGGTTGCCATGATTTTGTCCAGGGTTTGTCCTTACCAAAAGTCTCTAAGGTAAAACCATTTTTTGTTTTACAGCCTGCAATATAGAAGTGTTGGTTGGCTTTGATGTGTCTGCCCAGAACATCTTCAGTGCTCAGACCAACCTCCAGAGCAAGATGGGTGCTATTTTGCAGAGGATTTCCAAAATGGCCCCCATCAGTTGCTCAGCTGGGCAGATTCCCTCTGTTCTAGTGGGTATGCTGGCCATGGATTCTGCCTCTGAGCCTGTGCAGCTAGACTTCACAACTAATCCAGATGAGCTGTTTGAGGCATTCATAGCCTTGCGGAGTCGCGGCCCCTTTGTTCTCAATGGCAGGACCATATCAGCTTACACCGACAGGTTCAAAGTCAGACAGGACGACACTGTCAAGGTTGGTTACTCAGACACATTAAAAAGCAGAAATGTGACAAGCAGTTCATAAATGTCAGCACTGGGGCTGTTGCTAAAATAATGCAATCTGAATTTGTTAAGTAATAATTTTCTCTGATCTGTTAGATTCAGCTGTTGCATTTCCCAGTAAGTTTCATCCATGTGTTAATGATCTGAGCTGATCACTGGCTACTAAGTGTGCTTTTCCCTTTAATTAGACACCACCTGTATATTTGAATTCAATTGGATTTAGATTTTTTTTAATATGCTCAATATTAAAGGATCAAACAGGGAAGAACATTAGTTTGCCACACTGTTTAAACTAAACAGTGAAAATACTTTTAAATGTCAAGTTTCCAATAAAGTATAAAACTGAATTATAATTTTCCTCTTTTCCCCTAAAGATTATCATTCACCTGACTGATGGTATTGATGCTCCACATGCTGAAATGAAAAGGCGAGTTGAGGAGCTTCAACTGTCAGGTAAAAAGATGATGCAGCACAAACTACATTCAGTGATTATCTATCCTGAAATAACAAAAGTAATTAGTGGGATTAAATATATTTCCTTTTGCTAAACAGGAGTGACCAGTTTCATTCTGGTTGGGCTGGAGCGGGTACCCAATTTTGAGGAGGCTTTGCAGTTAGAATTTGGTCGTGGCTTCAGGTATACCAGACCCTTAAGACTGAACGTCATGGACCTGGACTATGAGCTTATGGAAGAACTGGTGAGTACTGATAAATCATAAGTATAAGTTATGTCTTTCATTTATCACTCCTATCAACTAAACATGCTTTCTTTTACTACACAGGACAACATTGCAGAAAGAGAATGCTGTGGAGTGCCATGCAAATGTACTGGCAACAGAGGAGACAGAGGAGCCGTTGGACAGCCAGGATTAAAGGTATGTTCTCAAACCCCGCAACCAAGTTATACGCGGAGATCATTTTTTAATGACAGAGCTAATATTTGCTTTGTTTTTGCCTTTCAGGGTAGTCCAGGATTACCAGGAAGTCAAGGACATCCTGGAGATGAGGGTGGACCTGTAAGTTTGAATGTCTTGTTTATGATTGTTGCCATTGTTCTTTATTTCCCATCTCTTTATGTCCTTCGTTGATTTTCTGTCCTTTTGTATTTTGTTGGTGTATTTCATTTTCTTATTCTGTTATTACAGGGAGAAAGAGGTCCTCCTGGTGTGAATGGAACTCAGGGCTTCCAGGGATGTCCTGGACAGAGAGGTGTGAAGGTAAACACTTTAATGTTAACCCTGTCATTCAACTTATGTTGTTTAATTATTATGTATCTTTTTATTGATGATTGCAATGATGTAACACTTCTTTTTTCATTCAGGGCTCTCGTGGGTACTCGGGAGAAAAGGTGAGTCTCTTCTTTCTTCCTTCCTTCCTTCCAGACAGGCTAACCAAGAATGGCCTAACCCTATTGCTGATTACACCTTATGGCAGGGTGAAGCTGGAGAACTTGGTCTTGATGGCATCAATGGAGAAGAGGTAAGATATGCATTTTTTCTTTTATGCTGCGGGCACATCGTGATATAGAATCATGTATGATCTATTTAAAAGATTCTCAGATTTAAAGGTTGTTTTTGGTATGTTTGCAGGGCAAAAGTGGAGTGGCTGGGCCCCCTGGAGAAAGAGGAAACCCAGGCAGAAGAGTGAGTGACTAGATCCAGTTGCATTTTTTTTCCTAATTGTTAAATATAGTTAATGCTGAGAAATTCTTGTGTTTTTTTAGGGCCCTAAAGGTGCCAAAGGACAAGCAGGAGACAGAGGACAAATGGGAATCAGAGGTGACCCTGTAAGTATTATGGAAACTGATTATTACGACATATTTATTGACTGATTTTATGTGCATTACTTTTATTTTGCATGCATATATAGCACATGATAAACGCAAGAGAAGGGAGTGTTACTAAGAAATCAAGTTGCACATGTTTACTTTCTAATGGCTACAGTTCTTATACTTAAAATGTATAAATAAGACTATTTCACTTATTTCTTTTTTATTGTACATTTGTAGTTTTTGGTGTTTGGATGTAGAAGAGAGTGAAAACGTGATCTGTTTAACAGGGAGCCACGGGACGAGATAACAACCAGGGAGGACCAAAAGGAGATCCCGGTGATGCAGGACCAGCGGTAATGTCCCACTGAGCTCATTCTAGTGCTACAGAAATAAATCCTACATCTATGCACATGATTTAATTTTTGTGGTGTGATATTGCTTGTTTGTTGGGATGTCTGTCTTTATGGATTTGTATCACTGGGATATCCGTCCTGAAATAACAGGGAGAGCCTGGCCAGGATGGAAAGAGGGGAGGCCCTGGTGAAGCTGGAAGAAGGGTAAACACTTTCACCATTCTTTCTGAATATTTACTTGCCAAAGTATTTTGTTAACCAAGATTGTTTGTTTTTATACTCATAATTCATTAGGGACCTGATGGCAGAAGAGGCTCACCTGGACAGGCTGTAAGTGCTATTTTGGTTATTAAAATACACGGTTTAATACCTGCTCTTATAATGACAGTAAAGGTAACATATTATGTTTTTGCACTGTAATTAAAGGGAGGTGCTGGAAAGCCAGGAGCTCTTGGTGTACAGGGAGAGCCTGGTATCGAAGGACCTAGGGTAAGTTTGTCCTCACTCTATTTGGCAGATTATTCACTCTACAAATATACTCATCAAAACATGGATCATAGTCAGTGTTGTCACAGGTTATTTATGTTATTAGTTTTCTTGGCTAACACACACACACACACACACACATTATATTGTGTGTGTGTGTGTGAGACTTAATTCATGGGCTGATACTGCAGCTCTAACATGTGAATAAGTGGTGCATTGCTGATGTCTGGTTTGTCTTTTTCAAGGGTACACCTGGACCAAATGCTGCACCAGGAAAAAAAGGAGAAGATGGAAACCCTGGACCAAGAGTGAGTAAACACAACAGGCCAATTTTTCTGTGTTGATAACATTTGAAACTTAACTTTAATGTCATAATGTTTTCTGGTCTAGGGTCCTGGAGGTGTCCCAGGTCCTGCTGGAGAGAAAGGTAGAAGAGGACCCCCTGGTCGCAAGGTATTGAATGGAACTAAATTTGGAGTGGCTTATGGTCCTTCATAACAGGCTTGATTTAATTATAAACACACAGGCCTAAGCCATACTCTCTCACATTACTGGACACACACGTGGACTCTATTTGAGTGAACAGGAAAAACACTGTAAGAAAACATTAAGGCCCTCCTTTCAAAACAAGCATGTGAATTTAATTAAATCCATAGAAACCTGATCATCTTAAAGATACATTTCACACTTTATTCAATCAACACTTTGACATTTCCCTTACATCTAAAGTATTTCTATATCTCCATGTCTTTGTAGGGAGAGCCAGGAGATCCAGGACCTAAAGGTGCTGTTGGCCCACCCGGCCCCCATGGAGAGCCTGTAAGAGCAAAACCACATCTTCTTTAAATGTAACATTACTGAATGTAAATCTGGTAAAGAATGAACAAGAAATTATTTTTTCATACGTAAGTAAGAGATATGAAGATGTCATTGCTCTTGTTTTCCTAACAGTTTTTACTTGTTTTTTTTTTTACAGGGTATGGATGGTAGAGATGGTTTTGGTGTTCAAGGGCCTAAAGGAAGAAAGGCAAGTGATTTTAGAACTGGAGCATCCAAAATAAAAATAAAATTCTCTGTGCAGTTTTATATAAAGGATACTTGATGTATATGTGTGCTTTCTTCTTTACAGGGAGATGAAGGATTCCCAGGATTCCCAGGACCCAAGGTAATGCAAAACACTGACAGTGAAGCAGAAGCAGTGTTGTACACTCAGATGAGAAGGCATGCTTTTAAATACTGGTCATTTGCACGTATCTTCTTTTCTTCCATTGTTTTAGGGAGCAGCTGGAGACCCTGGCACCTCGGGCGGACCTGGACCCAGAGGAAATCGTGGACAGAGGGTAAGTTATAAGTCTGCAGTTAAATAAGGTTAACATATACTTCTAGTATGTAGTTTTGCTCAAATTGTCCAAGCTTGTTCCAGAGCGTAGCTGAGCACATGTGTTTGCTGTTGTGCAGTAAAGCACATGCTTTGAAGTTTTAGTTCAAATATATAGCATTCCATTCTTGGCAGTGAATGATTTGCATGCATGTTCATGTTTAGTTAATTTTTATTTTTCAAGATAGCAAACTAGAGGAAGTCACACTCTATTTTAAAGTCTGAAGACGTCTGAACTTCTTTATATGTGAATTTCTTTCTTTCCTCTCACTGTTAACTCTTTCCAGGGAGTCTCTGGGAATGCTGGTACACCTGGACAGAAAGGAGAAGTTGGATATCCTGGGCCATATGTAAGCATTTAATCTGCCATCATAGCAGATTCGACATATACTGCATAGAGCCTAGCATGATTTAATAAATAATTGGACTGCCAGCTAATTTATATTAATTGTCATTTATTGGTTCTGAAATCAATTATAACATTATCATGATATCAATATTTCATTTTAAAATTATGGCCAATATCATTATGTTGTGGCGCCCTGTGCTGGATGTTCATTTATTGCCAGCTATTAACCATCTTCTCTCCAACAGGGTGTCAAAGGACCACGAGGACCAGGGGCTGTGGTACGTGCCCAGTTATTAGTGTGAATTGTACTGAACAGAGTGGAACTCATTTAACTCAGCCTGTGGTTAATAAATGTTTTTGTGGTTTCTTTGTCTCCTGCAGCAATGTGACCTGGTCACAAAGATCAGAGACAACTGCCGTAAGTATAACTTAGTAACTTTGTCACTTTCTTCTATTGTAAACTATTGATGCTCATATGCTGTGTGCTCCATGAAACATCTAACCATATTCTGTGTAATTTTCTTTACCAGCTTGCTGCTTTGGTAAGTACAAAAGATTTGTTAACAATAATAATAATAATAATAATAATGCTTTGATTTAGTGTGTATGTACTGTATCCACAACTATAATGAAAACAAAATCCTTCATGCTGAATTCATTAGGTAAGCAGGAATGCCCGCTCTACCCCACCGAGCTGGCCTTTGCCCTTGACATCTCTCAGGGCCTTGCCCGTCCAGTCTTCAACAACATGCGTGACACAGTCCTGAACCTGGTCAAAAAAATTACCATCGCTGAAAGTAACTGTCCAAGAGGAGCTCGTGTTGCTTTGACCCTGTATAACAATGAAGTTACCACTGAGGTCCGGTTTGCTGATGCCATGAAGAAACGCGCCCTAGTGGAACGCATTGAAGGCCTTCAGATCCCACAGACAAGAAAGCCCCGCAGTTTGGAAACAGCCATGAACTTTGTGGCCCAGAATACATTCAAGAGGGTACGCAGTGGTTTCCTTATGAGGAAGGTGGCCATCTTCTTTGTGGGTGATCAGGTTGGTCGGGCACAAGGAATTACCAACGCTGCCCTCCGCCTCCACAATGCTGGAATTGCCACTTTGTTGCTGGTTAGACAGGAGGACAGAGCACTCGCCAGAGCAGTGCAGGTAACATAGAACATACAACCCTGAGGCAATTTGTTTAATAGTCCATCAATTTGTATTTAACTTATAATTTTCCTGTCCTTGTATACCAGGCCAACAACACAGCACTGGCCCAGGTCATTGTCCTTCCCAACACCAATAGTCCACAGTACAATTCAGTCATCCAAAAGGTTATGAATTGCCATGTCTGCTTGGGTAAGAGCTCTTTGTGTGCATTAGTGTTTATGAAGCAGTTTCATATTTTTGTCCGATTTTCTTTACTTAAATCACTTTTTGTTGCCAGTCACAGAACTGCACTGACAGATTTTTATTTTTACAAAAATAGAATGCTTATTGGAATAATTAAAACAACTAGGACAGGGTCATTTTTTTTTAGCACTGTACAAAAACAGAATAGTTTAAGAACTCCTGTTAAATACAGATTTTATGAGTCCATGTATATAAAAAAAAAAGAGTTACGCCATATTATGTCTCCTTTTCTTCAGATTTCTGCTCTCCAGACCAAATGTGTGACTATGTTCCCCCAACGGCTGGCCGAGATAGGAGGTCTTCCACCTCAGATGTGGACATTGACATTGCTTTCATCATGGACAGTTCTGAGTCTACTTACCCAACTATCTTCGCCGAGATTAAACACTACATAGCTTACATGGTGGAGCGGCTTCACATATCATCCAATCCCACGTCATCTGTTCACCATGCCAGAGTGTCTGTGATCCAGCAAGCACCGTACGAGTTCATCAACAACAAAACTGGATCCCCCATCCATGTTGACATCGGCTTGACTGAGCTCACCTCAGCACAAGATGTCGTCAAATTCCTGGTGGAGAAGATGCCCCAGTTGGAGGGTGGCCGGGCACTCGCACAGGCTATCGAAAGGACCGTGGATCAAGTGTTTGAGAAGGCACCTCTCCAACGTGACAGAAAGGTACTCGTACTGTTTGTGACAGGAAGTGTGGAAGAAGATGAGGAGCAGCTGGTGCGCATTGCCACTGAGGTCAAGTGCAAAGGCTACTTCCTGGTCATCTTTGCTGTGGGTGAAACACTGAGTGCCAAGGATGCCCGTGTCTTGTCGAGCATGGTCAGTGAGCCTACAGATGTCTTCTTCAAGTCGGTGCAGGGTAGCTCACGCTTTTATGACACAGACATCCGGACCTTTGGCCAGCTACTGCCCAAGTATATCAGCAGTAAGTTCAATATAGATATCGATGCCCATCATACATTTTTCTACACTTTTTTGCTCTTCTCAATGTAATATTTTAGAATAAATGCTATTAGTTGTTTCAGTCTAATAAATCCTAATCTATTTGTCTTCTATGCTGCATTGCTTTTCAGTTGAAAATGCATTGTACCTGTCCCCCGAAGTCGCCAAAAACTGCACGTGGTTCCTGAGTGACCAGCCACTGAAAAACCCCTTCACATCATCACAGGAAGTGGAGTAAGTTCTGTGACTTTTTAAATATAGTTTCATTGTTGCTGAAAACATTGCAGTTTTATTAACATTCTCACATTTCTAGGAAACATCAGAAACATCATGAAAATCAGCAAACAGTTCATGAAAGAAAGCACAAGGGTAAGACTGTCACTGGATATGTCACTAATATTTCTTTACTGCTTTTTTTGCAGTGGCAGCAATAAGTGCTGCTTTTTGCAGTTTTGGTCACTGTAAGTCATACATACTATTGCTAATTGCAAACACTGCCTGCCCATAAATCAGCAATCAGCAGTACTGTTCACACTTCTTTGCTGTCATAGTTCACAAAATAAATTACTTCTAAATTTATGTTAGTCGGGCACAAAATACAACATTTGCTTCATTGACATCACCCACCACACTACAGCACACTCTTTCTGTGATTTCACTGAACATTTTCCTACATAAATCTCTATATCTTGAAATCCCAGATGCAGAAGAGCTGCACGTCTCTAATGTCACCTCCAGCAGTTTGAAATTGCATTGGAACAGGCCAGACCCCAAGCTCTTCGTCTACTTTGAAGTTGTTGTGGTGAGGCTGGCCGACCATAAACTGGTGCTGAAGACCAACGTGTCGGGTACAGAGCTCTCCGTGGACAACTTGGAAAGTGCTCAAACATATCATGCTGTAGTCACATTCTACACGGCAGAGGGTCAGATCGTCTCTACCCTCAAAGGCATCGTTAGTACAAGTAAGTTTATAAAGGCAGCTAAAGCTTCTTCACAAAGTATTCCTTAATATTTTGCATGCTTTGTGTTGTATGTCCAACTGTAAACATGTCTTTGGAGTACAGTAGTACACAAGGCCAGTGTGAAAGTCTTCATTTTTGTCTCAGACAAAAGGCTCTTATGGAAACCATTTTAAAAAGGTAGCTGCAAGTTGTTACTAATACAACTACTCTTTACAGATTGTGTGCTCTGATAAATTAAGAGTAGGGGTGTATAATTCCCCATATATAGATTTTTTTTAATCACCACTGGCCTGATCCCTTAATCATGATTAGATCACAAACAAAACATAAATGTCCTTTTTCTGATGTATTTTCAGTTCATTTATTACCTGAGTGATCTTTAACAATTAAACGTTAAAGATGCCTGTCCATTCCTGAGCCAGAGGTTTCTTCCTGTCAAAAGGGAGTTTTTCTTTACCTCTGTTGCAGAGTACTTGCTCACAGGGGATCATTTGATTGTTGGGGTTTTCTCCAGAATCCTGCAGGGTCTAAAGCACTCTGAGGCAATTGTTGTGATTTGACGGTATATAAATAAACCTGAATTGAACTGAATAGAGTACAGCTTCCAACAGATTAGCATGCTTTGACCGTGCAATAGCAGCTCCACATGGATATCACAATATGGGAAGATGAAGCCGTGATATGAATCCCCACCTGTTTATTTATTTACAGGCTGCAAGGTATTCCCCATCTGATTGCTTCATTTGGCCACTTTAGTCATTACATACATAAAAGAAAAAAAAATAAAAGAGGTGATTTTTGCAGGAGGGAGAAGAGGCTGCATTCACGCGCTCCCCAATATATTGCATTTACACTAGTGTTTGGAATATTTCCAGACACCATTGGTGTAAATGCAATATATTGTTGGTAACTCACAATGCCACTTTAGTTTATCCATTTTTAGTGACCTTCTCTATCTACAGCCAAACCTTAATTATTTCCCTTCCCCAACCAAATAAATTTATGTATTTTATGGTTTCTATTCTTAAAAAGTTTCTATACTGAGAAAAAAATTATTATTTTTTTGTTACTTCACAGAAACAGCTGAGCATAAGCCTGTCAGCCACAACACTACAAGTACTACAAATACCCCACCACTGGACAAACCTGAAACTGGTGAGTGATGCTGCATGACTGTGTTTGTATATTGCTTGGAAATTTGCTTTTAGAAAATGTCCCACATAATTTCAGCCACATGTTTGTTTACCAATACACTGGATCAGTGTTTCTTTGAAGTAGCCACCATATGGTTGTTTGGCTGGGTTTCCCAGGTAGTATGTTAGTCATGTAAACCTGATGTTCAAGTCAAAGACTGTTATGCTGTAATGCAGTAATATTAAATGAGACTATTGCACCAATGTGTTAAACATCAGGTCACTAGTATATGCCGAGATATACCGTAAGTTACTCAGGAAACGTTAAGAAATCCACAGGTTAAACCCCATGTTTCGCTAGAATACAGAAACACCAAAGGAGAAGAGACCTTATAGCTGTCGCTCCTTGTGGAAGGCACAGAATTTAAGGCATAACAAAGGCATGAAAACACCAAGAAACTAACATTTAACAACTACTGTAGTTACAACTAACTTTTCAAATCTATCCATGGAAACCTAGAAATAATCCTCTTTCATTCTGCTGGCAACTTTCAGTTTTTAATGTGCCAAAAACCCTCTAATATTCAAATTATCCCAACACCCATGTAGGATGTAGTCTTGTGCTGAATGCTGTTTCTGTTCCTCTGCAGGTACAATGACTAATTTGAAACCCTCTCAAACACGCCTAAGCTTCTAATACATTTTTTTTTATTTCTTACTACTTTTCAACAGCTTACAGAATCTGCTGTGTGCCTCGTGTATATTTTTCACTTTAATCCTTACACAAACTCATCCTCTTTCCCCGTTTGTCCCCCCATCATTGCTATATCACTGCTATTGTGTGTGTTTTTGTTCTGCATGTTCTAGTTAATGAATTGGCAGACCCATGCTCGCTTGACTTTGACGCTGGAATGCCGTGCAAAGACTATGAGGCTAAGTGGTTCTTTGACAGAAAGAACGGGTTCTGTGCACAGTTCTGGTATGGAGGTTGTGGAGGAAATGAAAATAGGTTCGACAGTGAGGCCCTCTGCTTGAAAAACTGCATGAGGTCAGGTAAGTGGTTGATGCTGCCAGCATCTCTGCGGGAGTGGGCTGGCACCTGGTTTAATGCAGCGTGCGCCTCAACTGCATATGCAACGCTAACAACTAACTGTTTGCTAAACACTCACCCAAAACAGTGACTGTTCAGTCATTATAAGCATATGGAGCCAGGCACAGCAGGCTTGTGTTCTAATTTTTCTGCAGGTTGAAACAATCTGACTGGATCTGCTCTGCATAGTCAGCTTTGTAGAGAGCTTCCTTTCTAGAATGGTGTCTTCATTTAATCTCCCTTTGAAAACAAAACTAGAGCACAAATGTAAGGAACTGAAGAATCAGTGTTTATGCTTGAAATAAAGTGTAAACATTATAATGTCCTGCTGAATAATTACAGTGGCAACATAGCATACGCTCCATATACAGTTGTCTTATCATTAGCTAGCTTCATGTGGGAATACAGCTTACCTGTTCAAAAATTAAATATTTGTTTGGTTGTTTAAGGTAATTTAGTTGCAGGTGATGACAGTGTGCTGAGTGAAATATCCTGATTTGAAAATATGAACATTAAATCAAACATTGCGGCACATTCTTCTTCTTTCAAACTATTTGAACGCTATGTTAGCATGAATAATGATCAAAATATATAATAATATATTTTGATCATTAAATATACCGATATACAAATATACCATCAAATATACCACACAATTACATTTATCCTGCATTATAGTTCTTCATTAGTTTTGGTTTGTAAGCAAAATATTATGTATGTAGCCATAAAGTTGGTATTTAAAATTCTTTAACATGATTTTTTTTTTTTTAAGAAATTGAACAAAAATATTGAGCTGAGTTTTCACCCAAATCAAGTTTAATCATGTTTTTGGTGCAGCTGACTAAAGCTACTAGAATCAATGATCGTTAAACATCAAATACATGGTCGTTGGCTTGAAATGTGACATGTTTGGTTCATGTATATGTGGAACTGAAGGCATGTTGCTTCAAAAATTACTGCTAAATGTCAACGGTAGATGAATGTTGGTTAGAAAGCTGCATCCATAGACTGTACAGGTGTAATGCACAGACACTTTTGGTACCATTAACCACACAGGAGGCTATATTGTTACTACAGATTTACATTAAAATGCCCTAAAATTCACCAGCACCACAAATACAGCTGACAGATTCAGTTTCTGGATGAGGTGAAGTCTAGCAGACAGCTACCAGCACCTTACATTTAAAAAGTTGTTAAGAAGGGGACATTAGACAAAGACACCGAACACGTTTATTCCTGGTGTAAAACCAGTTTATCACCAGAGTCTGTGCGGGTCAGCTCACTTTAAGCCAGTTTTAGGTGGCTGCTCCAGGCAGTAGGGGTGGGAGCTTAGCAAAAAAAAAAAAATTACAGCCAATTACAAATTTCCTGGTATTTCTGTAACATCCTCTGCCTCTTTAAGATGAAACCACAGTAATATTTTTATGTTTCCACAGTGGCAGAGCCTCAGCCAAAGGTGAAGCAGGCTGAACAGGTGGAGGTCCTCCCAGATCCTGGTGAGCTCTGCTGTGCGCTCACTGACAATATTAAGACATGAATAACATGATTACTTCTCTGCAGACATATTGTGTTACACTTCTTTCCCTTCAAACCCACTTTATTGAATACATAGCTGAGACTGGTATGCAAATACTAGCCAGAAGGAAATAAAAGCATTTCCCTTTGGTCTAGTTTTAAACACACAAATCCACATCAAACCTTTTTAGATCACCATTAATGCTGGACATATACATCACACTGAGTCTGCGAGTAACAACACTGTTACATAATTCATTTTCCACAAACTGTGATCACTTTGAAATACAGCTAATCCTTTGTATTCTGAATTGCCTCTTCTGCTGCCCCTCACATACTCATAAAAATGACTGACGGAACAAGTAAGAAGCCAAGCATGGAAAAACGAGACGCTTATGCTTTTTGTCAAAGGCGTGAGCCAAGTCACAAGCATGGAGAAAATTAATGGAAAGAAAGCCTTGTTCAGGGATTCATTGTTTTTTAGCAGCAGTCCTCCATCCTACCATCAGATACTCACAGCTAGGAAATCTACTTCAAACCTATATCAACCTGTAACTCATGATTATGGAAACCTGGTTCTAGCCCTGAAACACGTATGTGCACTGTGCTGATTTTCCCATCACCGTTCCACAACACAAATAGATCTCTGGCAAAATCATCAACTCTTAACTAGCTGTCATTATATTTAATAGCAACGATACATTTACTGCCAACCACAGCAGTCATTAATGCTCATATTTAAAGTGTAGTTTAACACATGTTGCATGACTTCTAACTGCACATGTTTTCATCCCTTTACCAAATCTTATTCTTTCTCACTTCCTTCCCAGCTGCATCTACACCCGTGGACATTTGCCAGCTTCCCCAAGAGGAAGGTACTTGTGCCAAATTTGTTCTCAAGTGGCACTACGATGCAGCCAACAAGAGCTGCATACGCTTCTGGTACGGCGGCTGCGGCGGAAACCAGAATCGCTTTGACACTCATGAGCAGTGTATGAAGGCTTGTGGAAAACCAGGTACTTATTTCATTTGTAAAGGTCTCTCAGCAGGGAGGCGATGAAGGGGGATGTTTAAAGCACCCTTGCTTTCCTACAGTAAACGCCACAGCACATGTAACAAGTTATTAAGCACCAATAAATCAATTATGAATAATCATCTTGGTTATAAAAATCTTCCAGATGGCTTTTTTTTAAAAACTTTTTTTTGTGTAATCTTTAACACAAACATAAACATAAAAACAGGCATAACCATATTTTCTCCTTTTTCCTTCTTCCTCAGCACCAGTGAACCAAAAAGTCATCGCTACAATAAGAACATAGGACGAAGGCGACAGACATGGCCAGCTTTTACCTCCATTTAGGGGATTCTGAGGAAAACCATCCAAAATGGCCATAAGTCAATGGTGGCTGCACTGGATTCCACAAACATGGACTTTATTCCCCAAATTCTTGAAGTAGTCTTTTTCACAACAAGAAGGAAGCAACACAATTTGCTGCATGATTTGTTTTAACCTCCTGGTGCTACGTGATATGTTTGTTTTACAGAAGGAGTTGTTAAGTGCATTCAGTTAAAGTCAAGTTTTCTGGAACAATTGCGGTTCTTTCTTTTTTTTGAATTGCAGTTTTATGAATTAACAAGAAACATATATGAATATCTTGGACAGAGATTAGCAGTAAATCAGTACATGAAGGATTTTAAAGCAGTAATCTTTTTTTTATATTGTGGTTAAGTTTTTTTACATTCCACATTCACATAGCAACATTGGCTTATGTTATTTTAAGCTCACTTCATCCCTGTGGAATCATTACTTCAGTATTTCACTGTCACAAAATCCACAGCAATGTTTACACAAGTCTGGTGTGGCGGTGTGTGTCTGTAAGGACAGCGACCAACTGCTGGGATGCAATGTTAAATGCACTTCTGGATCCATTGCCTCAAACAGAAGATTTCCACTTATTGAGAAACAGAATGTACTTGTCAAGCTGTTTTTATTTTTTGTTTCATTTTGGATTTACAGAAAATTGTGTTCCATGTCGGTAAGGGTGAAATAAAAAGGAATTAGACTTTCTAATAAGCATGAGCAACTGATTCATTTCTTTCTTGTTTCGAATTTAACGCTGCACAGCAGAGATTCACAAAGACACGTGTTTTTTCCAGTGGTGTGGTTTTCTTTGCTAACTCTTCACACTCCAGAAACACCAACACTAGATCTCAACCCTCCACCATTTTCAGATGGTTCCTGAGTAGGGCTTTCTCCAAATTAATATATTTTTTTCTACAGTTCAGTTGTAAGCAGCTCACAACTGTGATTCGGACATTAGTTTTTGGCAACATGTGCATGTGATATTAGGTTATATTCATTTGTACAAAAGTAAGACAAAACACTTGTGCACTTTTCAAATCGAGCTCTCTTAAATCGTAACTCATTTAACTGTGGTGTGGATTTGATGTGGAGGATCTTGAGGACACAAACTGCTGGATGCAAGAGGAAGAATGTTCAACAATAAGTAAGCCTTTACTGTGGTCAGAATAAATCTCAAATGGGTGTGCAAAGAATGATCAAAATGGTAAACAAGCAAAAACACAAGAACACCTTAAAAGAGGAGGACAGTGCTATGTAACTGGGGATTAGACACAGCTGGGGAAATGAGACACAGATGCGGACAATCAGGGGAGACAGCCAGGAAACACAACTTTCAAAGTAAAACAGGAACTAGCCAAAGGACACTAACACAGACATGAATACTGACACTTAACAAGATGTACAAAAAAAGGCAACACAAAAAAGGACCAAGGATTAAATACAGAATGACACAGAGGGAGACAGGAACAGAAACACTGGGGGACAACTACTACTGCTATTAATGCTACTACTGAGTAGATGCAAACAAAAAAAGAAGAAAACAATATATCCATAACTCATTAAAAGAGACCACGTTAACAGACAAATGTTGGATTCAATAGGCCTGTACTATGAAGCAGGATTTGGGCTAATCCAACTCACTTGAGGGTTAACCTGAGGTTTTTTGTGTTACAAAGGTAGTTCCTTCATACTGGTGCATATCATATGAAAATCACTACCGACTGACCAATCAGTTCCCAGAAAATCGGGTCACCATTCCTGGAAGATCCCTCAGACCTATGTCCATCCATCGATCCAACTTCTTCCACTTATCTGGGGCCGGGTCCGTGGGGGCAGCAGCCTAAACAGAGAAACTCAGACCTCTCTCTCCCCAGCCACCTCCACCAGCTCACCCGGGGGGACCCCAAGGTGTTTCCAGGCCAGCCGAGACATATAATCTCTCCAGCGTGTTCTGGGTCTGCCCCACGGCCTCCTCCCGGTAGGAACACCTCACCCAAGAGGCACCCAGGAGGCATCCTAAACAGATGCCCAAGCCACCTCAACTGGCTGCTTGTGTGTGATGTGAAGGAGCAGCGGCTCTACTTTGATCCCGTCCGGAATGGCTGCCCTCCTCACCTTATCTCTAAGGGAAAGGCCAGCCACCCTTCAGAGGAAGCTCATTTCTGCTGCTTGTATTCGCGATCTCATTCTTTTGGTCACTACCCAAAGCTCGTGACCATAGGTGAGGGTAGGGATGTAGATTGACTATTGGCTATCTTCTTCTTCTTATTATTATTATTTACTCACTTGAGAGTGGATTAAGATCTACTGCAGCTATTCAACATCATCCGCTGCTTTGTGAAGTCCTGTTGTAAAGTGTTTTAATGGCTGCCATCTCAGTGTTCTGGAACTATACGTAACTAGCAAGGGGTGGATCTCACCGAGAAAGGACTTTAAACACTTGTTAATCACAACGTAGTTTTTTTCTAAAGCAGACTCATTTTTTTTCCAATCTTTTTGACTCTTAAAGGAAACATAATTTACAAAATGATCATAATTTTAGATTCATGCAACATGAAGCTATAGATTTAATTCAATTCAATTAAATTCAATTCAATTTATATAGCACCAAATCTCAACAAACAGTCGCCTCAAGGTGCTTTGTATTGTAGGTAAAGACCCTACAATAACACAGAGAAAACCCAACAGTCAAAACGACCCTCTATGAGCAAGCACTTGGCGACGATGGGAAGGAAAAACTCCCTTTTAACAGGAAGAAACCTCCAGCAGAACCAGGCTCAGGGAGGGGCAGTCATCTGCTGCGACCGGTTGGGGCTGAGGGGAGAGAGACAGGACAAAAGACATGCTGTGGAAGAGAGCCAGAGATTAATAATAATGATTAAATACAGAATGAAGTATAAACAAGAAAATAAAGGTGAATGAGAAGAAACAGTGCATGATGGGACCCCCCTCAGCAGCCTAGGCCTATAGCAGCATAACTAAGGGGTGGTTCAGGGTCATCTGATCCAGCCCTAACTATAAGCTTGATCAAAAAGGAAAGTTTTAAGCCTAATCTTGAAAATAGAGAGGGTGTCTGTCTCCCGAATCCAAGCTGGGAGCTGGTTCCACAGACGAGGGGCCTGAAAGCTGAAGGCTCTGCCTCCCATTCTACTTTTAAGTATCCTAGGAACCAATAGTAAGCCAGCAGTCTGAGAACCAAGTGCTCTATTGGGGTGATACGGTACTATGAGGTCTTTGAGATAAGATGGGGCCTGATTATTCAAGACCTTGTATGTTAGGAGAAGGATTTTAAATTCTATTCTAGATTTAACAGGGAGCCAATGAAGAGAAGCCAATATGGGAGAAATCTGCTCTCTCTTTCTAGTCCCTGTCAGTACTCTAGCTGCAGCATTTTGGATCAGCTGAAGGCTTTTCAGGGAGCTTTTGGGACAGCCTGATAATAATGAATTACAGTAGTCCAGCCTAGAAGTAATAAATGCATGGATTAACTTTTCAGCATCAGTCTGAGAAAGGATGTTTCTAATTTTATAAATATTGCACAAATGCAAAAAGTGGTCCTACATATTTGTTTAATATGTGCATTGAAGGACATATCCTGGTCAAAAATGACTTTCTCAGTGTTACTGGAGGCCAAAGTAATGCCATCCAGAGTAAGTATCTGGTTTGACACCATGTTTCTAAGATTTGTGGGGCAGAGTACAAGAACTTCAGTTTTATCTTTATGTCTTTAAGACATTCCTGCAGTTGAACTAATTGATGTGTATCATCTGGCTTCATGGATAGGTAAAGCTGAGTATCATCTGCATAACAATGAAAATTGATGCAATACTTTCTAATAATACTGCCTAAGGGAAGCGTGTACAATGTAAATAAAATTGGACCTAGCACAGAACCCTGTGGAACTCCATAATTAACCTTAGTGTGTGAAGAAGACTCCCCATTTACATGAACAAATTGGAGTCTATTAGATAAATATGATTCAAACCACTGCAGTGCAGTACGTTTAATACCTATGGCATGCTCTAATCTCTGTAATAAAATGTTATGGTCAACAGTATCAAAGCTGCACTGAGGTCCAACAGGACAAGCACAGAGACGAGTCCACTGTCAGAGGCTGTAAGAAGATCATTTGTAACCTTCACTAATGCTGTTTCTGTACTGTGATGAATTCTGAAACCTGACTGAAACTCTTCAAATAAACCGTTCCTCTGCAGATGATCAGTTAGCTGTTTTACAACTACTCTTTCAAGGATTTTGGAGAGAAAAGGAAGGTTGGAGATTGGCCTATAATTAGCTAAGACAGCTGGGTGAAGTGATGGCTTTTTAAGTAGCGGTTTAATTACTGCCACCTTGAAGGGCTGTGGTACATAGCCACCTAATAAAGACAGATTGATCAGTTTTAAGATTGAGGCATCAATAATTGGAAAGACTTCTTTGAACAGTGTAGTAGGAATGGGATCTAATAAACATGTTGCTGGTTTGGAGGAAGTAACTATTGAAGTTAACTCCAAAAGATCAACTGGAGCCAAAGAGTCTAAACAAATACCAGCAGTGCTGAAAGCAGCCGAACATGAAGATAAATCTTGGAGATGGTTTTGAATAATTTTTCCTCTAATGTCTAAAATTTTATTTGTAAAGAAATCCATGAAGTCATTACTAGTTAAAGTGAAAGGAATACTGGGCTCTACAGAGCTCTGACTCTTTGTCAGCCTGGCTACAGTGCTGAAAACAAACCTGTTCTTATTTTCTTCAATTAATGATGAATAGTAAGATGTCCTAGCTTTATGGAGGGCTCTTTTATAGAGCAACAAACTCTTTTTCCAGGCTAAATGAGCATCTTCTACTTTAGTGAGACGCCATTCCCTCTCCAGCTTACGGGTTATCTGCTTTAAGCTGTGTGTTTGGGAATTATACCACGGAGTCAGGCACTTCTAATTTGAGGCTTTCCTTTTCAGAGGAGCCACAGTATCCAAAGTCGTACGCAGTGAGGATGTAAAACTATTGATGAGATAATCTACCTCACTGGGATTGAACCCATAAACTCATCAGCTCCTGTTACCATTATATTATTCTATATCTGGTCTTCTTTTTGTAAATACAGGAGTTGCCCCTTGCAAAGAATGACCTGCGTTCTTTGTAATGTTGGCCATTTCAAAGAATGCTGGTTTAAGACACTCAGTATTGGACCTTTAATCCTCATTTGGATGAAAGAGAGTGACTGGGAAAGAGAGTAAAGGCCTTTTAAGTTTGGAATGCGATGTTCAACTCACACATAAGGGTGATATTCAGTTGTCCACATACTTCTGGCTGATTACTCTATAAGTTCAATTAAATGTAACTGTAATTTTTGACAAGCACAGCTCCAGATGTGATGCATAATTAAGGAAAAAACGTACCCTCTGATTTGATCATTTTGGTTTTCCACTCTTTGGTGTTAAGGCTTTAGTTCAAGTGTTTTGATTGAGCCGCATCATATACAGTCAGAGCTTGTTTGCATATCGCAAACATTCAGCCAGAGGACAGACAATCAAATCCAGTTCTTTAACTAAAAGCAATTGCTCTCAATTAGTGGTGAGACTTGATATATTTACACCAGTGCTCTCTTTTTCTCTCTGTGGGTGGGAATTTGTACATTTGGTCTGATATGTTAAAGATTGGTTACAGTGCTTGCAGCTAAAATTCAGATGCACACATGTAATCCTCATCTAATATACTGAATACACACTGTTGTGTTGCACTGTGTTGCATGTTTCTGGAGTTGATTAGTAACACGCTTGTCAGAGCTGTCATTTCCCCCCCTTTAAATCCATCAGATTAAAGGGTTCATTTTGAGCAATGATAGCACACTGTGGTGCAAACTGATCAAACATGCAAAAGCTGATGCAAGAAATCAACATCTCATCCTGACATCACTGCTGCAATAGCCTGTGAGTGCTGAGCAGGACATTTCATTCTTCAAAAATCTTCTTTTCACAACAGTTAAAAAGAAAACAAAAGTAGAAACATAAACTCAATTAAACACAAATCATTTTATGTGTTCAAAAGACTTCAAGAACTCACTGTACTCTGATTGGACAGTGGGGTGTATGTGCACATGGCTCCAAAAAGCCCAAAATGTATTATGATCACCCATGGTGGGTGAGCAGGCGTCCGGGCGGGTGTCCATTGAAGTGTTCGCTCAGTAACTCGAGAACTGTTCGGCCTACATTTACCAAACTTCATGGGTAGATGCAAAAAAAAAAAAAAAAAAGCAAGGTTGGAATTCTATACGGGTCATTGGGGTCAAGATCAAGGTCACTGTCACTTAAAATAGAAAAATAGCTGACAATTGACAATGAACAGGGTTAATACAGTGCGACTGGCGTATTTTCCCCCGTTGGGCGGTGCTCTTTGTTTTTTCTTACACAACCGCTCTGCCTCCATCTCACCCATCCCTAGCATCCTCCTCTGTAGCTCCAACCCTCTGCATGTTCTCCTTCACTACATACATGAATCTTCTCTGTGGTCTTCCTCTTTTCCTCTGTGCCTCCACCCACTTCACCCTGCCCACGCTCTCTTCTTCACCTCTATCAGTTTTTGTAGAATTCGCCTATTAAAAAGTTGAACTTTTGCTGCAGTGCAATGCAGCATCGTCAGACAAGGTATCGTGTTAAACATACAAATATAACTGGGTGCACATTCCTGGCAGATTGCTTCTATTGTAAATGTTGTATTCATTCCTCACAATCATTTCAATAAAACATTTTTAAAAAAGTAGCCTTGAGCTTTCCTGAGCTGTACATGAATTTTACAATACAAGCTTTTATTCTCTACTCCCGTGCAGGAGATAAAGTCAAGTATCAGCTTTGAGAAAAAAAGCCTCACATTCTCATCCATATTCCTCTTGTACTTTGCCAACCTGAAACCATACAGTCCATTAATCAGTCATGATTCTGCTATATTAGGAACACCTTGGAGCAGTTTCTTTAATTTTGAGACAAATCCTCAGTAAAATGTGCAATGATTTCACAGGGGAGAAGACCAAAATGTAGGACCAAGCTTCCTTGATAATAGGTCACTTTTGAATAATACCCAAGGCAATGCCACCTGCACAAATTAAGTCTTCTTTTCTTTTCTTTTTTTATTTTAAACACAGGGTTTTGTTAACTGCACATTTACAGGTTGTAAAACTAAAGCTGCAGAAGTTAAAACCAACTTGCCAGACCTCACTGATGTAGAAAAAAAAAAGGAAACAGCAACTGGTAATTCTGTGTCAGAGTTTCCACAGCATGAAGTGAGTTACTGACAGCGGCTCACTGTGGTACACTGCCGAGGCATTCAGCACAGGCCAAAGCAAACCACCCTCTCTCCTTCAACTTGCAGCCACCAGGCAGAATTTGAACTAAACAAATAACCTCAGCACTCTATGACAGAGAAAATCATTCTTTTAGCTACAGTGAGGTGATGAATGGGTCATAAAGAATGTGAAAACAAAAAGCAGCAATCCCTTTCATTTGCTCTTTGAAGCTTCTCATTCAAAAGCTACCGTTATACTTATTATTATACTTCTGTCTTCAGACCTGTCTCTGTCTATACATGGATAAAAAAAAGTAATCACATTAGATGTCTGAGCTGTCTTTGGATACTCCGGACCAATCAACTCAATATACATGTTTCATTTCCTGTTTTTCCTGCAGGTTTTTGTAGATTGCATGCCATGGAGATTTTAATTCAAACTTTTAAATAAATAGAAAAAATAAGGGGTGGCTCAGTGGTATGGTGGTTAGTGTTATTGCCTCCTAGCATGATGGTCCTAAGTTCAAATCTCAACAAATAACTACAAGGCGTGGTCAAAAAGTTCAGAGAACAGGTCGGTACAAAGGTCTTGTGATTGACTGACGACCTGTCCAGGATATACCCTGCCTTTTGCTTTATGACTGATTTCAGTGCCCCTGAACTGGATGGATGGATGGAGACAAAACAGGCAGGTAATCTGGGTGGTGAGTGAAGATTTTCTGAGCCAGTAACAGATGGGAATCTCACACATAGCACAGCTACACAGTACATGCTGTAGAGCTCCATGATGGCAGTCTCACCCTGGAGATGAAGTGCAAATTTGTAAGAAAAAAAAAGATGATGAGCCATCTCCTGGTCTCACTTCTCTCCTGGTGTTCTGCTCTTAGGCTTCGAAAACGTTTGTGAAACCTACATAACACATTCATGTCGGTTTGAAACAGAAGGTAATGTTTTCTATCTGCATAAGTTTGAGGTCTGTGGTGAAACTGCAGAGTACAGTCTAAGTTGATCTGAAGTTATCTGAATATGGCAGCTGTGCTGGAAGCTGTCTGCCCATCTCTGAGAAGATGGCCTCAAACTGGAGTTTTTTGAAATTTAAATCAGTAAATTTTTATGGCCTACTTCTCAATGTTATCATACAAGTATGCAGGGATTTTTCAGTTTAAATGTCTACAAAAAGTTCAGTATTTAAGCTTCTGTATTCAAATTGCCAGACAACTAAAAGAGAAATAAGGCCTTCATTGAAAGCCTTTTCATTTCTCTCAGATTCACAAACAGGAGTGTTTTGAACCTCATATCCAACATTTTTGTATCCGCTCTATGACAGCATATCATCATCAGGAGTCTTTGAGACGTGAGACGCTCTCATCGTTTGTATTTCTCAGAACTAGCTCCTTTGGCTCCACCATATGGTGCCTTTACCAAACCTGTGGTTGTGTGGTCAGTTCACACAGACTGATGATTCATATAGAGGCCGCGGGAGTGCCAGCATAAACATTGTTGGAAGAAGGACCATTGAGCCACAAATTTAAACTGAAGAAAATCACAGAAAGAATGTGCGGTCTGGAGAAACTTTTTCAGAAAAAAACCCAAAGGGCATCAGTTTGAACTGCATTAACTTTGAGTGAAATACTAATTGGTGGTTCCGTGTCTTTTGATGTTAGGAAAACCAAGCAAAATAGCTTTTAATAAGACCTTATAGATGAAGTGATCCTCCTGGTGAATGATCATGTTTCTGGTTTGCTCAACTACTTTCCAGTTGATGAACTTGGCTAGATTAAACTCAGAGCGTGGGAGCCTTGCTCCATCCCTGGTGGTTTTATACCGTTTGTGGCCAAAAGAACAAGGGGAGGGGGAAGGAGTAAGGATATTTTACTGCTGTAGCAGCACACATGCATCCATCGATGACTCACACTGCTGGCTTTGCGTCTTTCCACAAGAGCCATAAAATTCAGGGGCCTGTAATGAGTTTCACATTGAGTAGCAGAGCAGTAAATGCACTCCTACTATCTGCAGCTCCTGAGTCACATCGGAAACCACGAGGGCAACTCAGCTCTTCCCTTCCTCAGTGTCCGCTTTGATTCAAAATGGCATGCCTTTCTGCTATTGTCCATTCATGGTCAGGCTAAATGCTGAGCATACGGTCTTCAAATCTTCCTGGACTGGTGAACTTTGGCTCTGCCAAGTTTAAAGTCGACAGAAGTCTGAGAACAAAGGTTTCCTCAGTAACTCCTCAATCATTTTTTCCTTTTTTGACCTCCACAGTTAAATCATGTTATGGTAAAAGCAAGGCCAACAGGGTCCTCGTGGAAGTCTATTCAGTCTGATGACATCTGACAGTTTGGACCAGATATTTCTTAATATGGTACAGGACTACTTACTTAATCTCATGTGATTCTGCTGCCTGATGCTAAGCTGAAGAAGATGTTTGTCAAGGAGAAACTTCACTCTATTGTGCAATAAAATACACCACTTCATCTTTCTCCAAAGAATAAGAAGATTTAAACCTTTATTTTACCAGGTAAAAAATGTTTGAGAACTAGTTCTCATTTACAAACACGACCTGGAATAGAATAAATATTACCCTAATAGGATAATAGAAACCTAATTCACCATGGCCAGTGCACACAATTCCAGTTATTTTAACAAGCTGTTATTACTAGAATGAAATGCCACTTAACACTGAAAATCCTTCTTTGAAATTTAAAGATTTGTTTGGTAGAAGAATCTGAGTGGTAATGGATTGCAGTCACTTATGCTAGTTTATGATGTGGACTATAATGCATCATGTTTATGCTCCATGAAACAAACATAACTGCATAACTTCAGAAATAATTGAAAGCACCTGTTATAAAGTATGTACCTCCTCCCACAAATGAGTTCTACATTCATATTATATTCATATTCATTATGTGCATGTAGTTAAATCCCACCATGGCTTCCAACTGCAAACACAGAGCAGATCTTCCTGATTACATACCGCGTTTTTCTGTACTCAGCTCTGTTATGTGCATATATTAAAACCATAAATGCACTCTTGACCTGAAAATGTTTGCTAACAAAAGAAACAGCATTTTGAGGACAATTAAGAAACTACCCACAATTTACTTCAGAGGCTACAAACTGATTAGTTCAGAGGGGGAAGAGAACTGGGTTCACAGTGAGTAACTCCTCGAGGCCCCTGACCTCCCTGTAAGGCAGCGCCATCATCAGGAAATCAGCTCCTCCAGTGGAAGAGAAACAGAATGAGGAGGAGTATTTTCAGACTACGTTCCTCAGGTTCACTAAAAGAGGGACAGATGTTTGTAATCTGATGTCATTGAAATGTGCGCAGCTTGCCAGGAAAATGTTTTATGTCAAAACACCTCATTACATTGTTCAGGAGCAGGCTCAGCAGGCTCCTATGCTTGTACAGTGCCTTGCGAAAGTATTCAGCCCCCTTGAACTTTTCAACCTTTTGCCACATTTCAGGCTTCAAACATAAAGATATAAAACTATAAATTTTTGGCGTGCAATATTATTCAGCCCCCTTGCGTTAATACTTTGTAGCACCACCTTTTGCTGCAATTACAGCTGCAAGTCTCTTGGGGTATGTCTCTATCAGTTTTGCACATCGAGAGACTGAAATTCTCGCCCATTCTTCCTTGCAAAACAGCTCGAGCTCAGTGAGGTTGGATGGAGAGCGTTTGTGAACAGCAGTCTTCAGCTCTTTCCACAGATTCTCCATTGGATTCAGGTCTGGACTTTGACTTGGCCATTCCAACACCTGGATACGTTTATTTGTGAACCATTCCATTGTAGATTTGGCTTTATGTTTTGGATCATTGTCTTGTTGGAAGATAAATCTCCGTCCTAGTCTCAGGTCTCTTGCAGACTCCAACAGGTTTTCTTCCAGAATGCTCCTGTATTTGGCCCCATCCATCTTCCCATCAATTTTGACCATCTTCCCTGTCCCTGCTGACGAAAAGCAGGCCCAAACCATGATGCTGCCACCACCATGTTTGACAGTGGGGATGGTGTGTTCAGGGTGATGAGCTGTGTTGCTTTTACGCCAAACATATCGTTTTGCATTGTGGCCAAACAGTTGGATTTTGGTTTCATCTGACCAGAGCACCTTCTTCCACATGTTTGGTGTGTCTCCCAGGTGGCTTGTGGCAAACTTTAAACGAGACTTTTTATGGATATCTTTGAGAAATGGCTTTCTTCTTGCCACTCTTCCATAAAGGCCAGATTTGTGCAGTGTACGACTGATTGTTGTCCTATGGACAGACTCTCCCACCTCAGCTGTAGATCTCTGCAGTTCATCCAGAGTGATCATGGGCCTCTTGGCTGCATCTCTGATCAGTCTTCTCCTTGTTTGAGATGAAAGTTTAGAGGGACGGCCGGGTCTTGGTAGATTTGCAGTGGTCTGATACTCCTTCCATTTCAATATGATTGCTTGCACAGTGCTCCTTGAGATGTTTAAAGCTTGGGAAATCTTTTTGTATCCAAATCCAGCTTTAAACTTCTCCACAACAGTATCTGGGACCTGCCTGGTGTGTTCCTTGGTCTTCATGATGCTCTCTGCACTTGGAACAGAACCCTGAGACTATCACAGAGCAGGTGCATTTATACAGAGACTTGATTACACACAGGTGGATCCTATTTATCATCATCAGTCATTTGGGACAACATTGGATCATTCAGAGATCCTCACTGAACTTCTGGAGTCAGTTTGCTGCACTGAAAGTAAAGGGGCCCAATAATATTGCACGCCCCACTTTTCAGTTTTTTATTTGTTAAAAAAGTTTGACACATCCAATAAATTTCATTCCACTTCACGATTGTGTCCCACTTGTTGTTGATTCTTCACAAAAAAATTAAAATTTTATATCTTTATGTTTGAAGCCTGAAATGTGGCAAAAGGTTGAAAAGTTCAAGGGGGCCGAATACTTTCGCAAGGCACTGTATGTAGATGAAAAAGATTTTTAACAAACCGAGGAACTCATTCTAAAAAAGAAAACAAGGTTAATAAGAATGATTCTTCATCTTTTTCTGTACTTATTTGTGGGTGTAACAGTACAGGTTTCTAACAAGGACCAAGAGAAGTGACTGCCTGAGATTTATTATCCAGTATTTATTATCCAGTATACAGTATAGCTAAAAGCTAAAGGTGAGTGTTCGCTGTCAGAGCTCCAAAGCTACAGAATGAACATCCTGAGTGAAATGAAAGGAAGGTTAACGACTCTTTTAAACCTTCTCTCTTTAAATGCTGTCTATTTTAATTTTTAATAGCGGAAATGGTTCAGTGGATGCACCTGAAAATAAGGCCACAGTCTTAAATATGCAGTATGTACAGTAACAGAATTTCAAAATTAAATTGACTGATTTAAAAAAGGAAGATTAGACTTGGATTGGTTTACTAAAGCAAAAGTACATTACTATCTGATAAGCTGTATCATGTTGGTGCATTTTGAACCATTTTTCATTGAATTATCTGACAAATAATGTGGTTGGCTGCGTGGTGCAGACCATCCAAGTATTTTGTGCTTCACTTTTGGTGACTGCATGCTCCTGGGCTGTAACTTAGCAGGTAGGTCTGTGTGGTGCACTTATATAGTTTATACATGTAGCTTGCTAGCCAAACTACACTGCTCAAAAAAATAAAGGGAACAATTAAACAACACAATATAACTCCAAGTAAATCAAAATTCTGTGAAAACAAACTGTCCACTTAGGAAGCAACACTGATTGACAATCAATTTCACATGCTCTTGTGCAAATGGAATAGACAACAGGTGGAAATTATTGGGAATTAGCAAGACACACTCAATAAAGGAGTGGTTCTGCAGGTGGGGACCACAGACCACTTCTCAGTACCTATGCTTGCTGGCTGATGTTTTGGTCACTTTTGAATGTTGGTGGTGCTTTCACACTCGTGGTAGCATGAGACGGACTCTACAACCCACACAAGTGGCTCAGGTAGTGCAGCTCATCCAGGATGGCACATCAATGTGAGCTGTGGCAAGAAGGTTTGCTGTGTCTGTCAGCGTAGTGTCCAGAGGGTGGAGGCGCTACCAGGAGACAGGCCAGTACACCAGGAGACGTGGAGGAGGCCGTAGGAGGGCAACAACCCAGCAGCAGGACCGCTACCTCCGCCTTTGTGCAAGGAGGAACAGGAGGAGCACTGCCAGAGCCCTGCAAAATGACCTCCAGCAGGCCACAAATGTGCATGTGTCTGCACAAACGGTTAGAAACCGACTCCATGAGGATGGTATGAGGGCCCGACGTCCACAGATGGGGGTTGTGCTCACAGCCCAACACCGTGCAGGACGCTTGGCATTTTCACCACTGGCGCTCTGTGCTCTTCACAGATGAAAACAGGTTCACACTGAGCACATGTGACAGACGTGACAGAGTCTGGAGACACCGTGGAGAGCGATCTGCTGCCTGCAACATCTTTCAGCATGACCGGTTTGGCAGTGGGTCAGTAATGGTGTGGGGTGGCATTTCTTTGGAGGGCCGCACAGCCCTATGTGCTTGCCAGAGGTAGCATGACTGCCATTAGGTACCTAGATGAGATCCTCAGACCCCTTGTGAGACCATATGCTGGTGCGGTTGGCCCTGGGTTCCTCCTAATGCAGGACAATGCTAGACCTCATGTGGCTGGAGTGTGTCAGCAGTTCCTGCAAGATGAAGGCATTGAAGCTATGGACTGGCCCGCCCGTTCCCCACACCTGAATCCGATTGAGCACATCTGGGACATCATGTCTCGCTCCATCCACCAACGTCACGTTGCACCACAGACTGTCCAGGAGTTGGTGGATGCTTTAGTCCAGGTCTGGGAGGAGATCCCTCAGGAGACCATCCACCACCTCATCAGGAGCATGCCCAGGTGTTGTAGGGAGGTCATACAGGCACGTGGAGGCCACACACAATACTGAGCCTCATTTTGACTTGTTTTAAGGACATTACATCAAAGTTGGATCAGCCTGTAGTGTGTTTTTAACCTTTAATTTTGTGTGCAAGTCCAAATCCAGGCTTCCATTGGTTAATGAATTTGATTTCCATTGATGATTTTTGTGTGATTTTGTTGTCAGCACATTCAACTTTGTACAGAACAAAGTATTCAATGAGAATATTTCATTCATTCAGATCTAGGATGTGTTAATTGAGTGTTCCCTTTATTTTTTTTTGAGCAGTGTATTTAGCCCTAGCTGATAACTTAGCCCCCCACTGTCTGGTCTAAGTACAGCATCTTCTGTCTCCAAAAAAAACAACAGCATGTGAAATGCTAACGTTGAGGCTTCAAAAACCATCAGGGTTACAGGGTGACATCAGCTCACTGCCTGGTCATGTTGCTATCACGACAGTGATATACTCCATCTTCACCACTCTGGACTACAGCTTGCAATGGTTGTCCTTGACCCCCATTGAGGTCCAAAGTGACCTTAATGGTTACTCAAACTAGAGCCTGCAGCAGATGGAGCTCGCAGAGCATTCAGAGCCACTATCATTTCATGCTGAGTACGTGCTGAAAAGTTCATAAACCCTTGCTGATCATTACGGTGATTTAGTGTCTTAGGAACAAAAATTCAAGACTTTTTAATCATCATTTTAGCCAACAAATTGACAAACTATAGCCATTACGGTTTCCCCCCTCTTTTCCATTCCATGCTGTGCCGCTTTAATCAGACAGCAGTAAAACTCAAGTCCATTTCCTGTCTGACAGGAAAGCATTCCTTCCATTCTGAGTCATCGGTGTGAAGTGTTTGCACAGAAGATAATTCAATTAAGATTAATCTGCTCTGATTTCAGATAAAGAAAACAGGAAGGAATACTAATGATAACAAGTCACTTCACTGCTGCAGGAAATATTGTCCTAGACTTGCTCAAAAAAACTTAGCAGGTTACGGGCTGCTCATATGCTTCTGCTACAGCAGCCTGTAGAAATGAGTTGCAATGACAAGCAACCTTGGATGATTCACAAACGGAAACAATCATCCAAACAAGGGATACTGGCACAGGAAGTCCAGAAAACAAATACAGCTTTTATTTGAGCAGCTCACTCTGTCAGTTGAGGTTTTTTTTTTTTTTTTTGGCTTAATGATATTACTGCCAGATTGCCATCCAGTGCAAAGTTATATGTCTGCAGATCCTCTGGAAGTGGTTTTTGTTGGTTCCATGAAAGCATCGATCTGGAGTCCAAATTTTTTTTTAGCTCTACTGAATTTGAATCAAATTAAACAGCGAGCTGAGCTTCCTTCTTCGTGTGTACCCAGATTAGGCTCAGTCTGTTGTGTATTTACCCAACACTGTGCCAGAATAATGAAATTCCTTTACGTTTGAAATGTTTTTCCGGTTCTGGTTTAGTGCATAATCACTGCCTGGATTGCAAGAGCCAATAAGAGGCAAATTATGACTGTCACTGATGTTGGTGAGGTGGTTTCTGTGATGCACTCTGTGTTTCTTTTCATTCTCCTCTTTTCACTCTGTTTAATACCCCACTCTGCATTTATTCATTAGTTATTATTAATCTCTGGCTCTCTTCCACAGCAAGTCTTTTGTCCTGTCTCTCTCCCCTCAGCCCCAACCAGTCACAGCAGATGACTGCCCCTCCCTGAGCCTGGTTCTGCTGGAGGTTTCTTCCTGTCAAAAGGGAGATTTTCCTTCCAACTGTCACCAAATGCTTGCTCATAGGGGGTCATCTGATTGTTGTATTTCTCTGTAATTATTGTAGGGTCTTTACCTTAAAGCGCCTTGAGATAACTGTGTGTTGTGATTTGGTGCTATATAAATAAAATTGAATTGAATGTCTGCACAGTAAAAATCAATCAGGAGCTGAAAGAATGAGCAAAAACACATTTGAGATGTTGTTACGCTTGTGTCAGACTACTTTAATTAAACAATCCATCACACGGGGCACTGATTCTTAGTAAACAGTAAGCACTAACCCGTGAAACAAATTAAAAGCTACAGCTAACAAGAAGGAAAACGACATCATCTAAAAGTTTTCTTTGAAGCATCTCAGTTTTTACGCTTACCTAGACGCTTCTTCCAAAGTGCTGGACCCTCTGCAGTCCTCTGTTCTTTGTAAGTGGATGTGCCAAGTCCACAGCTACCCACAGCATATTGTTCAGTTTATCTCAAAACATATTGCAAAACTCTGTAATGCAGAATTAATTCAGATGTGATCCAAACAAACCGTTCCCAAAACACCACTAAGTTGTAGAATTACACACATTGTCGTATTGTGTGCAGCTGTTCCTCAGAGACTCTGACACGGGACCTCAGGCATGCAGCCATTTGTGCACAAATGACATGATCTCTCCCATATTTACTCAGGTTTTATTAATCACATCATAATGCAGGTTGTGAGAACAATTTTAGAACAGCCCAGCTGGAAAAATATGAGTCTCAGTCTGGAGAGCTGCTGTGATTCAGTCACTGTGCTTAGCTTAGTGTGGACCGTAAGCTTCAACAAATGGTGTGAAGGCCCTGTTGGAATTGGTCCACTTGTTCTTTTTCGTGCAAATGAATCAAAATGCTATGGAGTTAAGCATGCTCAACAAACACGTGGAATTTTGCACATATGTCAAAAACAGCTGAAAATATTCAAATATTACAGATCCAGGTGGTGCAGAACTGGGTCCATCCAGATATGTGCAGATTGTTTGTGCAGCATCCAATAACAGTTAAAATAAATTAAAAACAAAACAAAAAATAAAACAAAACCTGAACCTGGTCCCCCAGAACATCATAGATCAAAGATAACATTCTCTGTAACCATAATCAAAAGATCATTTGATTCGATGTGATATAATCCTACATGACATAATGCTCCTCAGGCTTGCTGAATCATTAAAACCTCCAAAGACCGATCCAGAGAATTCAGGGAAAGCTAGAATAATAACATGGCATGGAGAGCCTGTGGCTCACTTTTAACCACATTAAAATGTTGGGATTAATTCGGGAACACAAGCAGTCCACAACGGTGGGTTAAAGAAAGCTACAGTGAACGGAGAGACAATAAAAATGGGTACAGCACAGTAATGTACGGCTAGGCCTGGAAGAGCTTCAAAGGCTTAGTGTGAGGGGAGGTTAGGTTAGGTTATTTTGAGCATAAATTTTCATCTTTGTGAAATCCAGTGATTTCCTTACCTCTCAGTATCTTCTGCTGTTTCTGTAGCACCCACTGATCAAAAACAGATGAATGAATGAACGAATGAACCACACAAAATCAAGTTAAGGGGTTTTTATTTCTATTTTTGGCAGTGATTATTCCCATGCTGACAGTCATGAGACTATCACAAATAGCTGAAATGACAAAGGTTTTGACCAGCGGGGGGTTTGTGTGCACATGAAGCCTTGAGAAATGAACCTTTTCTTGGATTGAAAGCTTCATCTGACCATCACCAGTGTTTGGTTATAAACTCAATGTGAGCAACCAAAGGGAAGATGGGCAATGGAGGTTAAAGCTGATGAGGTAGGAGTGTGGCAGGCTTCAGTCGTTTCATTTTGCCTGCAGGTGACCCGCAGGAAGAAGTGGAGAGACAGGGAGGCCAGTGATGGACTACACGAGAGACAGTGACAAGAAACACAAGGAAAGACTAACAATGACTAAACCATGCGTTAACGCCACAGTAGAAATGACAAACTGGCAAGGAATAGCTGGAAGATGCACTGCACACAGAGGAGCTAATGAGAGGCAGGTGAGCTGTGGAGGTGGTGGACTGATTAGAGACAGGTGTGCAGAGCTGGGAGGCAGATCACACCTACTTCAGCGCAAACAAACAAAAACACTTTGTTGCTCCTCTGAGGCAAGGAAAGGAATCAAATATGCACAGTCTGAGAAATGCAAAGATCAACTGCACATTCAAACTTTCTACCTGTGTGTGTCTCACACTGTGCTGCGTCATGAGCAGTGTTACAGCTGAGATCACATTCATTTGACAACACTTTTAATTCAGGCTCCGTTTTCTTAAATGCCCGTTGCTTGAGGATAGGAGGTGAGGAAATGAATGGAGGATGTGCAAACAGAAATGAGAAAGGGAGCAAGCACTGACAGCATTTTGCTCTTGCTATTCTTGGAGTTGTTCCAGGGTGCTCAAAGTGCAGCCAGTGGTACTTTTTTTTTTTTTTTATAACCTGCAGGCACGTCATAGATTGGTGGTTCATGTAATATGAGACAAAAGGAGCCTCTTTCTTTGAGTTTGGTTTTCATTTTAGCACACACTAAGCCTTCCTCATGTGCAGAAAAAAACACTTGGGTGGAACAGCGCTTTGAGCTGTTGCTTCACAATAAGAGGGGGGGGGCATGGTTGTAACCTGTGCTGGGCCTTTCTGAGTGGAGTTTGCACAGATTTCCTCCTGCTATCAAAAACATGCTACATCAAGGACTGCCATATGTTGGCTGTGCGGACCCAGACGCAGGACGCCAGAGTCAAACTTCAACTCAAAAACTCTTTATCGCTGTTTTGCAACAAAAATAAACCAAAACCTGTGCAGCTATAAAATGGAGACACGCAACTGTGAGAGAGGACACAACAAGGAACTGAACAAAACTGAGGGCTTAAATACACACACAGCCATTAGGGAGAGAGGACACAGGTGAACAGAATCAAACTAACGAGACAGGAAGACGCAAAAATAAACACAATGTAAACTGTCAGGAGTTTCACTTCCTGCTGAAAGAACGGTCGCAAATGTCACTGAAGGATAAAGAAACTATAAACCACAGTTAGAAACTAGAATCGCTGATGTGTGCGTTTGTTATTCTGAAGGTTTCAGTGATTTGCTGGCTCCCTGAGCCGGCCCTCAGCCATCGAGCCCACAAAATCCCGGCCTGATAAAAAGTTTGTGTTTTTTCCTCCTTTCGTTTTAAAGGATTATTAACCATCCAATCACTCGTACAACAAATATGAACTATTGTTGGACGTATTGTCTTTGAAAGCAAAATCAAACAAACACTTTGAATTTCGAGCCTTTCATGAAAGGCACACTGATGGCTAAAGCAGACGGTTGGTGCAGAAGTGTGCTGTGAATATTCCAGCTGGCTGACATTCACATATAGCAAGAGCCATCTCTGCTGTGAGCCCTTAGTCATGTCATTCCCTCAGCTTAATACTTTCCAGAAAGTATTATGTAACTCTGAAGCAGTTCTGGTATAAAAAAATGTTCTTGGTACTCATTGGAGATTTAGATTTCAATGGTTTTTTTCAAAGTCAAGTCAATTTTTAAGCTGTTTGAAATAACAACATGCCTTTGCTCGTGTTCAGTTTACTCTGTCGCTGACCTGTATTCATTTTCCTCACTTAATTTCCTCTGTAATTGCACCGAATCTAAAGGTGAGCTCCCAGGGAGCAGGCCATGAATGAAACATGGTGGACTCATAAAAGAGCCATTCAGGTTTGGCTGTCAGAGGGACAGTTGAAGCCAAGTTCACTCCTGCAGGATATCTCCACTTTTAATAGCAGATTAGGAAATCTCTTGGATTGGACATGTGAGGGCCTGGAACTCCGCAGCCATTATCTGGGAACGCTTGACTGAGGTCACATGGTCGTGAAAACAGCTGCAGCAAAAAGCAGTGTCTAATTCTGTGGACATGAGAATGATTTGTGATGCTGCATGGATTTCTGGAGTCTTTAAATGACTTTTTTTCCCTTCTTTATTTTTTAGATGAAGTAATAATAAACTGAAGTGAATTATGAATTCTAAGTGCTGTAGACTCTGTTTGGATCTGACTGGTAAGGTAGCGTACTGTGTATATGTTCATATTTCCAGTTTGTTTGCATAATTTTGAAACATGGACCTCTAAAACCCCGTAACCTCACTGGAAAATGAACTTTTAATACAGCTACATGCAATTTCCAGCCTGTTTGTCCACTTGGCACTTGTGCAGCAAAGCCTCTGTAATGTTTCCTTCGCCCTCCTTGCTTCCACCAGCTCTTTGACTTTGGCTCCCACAGCCTCATCTTTCTTCTCCTCCTCCTCTCTGATCCCCTTCTTTTTTCTCATCACCGTCCTCTGTTCAGTCTCCCACATCCTCTTGGAGTCTTCTCCTGGTCTCATGCTCGTGACTCACCATCCCACATGGAAACATTTTCTCTGTGGATGTGAAGGACCTTTTACTGCTGTTAATGAAATTTTAAACACACCCACTCCAGTTGGAGCAGAGAGAAGACATGTGAAAAAGAGGGGAAAATTTGTTGGTTCTTGTTGTTCTGTTATTCAAATACTGCTACTTTTGATGGGAGCTTTTGATCTGTGATGCATTTTGATTGAATGTGGTTACAGCAAACAATATCTATCATATCAGTTTACTCACTTTGAAATAACAGTGTTGGTGAAGACCGCCCCCCAGTGGGCATATAGTCTTTATAGACCAGACATGGGAGCTGAGAGATGTATATGGATCTTCAGCTGGTCCATCTACAGTTCACTGAAGCCTCATCAGAAATGGTCTCAGGGGAAGGGTGGCTGTCAGGAAGCCGTTCTTAAGGAAGGGACACAGGGAGGAAAGGCTGAGGTCTGCAGCATTACACAAGAAGTGGACCGATGGAATTGTGGAATTCTGATTTAATTGATTATACTACTAATTATACTAATGATGCTTTGAAACTTATTATAAGATTTTATTGGGGATTGTATACATGCAGCCATTAATGTCCCACTTACCACAGAAATTAAAGCTAATACAGAGACTGATTCTAAATAACTGCACAATAAAGCGCACAAAGCTGTTTCAAAAATGGCCACTGACTTTGCCATACTGTAAACAAATACAGGCTTCTAAAAATCAGGTCTAAAACAACCTGTGCAGCCACTCTTCACCTCTGGAAAAAAATGACCTCACCAACTAAAGCCCCCCACCACCACCACCACCTAACCGTGAGCATCTGTGCAAAAGATGCCAGTGACTCAAGTGTTGTTGTTGTTCTTTTTTTCTTAAACAAAAAAAAGTTTAATAAAAGAAATAAAAGTAGAAACTTCCAGATGTCTTCCAGTCTTTCCTTTCCTCGTGTTAATTCTTGCTAAAATCTGCAAACTGTCTGGTGACTCACTGCAAACAAAAATAATGGGTTGTACATAAAATAGGAAACAGTGATCTCAGCCACTTCAAAGGAAGCACGCCGGCCCGAAAACACGAAAGACGAAAATCTTCTGCAACATGGAGACATTTACATATACAGAGTGAAACACTAATTTTAAGAGCTGACGACTATTTTTGTAACAGCAGCTGTTGTGTCTGGTGAAAATGAATAATCAGTCCAACATTTAGCCTTCTGATATAGAAATACCACCCATGCTTCCTGACTGTTTAAAAATAGATTGTACAGTATTGTGCAAAAGTCTCTGCTGGATTTTTTTTTCCACCAGTTTGTTAAATCCATCACTTTTCAGATATTGTTCATCTGCAGGAGATGTGCAAAAAAAAAAAAATAATATTTCATTCCTGTTAAACTGTGTTGATAAAAAAACCAAAACATTCCTTTGAAAGTGGTCGGGTGAAAAAGCAGCCAGCGTCCAAAGAGACACGTTCAGGACGACTTTAAAAGGAATGTTGTAGAAATCCTCATGGAGTCGTCCACAGAGTCGGTGGATATTTTGGCTGGGTTGAAAAGTCCGTTGTGTCCACAATTGTTCCTTATACAGTAGAAATCGCCTAAGTTGGATTCAAATGGCCTGTGGAATTTTATCCGACTCGTAAAAATGTCTGTCTTATGTGTAAGTCAGATAAAATCTAACAGTTTTGGGTTTAACATTGAAGGAGGGCTTTAGCGCTAAACTCATCCGACTTATGCGATCACATTTATTTGGAAATGCATTACAATGGGACCAGATTTTTCATCTGAGGTAGGCGGAAATCCAACTTTTATGATCTGACTTAGATGATTTTTAACATTAGGAACATTCTGGACCTGCAGAAGACATCCAACATGAGCGAAAATCCGATTTGTTCGACTTCGACTTTTACTGTATAAGTTTTTATATAAAGACCTGCACCACGGCCACTGAAAAAGCTGCTGAAATTTAAGACCACCACTGTGCTAGCACACATCATTTTCCACACCGACACTTCAAACCTTTTTTTTTCCCTTCCACACTGAAGTTCAGTTGAAGTTCTATGATTTTGTTGTTGTGAAGCCAAAGGGTGGCTGGCCTCATCTGGCAAACTCCTGGCTAATCAGACTGTGGTAGTGGAGCCGACCGTCATCGCAAGAGAATTTACCATGCACGTATTTACCGTGGCATTCTGCTGTTTCATGCAGAGAATGACCGAAACCATTAAACAAACTGCTTTTATTAAAATGACAGCTGAAGTCTGAGAAAACAGGGGACGCTCACTAACACAAGGCACTGCCCAAATACTTAGGAAGTCTTAATGCTGTAACACTGCCAAAGACTGTGATAACACCGTGAGCTCACCAAAGTCTCCTTAAAGTGAAAACTGGCTGAACGGAACCAATTAGTTTTAATATACTATAACTATCACTTACATAGGGTGGCTGTACCTCAGGAGGTCACCTACTAATCGGAAGGTTGGGCAGTACCTTCTCAGTTCTGAGTCAGAACTGGATCAGTTAAAGACAGGAGAGAACGCTGTAGTCAAATGTATTATTGTAGCATAGATATCATGCCATAAAGCATAAGGTCATGCACGCTGCAGTTAACTGAACCAGCATCAAGTATAAACGTGGACTCACAGCAGTAAAAGCACTTTGAGTCAATTCTGGAAACACAGCGTGACCTTGTGCTCTTGCTTCAAAGCATTTTTCAGCTGCTTCAAAGCACTGTCATGACTGTGTATCACATGAACCCATAGGTGTTTCTCTGCATGCATCAGGTTACCCAGTATTAAAGCCCCCACAGCGTTTTAAAAGGGGATTTAATGTCTGCCTCAGGACACACACTCGGGTTTTTCAAATTTGCTCAGTTCTCTTATTGACTGCCTCAAAGATGTCAGGATTTTGGGCTGCATGGTCCCTGGATGTATGAAAGCCAGCAGTTACATTTACACCGCATTTAAAGAAAAAAAGATCAAGGCCTGACATATGTTTTAATCAGAGGAAGTTTATTTTGTTTGCCCCACACACACATGATGTGGGTGTAGTCACCCTGCAAGGATCATTATTCAAGGAGACTAGCAAATGTGGTTTAAGATTTCTGAGTCGGTTCGAGGTCAGAGGGACTCGGTTCGAAGCGCTGTGTAGCTTTACAGTGCAGAAATACTCAGTCATGTGATCCATCTCCCTGCTTCTTGCAACCCTACAACAGGGAGTTTATTTTTAATATACAAAATATATCTTATTTATCACTAAAGACAGGAAATTCCTGCTACAGGAGCCAAAATATACAACCCAGTTCACTCAAATACTCTGACACACACACACACACACACACACACACACTCACAATAAGCATAAGAGGGAGCTCAAAAAATATATATATAAATCATGAGTTTCATTAGAAAAGTCTAATAAATAAATGCTGGTCTGAAGCAGGAGAGATTGTGTGTCCTTGTGTGAAGGTGAAAAGTGACAGCTGGTAAGCTGTGTGTGGCAGGAACAGCGTGTTTGTGTGTTATCCAGAGATGAAGGAAGTGTTACAGCACAAACTCCGGAGAAACATGAGTAACACACTTTTTGTACGCCTGGTAATCCGCACAATTGTCTAATTGCTACCAATAAGTAATTGATGGCCCGTACGGGGATCGAACCCGCGACCTTGGCGTTATTAGCACCACGCTCTAACCAACTGAGCTAACCGGCCACATTCTCTCGCAGGTGTGTGCGTCTCTTTGTGGACGATAACCAACTACCTCCTGCTTCCTGCCGTCCTCATGCACAGCTAGTAGCATGGACCGCTCGCACAGGTGTGGCCGGTTAGCTCAGTTGGTTAGAGCGTGGTGCTAATAACGCCAAGGTCGCGGGTTCGATCCCCGTACGGGCCATGCGTCACTTATCGATATCTGCGAAAAGTCCCATACGGGGCCATTAAGTCAAGCTTTAAAAAAAAAAAGAGCTTTTGATTTGATTTAATGTCTTAAACAAAAATTATACAACACTGACAATGAAATCAAATAACTAAGGGGCCACCAAACCACTTCATGGCTGAGTTGTTGTCATTCCCAATCACATCCACTTTGTTATAATACCACTAACATTTATTTAGTAGTGAGGAAATTTCACGACTGAACTTGTTGCACAGGTGGCATCCTACCTGTGCAACTGCACTGAAAGTCACTGAGCTCCTGAGAGCGACCCATTCTTTCACAAATGTTTGTAGAAGCAGTCTGCACACCTAGGTGCTTGCTTTATACACCTGTGGCCACGGAAGTGATTGGAACACCTGAATTCAATGATTTGGTTTAGTGAGTGATTAGCAGGTCATCTACTAGCTGGAAGGCTGGTGGTTTGATCCCTGGCTGCAACAGCTTGCATGCCACAGCATACTTGGCCAAGATACTGAACCCCATGCATTCATCAGTGTGATTAATAGGAAGTATTTAAGCGCAGAAAAAATATATATTTGTGTGAATGAGGCATGTTGTGTCAAGTGCTTTGCTCAACCAGCAAAGTCCTAAGAACCAGTCCAGTTTGGACATTTCTGTCACAATAGTGTGCCATTTGCCAGAAGAGCAAATCAGCACCTACAGTCAGACCCCGTAAGCAAGAAGTGGCAAGAACACATCTCGCAAACCTGGATGATGGAGCTGTGTGTGCGTCTTTGCCATTTCTGCTGACTAAATCATGGATTCACATTGGTTAAGTGCTGCAGTGGCCTTCATACTGGAATTTGTAGCCCGAGACCCACTTAATAGGAAGCACAGCAGCAAATGCAAACAGACAGGCAATTTTCATGCTCGCAGTCGTGTCCAATGTGGCATTTTCAAAACAAAGAAAACCATGCCATGAAATAAATGAGATCCTTGCAACCACAAAAGTGCAAGGAATGGCCTCGGTGTCCAGGATTTCACAGCAACTCGCATCAAACAGCTGCCTCTCCCTTCCAGTGCCAGCTGCAGTAAAATCTGAAATGACCACAAAGTAAAGGAGAAGTGCACGTTTCAAATTCTGCCTCGAAGCAGAACACACAGGGGAGTTCTCTGGGCTTTTATTTCGTAGCAGTGATGAACAGATGGCAGCTAGAGATCAGTTTACAGATGAAAATGTCCCCAAGTTCTCTGCGACGGTAATTGGAAAGCACCTCTTCAGAAGTTTATTACTTTTTGCGGAGACGTTAAGAAATGTTTTTGTTTTGTGTGTTTAAAGGTTTGTGTTCCATTGCCAGGTTTAGACTGTGATTTTGGGGTATAAATGTCTATTTGTTCCAATATCAACTTACCTGGTGGTCCGTAATCATACATAAATACAGCTTGCTTCCTCATATCGGGCCACAGAAAACAAGCTTTTGCTTGCAGTGAATGTTGACTCTGTAATGCAACACCGACCGCAGACAAAACTCAGAAGAATAGTACCAGAAATATAGAAACAGCAAAATATTTATTCACCAGTTAAAACATAAAATTTCAAAATGAGGTCTCTGTACGGTGATGCATGCATGCCAAGACTCCCGTTACCTGATGACATTCATTTCAAGGCCAACTGTAAGTGCTGAAGCACATGGAGTGGACTGTACAAGCTGGTTTGTGTATTTCTGCAGGGGTGGGGGGGGCGTTAGTTGGTGATGGGAATATGAAGCTTCCTTTGAAAACAGCCAAATTTATACATCAGGTGGGTTGCAAAGAGCAGAAGAGCATAAAAATATACAGCATCACAGTCTGAAACGTTCAACACATCAAGAGCAGAGAGTTTATTAGTCGCTGAACATAAATAGGTATGTCCTGGAGCAATCATGCAAGATGATTGGGGGTTTTGGTACGTCTCAATCAGGGACGCGGGAAGGGTGAAGAGTCTTGCATCCTCCCTCAGTACCGAGTGGGCAAAAACGGGTGGCAGGAGCTGTGGTGGCTTATCAGTTCTCGAGGAAAGCCACGTAGTCAGTGAGTCTGGCCAGCTGCTGCTCATTTGGAACCAGCGAGACAGGGGGAGGATCTGTTGAAGGAGAGAGACATGGAGGAGGAGAAGTTGAGTCAGAGGGGGATTCCTCTTGTGCCAAACGCTATCGATCTTCTTACATTGCTCCGGTTTTAGCTCTCCAGCCCACGTGCTCTGATGTCAGGCTCAGCAGGATTCAAGCTAAACCTGCTGTTGACATCTATAAGAGAGCGCACGACTTCTCCCGACCTGTTAAAACAACAACAACTGCCTGCCAGGAGGTCAGCACGATGTTTTACATCCATCTAAAGCGGAATCATCCCCTGCGTGAGACCAGCAACCAAAAGGGACAATAAAAAGCGAGGCAGAAGGTTGAGGAGTCATGTGGGTGGCTTAGCTGTGCGCATGTGTGCGGCAGATGCTTCCGTCACGCAGTAAGGTCTGATGATTACAGATAGGACAGATGTCCTATGGTATGTCTGCATAAATCAATAATCCCATGGATCAGTCCATGACCCTTTGAATCAGGGACATGTGATGGTGATAACATTTGGGAAATATGGACGATAATCACATATTTCAACGGCTTTAAGGGGAAAAAAAAAAATCCTAAATCTGTGCCCACAACATTTTTGTGTGTCTAATAAATTCCCTGGGGAGGAGAAGCCTGGGAGTTGGATGCAGGGTTCCTGTTAGAAGCCGCTGGGCACAGATTGATTGCACAACACTGCCACCTACCTGGTTTTTTGGGCATCACCATCCTGGTGTTGGGGTCTGCCTGCCAGCCTTTGGCTCACCACACCTTTGGAGTAAGGAAAAAAATAATCTCATCAGTGACTCTGTAAAAGATAACGTGATGAAACCAAGTGCAGGGTTACTGCTTGGGTCAAAACCAACAACAGTCTGCCTCACCCTTCACCGCCTCTTCCACAGAGTAGCCCACGAAGGCCGCAAAATCCTCTGCTGTGATGGAAGTGTACGCCTGGGCCACGAGGCCGTACGCCCGCTGCCGTGTGCTCTCTGTGAAGACATTAACATGAGATAGGTGCACATGGAGCGCATATGAGCTAAATCTATGCTCTGGTTCTATTTAAAGTGCACAGCACACGGGGCAACGTGCTGGGAGCTTCCAGGCACAGGGAGCGTGTGTTGTCACAGCGCTTTAACATGATATTTAAGCAGCACGTCTCGTGTAAACAGCACTTCTAATGAGCAACAGCACACTCTGAGGAACCGTTAGTCAAGAGTGATTTATTATCCTATGGAAGAAGCTCTGAGAACCAGAAATGCATTGTATTATTATGACCCAACCAACAGACATTTTAAAGGCTTGTTGTTTACTTGACCTGATGTACAAAGCGAGAGAAGCATGAGTTCAGAGGAAAAGGTATATTTAAAAAAAAAAAAAGGTTCCCACCTGTTCCCCAGATCAAACATTCAGGGTACCAATGCTTGCTTCTCGTCACAGACTTGAAATTGATGAAGTTTCTTCAAACTATGAAACCATCATACTGATGCTCAAAACTTTGTGCTGAACAGAAACATTTTCTCTTTGGACTCTCAAACTTGGAGTGGGTGTAAAACTGCTTTGGTGGCCGTTTTTAAATTAGTTTTTCAGCCCTGAAAATTTCATGTGGATATCCTCCTGTTCTTATGAAGTTATGAGGGGTCAAAATGTGGGAAAAATAAAGCAACTTAAAAAAGATCCAAACTTCAGCCCACTCCTTTAGACACTGAGGATATGTATGAGCATGAAGGAAAATCTTTGCATCTTCTCTTCTGCTTATCCTGTTCAGGGTCGCGGAGGGGGGGCTGGAGCCTGTCCCAGCTGACACAGGGCGAGAGGCAGGGTACACCTGTACAGGTCACCAGGCTGTCGCAGGGCCAACACACAGAGACAGACAACCATTCACACTCACACCTATGGGCAATTAAGAGTGACCGATTAACCTAACCCCAGTAAGTGCATGTCTGTGGACTGTGGGAGGAAACACAAGCAAACACGGGGGGAGAACATGCAAACTCCACACAGAGAGGCCCGGGCCAAGGTGGAATCGAACCCAGACCTTCTAGCATTACCACTGTCGTCCCTGGGGCATCACTTAATGCTGACCTGTCAAAACTGCTGGAGAGGAGCCGTCACTCCCAGCACGTCATTCATCATCGACGTGTTTTCCCAACTCCAATTTCACAACTCGTTTTTGATTTAAAGGCATGAAGAGACCGTTTCTCTGTCCATCTGCAAGAAAATCTACACGAAATCTAATTTCAGAGAACGATGTGGAAAAGGAACTTAATGAATTCTGCTACGGGTTTTCCTTCCAGTGGGGCACTGGTTTCGCTGGAAGCAGCTCCCTCCGAGTCCTCTTCTCGATTGTTTCTCATTCTGCTGACCTGGAGGTGGAAACTGTACGTTTGGTAAGTTGCTTCCTCCCAGCCCAAACAAACACACAGCTCTAACAGGAACTGCTCTGGGAAATCAAACAAAGCTCGTCTTAACAAAAATTTGTCTTTAATTTCTCGTACCATCTGGGTTTGCTTTAAGATGAATTTTGCTGTTCGGGAAACTTTGACTCAACCGTGATGAACTCATGAGCTAAATAAAATTCCACAATCAAGGATACTTAATAATAGATCTGTTAAATGAAGCATGCTCAAGTCGAATCACGGATGTGCTCACACCACAGGCTGCTGAAGTCTTTATCAGCAGTGTCTGGCTTCAGCTTCTAAACGGCCCTGTTTATCTAGCCTGACTTGAGGTGGTGCGGAGATTCCTGGAAGAGTGGCAGGGCCTCACAAACAACACACGCCGGAGGGTATTTGTGCTGCTCCTGCAGCTATCACGTAAGCGCCTCAGGGTTATGGCCTTTGGTGTTTTATAGCCTAGCAACAGGTTATGTGTATACCAACAATCAGCCAACTGTCTGCTGCAGCCGTTAGCAGCAGCGAGAACAACAAGTGGGATGAGAAAGGACAGCTGTGTAGGGGACGGCCGGAGGTTTGTCAAGAGCATGTTCCCATTGTGACGTCCGACAAGCTTCCTGCCCTAAATGTTCCCGCACTTGCTGAAGAAAAAAAAAGCTGAAGACATATCTTTAAAAAATATGTCAACACTATTTGTGTGCGTGAGTTTGAACCACAGTCATGGTTTAGTTTGAGCCTCAGAGGGGACATCAACCTGGAGACCTGTGGGCCCAGCTCCAGGGAATTCTGACCATCAGATACTTCATGTCCTGGATTCTGGTGACTTTTGAAACACCAATTTATACAATACATTCAAATAACAAACATTATTTATTATTGATTAATATGTTTGTTTATTGTGATTTCTGCTGTGCTTGTGTGCCTGTTACCTGTAAAAGCTGCTACTGGAACTTTAATTTCCCCGACGGCCTCTTCCTAAAGGGATTAATAAAGTTTTATCTAATATAAATGTCTTTTTTTATGTAAAGGAGGGTCCCAGAAGGAGATGCTGTGATACTACTGACTGAAATCTATGTGTGTTGACATAATTAAATCTATCCCAAAAGATTCAGCAGTTGTGTGCACTAATAATCATAATCATTATGGGTACCATTTAAGGGAAATTTCTGCCTCACTGAGAACTGTTACATCGTTTTCTAAATAATTCCTCTGCTTTCTTCAGTTAAAACTGACCCAAAATGTGTAACATTGACTACTTTTAGACAACTAAACTGAAATTATTCACTAAAAAAATGAATCGAATGAAAAATGCTGACTATATAAACTGACCGGGTGTCCCCTGTGTCGTCCCTGAAATGGAGACTTGAGATCAAATCTCCATATTTAAACTGTTGTGACTCAAACAGCCTCTTAAATCAAGAAATCTGATTGAAACCAATTTTGTTTTGCACATGTGTCTCACTAAGAAAAAAAACCCTTCCATCTATTAAAAGAGTCAAAACTTATAAAGCTGCTGCTGCTTGTGCTGGAACAACCTTCTGGCACCATCTGCAGATTCGAACGCTCCCGACCCAACAAGGCTGGTCAGCTCAGGGAGCTCCGTAACCCAGTCTCGAGGAAGACGGCGTATTTTTACCGTGGCCTCTTGGCCGCCGGGGAATGACTTGTGTGGCAACTGGACGGGCCTTTCATAGCATGTGCCTCTGACGCTTCAGAGCTGGGTTGGAGATGCTGAGTAAGACATCTGCGACTGTGAGGAAGGGAGTTTTTAATGGAGGAGAAACAGGACCTGGCCTGTCCTTCCCAGTCAGTCTATTCCAGGGTGACCTATCATCTCTCACCATCTCACCTCTTAAAAATAGCCCCCACTTTTCACCAGCAAAGGCAAAGCAGACAGGACATGGCAAGGGCCTTTATTTTTAAATACAGTCCACTGCCAAGTAAGAGCAGCAACACACTGGGAACCATTGAGATGGAAGCACTCCAAAGGTCTGCAGCACCAAAATAATACTGTCATGGAAGGTTTTCTTCCTTTTTAAGCCCAGTTTATTAAAAAAAAATTAAACCGAGCTAAAAATAAAGAAAATTGGTGCTTCACTTCATGCAGGTTTATTACCAGTAAAAACAGACTTGGTGATTACAGAGGTCAGCTGATCACCAGTTCAACAAAGACAAAGTCAGTAAGGAAAGCTACTGCAATAACTACTCCAACATACTACCTACGTTTACATTTAACAGAAGTACAAAAGTATAAAAAGAGCTTAAGAAAAAAGTATGACACTGAAATTAGATATTGCACTGAGAGTAAGGGGAAATGGTTTCAGCCCACATCCTCCCTCAGCTCCTTAATATTTCATTCAACATTAAATTCAGAGTCTTCATGACAAACACTTCCCTATTTCAAAACACTTTCAAGAGTACTCAAGTCTCAAACAACTTCAGTTCTCATCATTCCTCCTCCTCCTCTTCTTCTTCTTCCTCCTCCTCCTCCTCCTCTTCTGCATCTTCAAATTCCTCATCATCTCCACCCACTCCAAAGTCCATTTTTGTAAGGACTCTTTCGACATGCTCTGTTGACAGAGTGAAGTGGTCCATCTTCTCAAAGCCCGGCTCGGGCCTCTCTTCGCCCAGCGAGGCTTTGGCTGCATCTTTGGTCTGTGTGATGAGGCCCTTCGAAGCCAACAGGAACTCGGCAGCTCCGCTCTGCTCCAGCGCCCTCACAGCCGTGTCTGTCAGCTCTGTGCTGGCCTGCAGTCGCTCACCGTAACGCTGAGCCAGCGCCCGCAGAGCTGCCACCTTTTCATCTTGCTCTTTCCCAACTTGCTCAAGCAGAATGCCCTTACGTTCTTCCAGGACAGCATATAGCAGATCAAAGCGCTCAGCGAGGCCCTGCTTAGCACGCTGAGCGTTTTCCTGTACAGCACGGCAGGCGTCTTCCATCTGATTGAGCAGAGCCTGCAGGCGACCATTGCTGGCCACCAGAGTATCAATAGCATTACTCAGTTCACCCTTCTGGGCCTGGTAAACAGTTGCTAGAGGGGCCACCTCGCAGTCCTTATGCTGGCCAAACACTTTGCACATGGAGCAGGTGGGTGTCTGGCAGGTCACACAGTAGATGTTGATTTTCTCATCCTCGTGCTCCTGGCACTTTGGCTCTTTGGACTCTTTGGGCTTCAGGCTGGTTTCTGTCTTTCCACTGTCACTCAGTTCTTGCTGCTGCTTATAGATGTCAATTATATTTTCCACCAACAGGTTGCGCTGGAGCCCGTGCACGCCGTGGCGGTCGAGCACAACCTCAAACCGGCAGGTAGGGCAGCGAAAGACGCCGCCAGAAAAGCGGTACGGGTTGCGTGAGTCATAGAGGTCACTGGCACAGCTACGGCACAGGTTGTGCTGGCAGGGCAGGATGACCACAGGCTTGGTGAACATGTCCAGGCAGATGGGGCAGCTCAGCTGTTTCTCAAGGCTATCCATGGGGCTGGGGGGCCGAACCACAGATCCTGTCCTCTGGATGTCCATAATGGAACGTTTTCTGCCTACGCCTTGACTAGCAAGTTTTCTGTTCCCACAGAGACAAAACTAAAAGCCGAGTTGCTGAAGCAGAGAGCGGGTCTAAGAACTCCTGTGAGTGTGCCGTTACTCGTGAAACGCTGATATCTATTCTGGTTGAGAGCTAGCAGCTCTGCCCTTTATAGCACTCACAGCTGGCGACACCTGATCCTTTCCACCAGGCATTCCTGCCTGCTTGCTAGTCTGGGATCTTTTCACAGAAATGCCCCCTCCTACCCACTGCAGCATGTGTCACATGTCCCAGTGGGCGCTGAGTCCCCTCTAACAGTGACCCAAGCAGCCAACTGAGCGCAGACAAACAGGGTCCATGTGACCCGCTCAGAGGAGCCCCACCTGAGAAAGGGGGCTCAGTCTTATTGGTAAACAAGCCGGTCAGAAGATCCTGTGACTCGGCTGTTCTTCCATTTGATCTCTCTGTATTTATTTGCCCAGTGCGCCAATTTATGTAACCTGCGCCGTTTGGCAAACTCAGTGACTGTACTCATATACTCTAGACATTAATATTCATATATTTGTTTTTTAGATTAAACTAACTGATAATAAAAGGACGATGATTAATTACATGCTTATTAAACTATTGTTGATACAACATTTAAGGCTCCTTCTTTCTAAATGTCCCAACCTGCTTGTCTCTTTCTGTTAAAATACTTCAACACTGGAACTTCCTGCTTTTAATAATAACAGATAGTAAAATTAAATTTTAGCACGAACTCAGGCAAGATGATGTGTCAAAAGTAATCAGCAAAGAAGTGATATTTACTGACTTTTTAGGTTCTTAATGTCTTTCTTTTCTGGTTTGAATTCAAACAGATTTATTAAAAATATTACGCTTAATTTATTCTTTTAGATTATATTTACCACATCCACCAAACAGTTATGACCAGTTGTTGCTTCACTGTGCCATGACGTACTGTACTCGGCATCAATACCAGATCAACACACAGCGTCATAGACATGAGGGAGAAGCTATTCTTAAACTGTTGCACAATGCAATCGACACATGATACAAATGCAGCAACATTTGTGACCATCAGGTGATGTAACTTTATGAACCGATGTTTCTAGAAAGTCCTTCTTTTGAAGTTTAGAAGGTGAACAGTGTGAAACAGGCAGAAATACGGAGGTATTTAGCTGATTTCTCATTACGACAGTGCCGAGCAAGTAAACTGGAATTCAGAGTATTGTGCTGTGGATGCTTGAAGCACCATTAATGATCAGTCATTCTGCTGAATGTGTTTTTCCCCCACTGCTTTGTTGGTCTGACTGGGTACAGCTGGTGCCCCCTGCTGACTGTTACTCTGAATGTTTCCCCAAGATCAGATAAATTATATCTGGAAGTCTAATTAATCTAAAAACCTTTATAACCACAGGTCAAAAAGATGAGTGAGACGTCAGAATGTGTGTGTTCTTTCTGCTGTTACCTCTAAGGGCCTCCATGACAGGAAGAATATTCTCCGACCACTGATAAGCAGCGATGGCTGTGTAGATCCCTGGAAAGTCTCTCTGCCAAATGCGCTGGCCGACGGCCCAAATAGCTGCTAATTCAGGATTTGCCTGCAGCAAACAAGCGAGAAGCATTTCAAACATTTGACCAGGCAGTGTTTTTTATGCTACTGTGAAGAGCATTCACACCCTAATGCACACTCAGACTGCTGGATAACAGTGGATCCACTGTCTTCAGAATGTTATTAAAACAGCAAATTTTTTTTTCTTTTTGTGCAACACGAGGCTTTTTCTTAGAAAATCTCAGCTCCTGGCAAGAAGTGAGGACTTGATTGGCAGTAACATTATTCCATTTATTTCATAGTGCTCTTGGATGTCTAAGCAGCTCCAGATTGTTTTCCTGTGGGACAAAATGATTTGCCAGCACTTAAGAAATCATACAGGTCAAAATGCCAATTACATGTGTTCTTAATAAGTTATTGTTTCATTATAGTTGAGCAACCATTCCATAAACACAAAACGGGTGAGGTGGTGTAAAAATGTTTGCACTCAATGTTAAATATGATGCAGACACCACAACAGCATTAAGCTGATCTCAAACACCACAGTCAGTGCATTTCTAACTTCATTTTTAATTCCTTATTATCAGATTAACAGGGACTAGAAAGAGATTATTTTTCCACATTAGCCTCTCTTCAGTGGCTTCCTGTGTTATCTCTATGATAGCCTCAGGCTGCTCAGTGCATTATGGGACTTCTCCATGCCCCGTGTGTTTGCTTTTACTTACATGGCTGCAACTTGGTGCATTTAGGCACGTAGACATGGTCAAGACCACCTGCCCAAGTTCAAACTGAGCATCAGAATGAGGTAAAAAGGTGATTTAACTGACTGAAGGTGGCATGGTTTTTGGTGCTAGCTGGTCTGAACATTTTGGAAACTGCTGATCTGCTGGGATTTTCCCACACAGCCATCTCTAGGGTTTACAGAGAATGGTCTGAAAAAGAGAAAATATCCAGGGAATGACAGATGTCTGGGAGAAAATGCCTTGTTGATGTCAGAGAATGACCACACCAGGTATGAAGACCATCTCTGAATGCACAACACATCCAGTAATGAAGTAGATGGGCTACAGCAGCAGAAGACCATACCGCGTGCCTATCCTGCCAGCTGAGAACAGAAAATTTGACCATGCCCATTCCTTTATGACCACAGTCTACCCATCTTCTGATGGCTGCTTCCAGCAGGATAACACTCCATGTCAAAAAGTTCAAATCATCTCAAACTGGTTTCTTGAACATGATGAGTTAACTGTACTCAGACGGCCTCAACAGTCACCAGATCTCAATTCAACAGAGCACATTTGGGATGTGGTAGAACAGCACATCCTGGATGTGCAGCTGATAAACCTGCAGCAACTGTGTGATGCTGTCATGCCAACATGTGTCAGAATCTCTGAGGAACCTTTCCAGCACCTTGGTGAATCTTTGGCATGAAGAATTAAGGTACCTGGTGCTATCAAGGTGTACCTAATGAAGTGTTTGGTGAGTGTGTATATAAGACAACAAGAGTAATACGAAGGTTTAGAAAAGGTAATTAACAATTTTATGCTAATGTGAATAGCATTTGCATTACTTTATTAGCAGTATTTACATGTTTTAACATGCTTACCGATTTAATTGCTTGGGGAATCCTCTTCCATAGATACCTGGCATTATTCCTGCTGGCAAACATCAAAATCAGCACACACAGAATAAGGCTGCAGGCACAGGCAGCAAAAAGGGGCTCATTCGCTGTGATATAACTAAACAGAGCTCAGCCATGAAGCTTGTATAACTGTATGAGTGCTTTAAAAAAAGAAAACAGCCCCGCCCTTAATAAAAGACAGACTTACATGTCATTATTAAGTAAATAGAGTGCCAGCAGCTGAGCGTAGACCTGAGGTGTTGCAATGCCCCCTGGAGCCTGTCAGGAAGAAATGCAGGTATAATATTAACAAACTGGAGATAAAACCAAAGGTAAAACGAACATATTTGGGTTCTCCGAACAAACACATTCTCAGTATTATTGTAATTTTTTTTTAAATCTCTAACTAGCATATAGCCAACAGCAGGCGTCCGGTATATGGCTTTAGCTCCTGCTGACATAACAGTACTTTACTTTTCCTCCTGTACAAACCAACAGTCAGTCCTGCGGTGACATGCAGACAGAGGACCTTTTAACGTCCAAAAAAATCAAACACATCAGCTGCAGATGAGCTCCAGCAACACGGAGAGACAACGACCTGCTAACTTCCTGCTATCTGCTGGTAGTTAGAGGTAAACCAATACGAAAACTCAGCTGCAGTTCGGTTTTCATTTCTAACTCGGAAACGTTTCGCCTCCGCGTTAACGAGTTTGCTGAGTTCTTTTCTCAGAGCTTTAACTTTAAATGAGCCACACAGGCTAGCTGAGGGAGCCACGACGATAGCCCTCAGAGCTCACAAACTGCACCGTTACCACCGCGCTTCCACCGTCTCAGCATCTCTGAGACTTACTGTTCACACACAAAACCACGAAGTCCTTACCTCGAGCTCCTGAGCTTCACACTGCTCTAATAATTTATCAAAATTTTCCTCCATAATCACAGCAGTAGGCATGATGATGCCTAGCTGTTGCACCGGAAACTCCTCTTTCTTCTTCTTCTTTGTTGTCCTAGCCGTATTATTAGTCGGACGTCCGGGGTGTACTCACAAGCGCCCCCCGCCGGGTGATGCGCAAACTACAGTGAAATACCAAACGCCAAATACAGAGAGGAAAATATTAGAAGAATAGTATTTATTTAAATAAAAAGGTTGTCAACGGAAAGTCTGCATTCACAGACGGGAGACAAATTAAAGGAAAAATCTACACACTCAAATCCTGCAGTGAGGATCTGGAATTTTGCTGATATAGTTTGTGTGTAGTTCTTTCCTCAATAAGAGGGGTCACTCCTAATAATCAAGAGTTGTTTAAATCAATCAAGTTTCTACAAGTGGCATCGTGTAGCCTGATAATGACCCTGGCACAGTGCATGATATGTCCAAAAAAAAAAGATATCATATGTTATGGTCCTCACAATTTCCAAAATGGGAATGTTTGACTGGTCGGGGGCTCAGAGCTGTGGGTTCTGAAAAAAATGGCAATTAGCAATGTCTGATCTCAGTAAGGTTTTCATTTATTTTGACTAAAAAAAAGATTTGCCATAGCAAAAAATAAGCAAAAAAAAAAATTGTAAATTCAGCAAAACTTCACCTTACAGCTGCCCAGCTGTTTCCCCTTTAATTTTTCTTAGTATAGTTTATTTTTTCATTATTATTGTCATATCAAAACTGATTTACCTGCATAACCTGGTCACAAATGTCATGAAAGAGATGTCATCATAGGAGACTGCAGAAGAAGAAAATAATTGTAAAAAGCTGTCTGTGGAAGTGATGATGAGATCAGGTTTTCCCTCATGAGGAGGATACCATGTAATCCCACACAGTTATAAACCCTCCCATATCAATAAGGAACAACATTATGACTGAGAATAACCTCGTCCAGGCCTCCAGACTGCAGATCCACTGATTCATGTTTGCCCGGCACAACAAGTCAGAGTAAAGCTCAGGAGGAAAACACTCTCACACTCCCACAGTGTCCACCAAACACACCTGCACTGAAACCTGTGTGGACAGCTGAAGAAAGACGATGACATCACTGCTGTTATTAGAAAATGTGATCCTTCGAAACAAGTTAAAAAAATGTCATAAATTGGGACTTGTTTGAAAAATTTTCCAAATTATGTTCTACAAATGAGCCGGCTGATCTGAGAGGAAGGTCTGACTCGGGTCACTGTTTCTTTAAGTGAGTTCAGCGAGTTTTTATTCACACAAAGGTTCCCGTCATCATTATTTCCCATCCTGTTAAAAGTGCTGCAGTTCAGCCGCTTTCAGACAGGCCTGTAAGTTTAGATTTACTGGCACTTCTGCCGGGGAAACAGTCACACTTTAAATAACATTCACAGTGCTGAGAAAGACTTTTTCTCTTAATTCACTGATGATCCTCCTGCCGGTGCTGGGCATTCCTCTATTTTAATTCCTTTTGATCTTTTCTTTGCCTTTGATGCTGTGACTGCACATACTTTTTATCCCCTCCACATCTAAAAAAAAATAACTTGGCAACGGAGGCGCAGCTCTCATGTTCTCTCTTTATTTTGACAGATATTATACTGTTGATATAGAAAATTCATCTCCAAGCTGTAGATTAGTATCTGCATGGAGAAATTTCACCACTGCAAACCCTCAAACATCTTTTTCACACTTTAAAGTCGACAGTTTGGAATGACTTTTTTTTAAAAATCACGTGTTTATGAATCTGAGATTAAAATAAATTTTCAAATCATTATTTCCAAAATATTGGCTTTTATTATTGCTGGAACACAGAATCAGCCTCACAGACTCCTTTCAATCTCTGGAAATAAGGAAACAAAATCATACATATTCACCAATTTGTTTGAATTTCCATCATTCTGGCTGCACCACAAAGAGGTTTTTTTTTTCCTTGTTGTAGACACACAATCTTATTTTTCATATGTTTTTGGGGCTTTAACTTCATGGCAGGGCAGATCAGATATTTGGTGTTGTCAGGAGGCATCTCAGATGTGCTGCAGTCAGACCCACGAGGCTTAAAGAGCTACTGGAGGTGTGGAGGGTAAAAAACGCTGACTACGATTCCCAAAGGAAAAGCAAAGGGAAAAAAAAAGATCTTGCAGTGTGAAAATAGGCTGATGCACCTTTAAGGACATAAGTATACCACACAGCCGAAGTATATTTTGAGGATATGATGTTGTTTAACATAAACATTTCTTTGTGATTAATCAAATTAAGGGGGGTAAAAACCATTTGGAATTGTTCAATAAGATATCCAGTAATTTTATGGGCATCATCTTGTTCAGGGCTGTTCTTGTGAATAAACTTTCAGCTTTCAGTCGCATCATTTAATCAGATGAAATTTGTTTAGTTGAATTGCAAATGTTAAGAATTTGTCCATGAAAGCTCTCAAAGGTCTATAGTATACTGCATGCAGGTTTTAAAGCAGCATATGCTCGAGGACATCCTTGCACATCTCAGCACGACTATTAAACTGCATCCTGCATCTGTTCCAGCAGCAGCGCTTCATCACAGACGAGTCCGGGTGCTGAACTGGCCCTGCCTGCAGTCCAGACCTGAGAACCTCTGGAGCATCATGAAATTACCCAGGAGCAGCTTGGATCCTCCGTCAGACAAGAACGGGACAACGTTCGTCTCCCCAAAGCCGAGCAGCTGCTCTCCTCAGCTCCCAGATGTTCACGGACTGCTGTTAAAAGACGAGCGGATGCTGCGCAGTGGGAAACACGGCCCTGGAACGACTTTTCTGAGACGTGCAAATTCAAATTTATATTTCTTAAAATGATATATTTTCCATTTTCTCAGTTTAAACACTTGATTTGCAAATCGTTGCATTTTTATATTTTATACAGCATTCCAGCATTTTAGGGATCAGGGTTGTATTAAATCAAATGGAAAGCATTTATTCTTTATCCTCCTGTTTACCAACTTTAAACTTGTTTTTATCATCTATATTTTACTTGTATTCTTTCAATATGCACATTTTTATGCATTTTATACTTTAGATCTGAACTCTGTTCTCTGATTGAAATCTTTACAGGCAACAATAAACAGTCTAATCTACTTACAGTGTTCTGCTAATTTCACTGGGAGATAAGACTGGACTTCCTGCTGCATTACAATTACAGTTTTACGGTTCTCATTCAGTAAAGCGGCCACTTACAGCAAACCTGGGAGACCGTTTTCAAACACGCTACCTTGGAGCTCCTGTCACATCCTCGATAATTCAAAAATTCAGAGACCAGAATCCCTTTTCTGGTGCAGGCCAAAGGAGAGGATCAAAGAAATGCAAAAACAGTGGTGTTAACAGTTTAAAAATGCTGAAAGAGAATCCCATAAACACATGAATGGATCACATTCCACCACGAGAAGAACATCAGAACAGCTTCCTCCTCTGAAGTGTGGATGACATAGAATAGAATATAAACAATAATAAAAACAGATTTTATTTATGCGGCTTCTCCTCTGTAAACGAATCTCGGTGTTCAGCTCCAAGAATAAATCACCGTCTGCGGCATCAGTGGAGCTCATAAGGACTTCTGATGTTCCTAATTCTTTACATACGTGAAAAATTTCCCTCCAGACTTTCGGGAGACTCGCTGCCGGGACTCTGTGGCTCATTTTATGAGACTGTTTGTGTTTCAGAGACAGAAAATGCTCGATCAAATGTTGAAATGTGGAACATAGTTCAAAAAGGTGATTTTTAAAGATCACATTGTGCCTCATAAACTGTCATATTTTGCAGATTAAGGACTTAAACGCAGACTCTAAAAGGCAGGCAGAGACAACACAAAACAAAAGTCCATAAAAAAGGCAGGAAACAAACAAGGGTAACAAACAGGAAAATAAGAGCCAGGAATGAATGCAGAGGACAGCAAAGGCTAACAGGAGACTGGGGCTATTTATACATGAGGGAACATCAGGGGAACAGGGAACAGGTGGGGAACGAGGGCCGGCTGAAGACATGGAGGAAGTAGAACTAGACACTAAAGGCAAAAAGCTTCAAAATAAAACAGGAAAGGAAGAACTGACGGGCTGACTGCAGTGATAATAACCCAAGGAAATCATAAAAACTCTAAAACTTAATGGAAAGTGAAAACACAGAAAAGCAGTGAACACAAGAAAATACCTGGAACTGGGAACCATGAAGCTCATGAGTGAAAAGAAATCAAAACTCTGAGGAATAATTAGACTCAGAAATACAAAGAGAAGCTGTTCTGATAAACTAAAGACACCAAAAACACGGAAACATTAAACCAAGAACCAAAGACAACGGTAAGAAAAAGGAACTCGGACCAAAACAAAAACAGCCGACTGTAAAAATAACTCAGTGATTTCTGTGAGAAAAGACACTATGTAAGGATGTGATGCTGAATGGATTCATCTCCACAGCTAAGGGCTGTCAGGCTTCCTATAAATATCTGGGAAAGTGGGTCTTTGATCTTTGAATTTTAAGAGTTTAATGACACTGAATGCACGGCTGACTCTTTGGCTGGAAGGATGCAGTTAGAGGAACTGTCGAGTTGCTTATTTTCACTCAGATAAATAAAATGAATGCAGGTGTCTCATGTTTTCCAATTTTTAATTTATTGCTTCCTCTTTAACAGGAATCACACTCACTGGACACTTTAGGTTCACTTTGCTGGACCCCCTTTCTGCCTTACAGCCTCAATTTTTCGTGCCATAGATTCAACAAGCTGAAACGTTCAGAGATGTTGCTCCATGTTGACATGATAACGTCACACAGTTGCTGCAAGTTTGTTGGCTGCACATCCATGATGTGACATTCCACCACATTCCAAAGGTGCTCTGTTGGACTGAGATCTGGTGACTGTGGAGGCCATGTGAGTGCAATGAACCCAGTGATGATATTCTGCATGCCAAAATATCACTGGGCAAGATACTGAGCCCCAAGTTGTTCTCTGATGTGTTTACTGGAGTGTGAATGTTAGATAGAAAGGAGTAGGGAAAAAAAGTGCTTGTATGAATGGGTGAATACTGGGTAAAGCGCTTTGAGTGCTCAACTAGAGTCGAAAAGCATTACATAAGAACCAGTCCATTTACCATCTCAGCTCAAAGCAGTTCAATTCAATGTTATTTATATAGCGCCAAATCACAACAAACAGTCGCCTCAAGGCGCTTTGTATTGTGGGTAAAGACCCTATAATAATACAGAGAAAACCCAACAGTCAAAACAACCCCCTATGAGCAAGCATTTGGCGACAGCGGGAAGGAAAAACTCCCTTTTAACAGGAAGAAACCTCCGGCAGAACCAGGCTCAGGGAGGGGCAGTCATCTGCTGCGACCAGTTGGGGCTGAGGGGAGAGAGACAGGACAAAAGACATGCTGTGGAAGAGAGACAGAGATTAATAATAATGATTAAATACAGAGTGAAGTATAAACAAGTAAATAAAGGTGAATGAGAAGAAACAGTGCATTATGGGACCCCCTCAGTAGCCTAGGCCTATAGCAGCATAACTAAGAGGTGGTTCAGGGTCATCTGATCCAGCCCTAACTATAAGCTTGATCAAAAAGGAAAGTTTTAAGCCTAATCTTAAAAATAGAGATGGTGTCTGTCTCCTGAATCCAAACTGGGAGCTGGTTCCACAGAAGAGGGGCCTGAAAGCTGAAGGCTCTGCCTCCCATTCTACTTTTAAGTATCCTAGGACCCACAAGTAAGCCAGCAGTCTGAGAACGAAGTGCTCTATTGGGGTGATATGGAACTATGAGGTCTTTGAGATAAGATGGGGCCTGATTATTTAAGACCTTGTATGTGAGAAGAAGGATTTTAAATTTTCTATTCTAGATTTAACAGGGAGCCAATGAAGAGAAGCCAATATGGGAGAAATCTGCTCTCTCTTTCTAGTCCCTGTCAGTACTCTAGCTGCAGCATTTTGGATCAGCTGAAGGCTTTTCAGGGAGCTTTTAGGACAGCCTGATAATAATGAATTACAATATCCCACCCCAGATATATTATACTGCAAACAGCCCTATGTGGGGACTAAGAACCAATAATATGGGACCCATGGGAAATACACAGCCTCTTATATGAATAAATAAGCTTGAAAATTTGTTAAAAATTCAGTATCACATAGAGATTTTAATTGTGGTCAGACCCACTTCCTCCATGAACGTGCATTAGGAAGCTCCAAACAGAAAGTTCCGGGTTGCCAAGGTTTGAAGGTGACCAACTTCTCACTCCGTCTCTGGGCCTGAGTAGAAAATCATAATCCACTTGTACTTTACCTCCTTCAGTCAGTATCCCAAGCTCAAGGCCAAACACTTTACAGTTTGCATCAGTTTCTTTAATTTCTTTCTTTATTTTTTTTCAGGCACTGGTAGATGAGGTTTAAGTGCCAAAGTTATTGGATTAAGTTGGGAAAAAAATCATGGGGTTAAGCAAATGTCTTCACAAACTTCTCCTAAAAGCAACAAACATCTTCATTTCCTGATCAGGGATGCTGAGGTTGATGGCAGAGATTTTATATGGACTCATTCACATGATTGGAAGAGACAGCCCTCCAAAATCAGTTGTTTTAACCCCCTTGAACAGCTGACCAGCACTGTTATTTTTCTGGTGAGGTCAGCCTGGTAGTTCTTTTGTTGTATTAATGCCTCATATTTGCTTTATTGTTTAAATGTTTGAGTAGAGAAAATTACAGAGGTGGACAAAACAAAATGCCAACCACACACTCTCTTTATGTCATGGAACGGCTGTGTGGCAAGCAGGATATGCCAGACAGAGGTAAGAGGGTGATTCCACTTTATTTACAGGTGTAGCACAAAAGCCAGACTAGGCAGAACTAGAAGCAAAACTCAATGCAAAATATCAGACTACAAACACTGACCAGGTTACAAAGCAGGAGGACATACAAAGACAACAACGCACACAGAAAACACTGGACTTAAATACACAGGAGGACTGATGAGGGAAGAGGAAGCAGGTGTGAACACAGGTGACGCTGATTACCAAGACGAGACCAGGGAAAACAAAACACACAGAGACCAGACGACTATCAAAATAAAACAGGAAGACAGAAGGGGGAACCAAGACTCAGACTTGACACCAGGGAACACAAGGAACCAGAAAGCAAACCAAACCCCACAAACAAAAGAAACCCAGAAGAGAAGAGACAAAAATAAGCAAAACAATAAATGGGGTCCATAGGACCCCGGACCATGACACTTTACACCTTTGTGCCGACCCGAGCTATTATCTTCAGGCTGACAAAGGACGATGTGGCTGCTTTGGGGTGTCATTTCCTCAAGGAATGGGAGAACTGTTCTCTGATGATTACTTGTAACCTCTGGGCAATTATTTGGACTGAGTGTCCACTTTTTATTGCCAGATGTGGGGCAGAAGGTCTGCTTGACTGATTAAGCCATTTGTATGATTTGTTTGCAGATTTCCAGAACCGCCTGAGCACAGAGCTTCACTATAAGCTGAAGAATCAGTCAGAATGAGTTATGTTCTCAATCGTGAAATTTCAAGGATATATAGCTAAGAGTGAACTAAGAGTTTTCATATTTAGAAAAAAAAGATCTTTATTGGCTTAAGTCTGAGAACCCTGGAACCTCTTTTTTAAGGAAACAGTGATAGCTTCAGTGAGAAACCATCTAACAAGAGGCGCCTACAGAGATTCCACAGAGCACAACAGAGCTTGGAGATTGTAAATTTGCTTGCTCAAGACAGGACAGGTTAAATTTTTTTTTTAATATTTGCAAGTGTAATTTTGGGAAACATGAGCTGGTTTTTAAACATTTAAATTGTATAAATATAAAATATTAAATATTATATATTATAAAATTATAAAAGCGTTCCATTTCCCGTCTTTGTGTTTCTAATTATTTGTTATCATTAACAAAGGATTAGCGGTGGCTGCAGCTCAGGAGGTAGAGCAGATCACCTACTTAATCAGAAGGTTGGTGGTTCAATTCCTGGCTGCTGCGTGCCAAAGTATCCTTGGGTAAGATACTGAACCCCAAGTTGCTCATATGAATGTGTTTGAATATTAGACAGTAAGCGCTTAGTTTCATATGGAAATGCTGGTGTGAATATAAATGTGTTGTATGAGTGCTCAGACAGAGTAGAAAAGCGCTATAAGAACTAGTCCATTAACTTATCTGAATTATTGTTCCTCACCTTAATTTCTCTGGCCCTGAAACAGAACACTCTTTCTACAACAAAGACACTTTTCCTGCTAATTTATCCATCTTCCCTTTAACCAGACCACTCCTTTTTAACTTATTTATCTTCCCTCCAAAGTGTATTTTGACCATTTACTTCCATCCATCAACCTTTCAGCCAAATACCCGAGGATATTTTCGTTAACAAGTATTACTAAAGCATCAATATTCAGTTGTATTGGCTCTAATTCTGCTCCAGTTAACTCATTCAGGTGTATTCCCACCACAGCTGCAGGCCATAAATCATTCATGCTGACTGTTGGTCCCAGCAGACGAGAATTATTTCTTGTGTTTCTACAAAATAAGACATTTATCTGAAAACAGGTCAAACAATGTGTTACTGCTTTGCACCCACCATCAAGGTCACTGCAGTCTTATTTGTTTTGTTTTTTCTGTTGTTCCTGTAGATGATTTAAGGGTTCCACTCGACCCGTCCCGCCGCCTCTTATTAAAGATTTTTCCTCAGTAAAATTTGTCTTTGGTCTGTAGAGTGAAGGAATAAAGAGAAACAACACATGATGTGCACCTTTACGCATGATATCATCAAAGTGCTTTGTTCTTTTTGATGTCTGCATAAATTACCACTCGTATTACCATCATAACTTTATTTAAAAATACAGTGTTCTTGGGGATTTCTGTGCCTGAGGCCAAAAATCAATCTTAAATAGCTCAGTCACACTTTTTAATCTATGCTTATAACTCTTGTCCTACCTAATTTTCATACCATCAATTGCAAACATGATTTATTAAATGGTTTTCTTTTGAATTAATCAAAGAGTTGAATATTCCCCTTTCACTTTCTTTCTTTTGTGGGGCATTTACCTACTTTTGTTGCCTCTGGCTGACAAAAAAAAAAAGTTTCCATACCTCAAAGAAAAGGAGGATACGGCCTAAGGGACTTGTGGAAGTTTGGGCTGCGTCACTGGCTGCAAATTCATAACATCAGTTCTTGTTTGCAGTTCATCGAGTCTTCTTTTAAGGACACTTGCTGCCTAGTTTAGCTTTGACTGGATGTTCAGTTAAAGCGGAGCTATCATACTCCCAGATCCATATTTGTATTCTTGAGCTCGACTACAGTACCTGGCAAAATAAACCTTATACAGTAGAAATTGTCTCATTGGGAGTGAAATGGCCCATGGAATTTTATCCGACTTGTAAAGAATCTTTCTTATGTGTAAGTCGGATAAAATCAGACAGTTTGGGGTCTAACATTGAATTTCGTGGCAATGGCTTTCTGCTTCATCCCTGGATTTGCTTCCTTAAATTTTATAATCTAGTATTTTTGCTCGTAAGTGCGAGTTTGTAGCTTACACTTGACTCCTGCACTTGCCATGATTGTCTCCAGTGAAATGAACTGATTCGTCCAGTGCAGCCAATCCAGACATCACATGACATGTACATACACTCAAGCGATCTCCAGGCATTGTTAGTGTGTGTAGTTGTGCATAAAGGAGTCGATGCATGGAGTTTGCATAGATCATAAATACTGGAAGTGGGCGGACGGAGCTGATGAGGGCTTTAGTGCTAAACTCACATTTGATTGGAAATGTTTTACAATGGGACCAGATTTTTCATCCGAGAATCTATGCCTACCTACGAAGTTGTCATTTCAAGTCAAATAATGGCTGCTATACTCTCTACAAAATGCCTTCGGTAGATGAAACAACTTGATCAGCTGTCTTATGATTCAACATATCTCGCAACCATCGGTATCCTTGCATCTGTCCAGTACCAGTTTGTATGGTTTTTCCTCCTGAGCAGATGCAGCTTTCTGCACCATCTCTTTATAACCGATTCTAAGATATAGTTTCACTAACTCATCTATACCAGGCAGTTTGTTGATGATATAGCATGGCTCTAATACTCGTTTGTAAAAATCTAACTTTTATGATCCAACTTAGGAGATGATTTTTATTGGAATTAACATTAGGAACAATCAGGACCTGCAGAAGCTATCCGACTAGAGCGAAAATACAATTTGTGGGACTTCGACTTAGGCGACTTTTACTGTATATCTTTTTATGGGCCTTGATGCAGACCCTCAGTTCATCCTCCTTCTGAAACAAGATCTTTTAGCTTCTCCACCTTTCTGTCACTGGGAGGAGATCCACCAGCACACAATCTCCTTAGGTCTCATTAGGAGCATGCCCTGGCATTGTCAGGCATGCATACAAGCATGTGGGGGTCATACAAAGTGTCCTTTGAAGGAGCTCTGTGATTCTTGGAACTCATTTGAGACAACAACCTGTTCCTGATGTAAAGACACAGACTGTATGTATGAAGATGAATGTAGCCACCAGGACATAAACCAATGGTTAGTGAAGCCTTATTGAGAAACCACTAACCGAGCGGACACGATGAATGGTGGATCAAGAGCATACATTTTTTTTCCCTCCATTTTGACTGAACTGGGGACCATAATTTACCGGTGCATCATGTTATATTCAATAAGACATGAATTTAACATAAGAGAACATAAAATTATCAGGAGGATGTTTACTGACATCATAGACCAAATGAGTCAGTTCTTGTAGACTGGACTTTATTTTGCTGCCCCCTGCTGACAGTTAAAATACTGCAGGTTTTAATGCAGCATTGGCTTCGCCTTTCTAACTATATATAAATTTAGATTTATATACAGTTAAATCCTAAAGGCTGCCCTCCACCACATTCCTGCACGCTCTTATGCTAAAGGACACAGACAAGGAAACCACTATAACTCCTATTTATAAAGATATCCTGAAGCCACCATGGACAGTAGCCATGAAGTTGAGCATTCGAGCGCAAAGAATCACAAACACAAGTCTCAAGGCACAACAACATCTGCAAATAAACAGATACTGGAGTCCCCATTCAGTAATGGCTGGAGGAGTCAAGGGGAAAAGCCTTGACTTGAGTCACACTTTAAGAAAGTTTATTTCTCCCTAAGCTTTACTGCTTAATAACTCTATCAAGTTTCCCAGTGCATGTCATGAATTAGATCCAACAAGAAGCTCACTTTAGCGCAACCACGTATCACAGTTCATCTTGGCTCAGTCCCAGTCGCCTTTGATCCTCCAGTTTGTTGTGTTCTCATGCCAAAAATGGCACAGTTCATCACCATTAGAGCTCTTTCTGTGGGCTGAAATTCACAGATGGTAGGCGGGTGCATGTCAAGATTTTTCCGATATTCTCATAAGGAACGGAAACATGCAATATTTATGATTTCACTGTTTCAGTCTGGAAGTGTGTGTGTGTGTGTGTGTGTGTGTGTTTGTGTACTTCAAATTATTTCTTCCATGCTGACAAAATGAAACGTGTGATGTGGATGTAATTTCCCCTTGAACCGTTCCCCGAATGGCTCCTGTTCTTTAATGTGTGAGAAACACATCGACACGAGCATGCAAAGCAGTGGAATAATTCACAGCAAAGTACTTCTTTCTCCAAAACATGCTGCCGAATGCCTCAGCACATTAAAGTTAGTGTGATTCTTAGCAGGAATTACCTCAAATCTCAAAGTCTTCCTTAAAGTTGTGTTTTGATGCCTTCTGTGGGTGGTTTCTAAAAATCCAAGCTGATTAATTTATTGGTGCACTGAGTGCGAGAACATACAGTTTTAAATAACTTTTTTTTTTTTTATTGTATTTAACACAGACTTAGAAGGCAACATTGGGATTTTGGAATGGTGATGGGTGTCATCAACACTGATATCGACATGAAACAAAATCAATGACATCATGAAGTGCAGGCAAATGATAAGCAGTAATATGAAGGCATTGGTATTATTTTTGGCCATTTTGTCATTGTTCAGACTGCTGTCAAACGAAGAACCAACCAGCCGGCTGAAACAACCTGTTCTCATTCCCTCAGTGTCAGGTGCTGGTGTCTCAAAGATAAGCGCAGGTTTCCTTTATCATCACGAGCAGCCACAGCGATGTGGCTGCAGAGAGCAAACAGCCCCGTCCAAAAGCACATCAAAGTCTGCATAAAGAAGCAGAGTAGGCGGAGATGATGTTAGAATTCCAACCAGCAGAGCTGTGTCCTGTTTGTGCACCTCGCTGTTGCACTCAGTTTCTCTTTGTTTTCACATGCTTTTTAATTTTTGTTTTATTTGATTGGATATTTTTATGACAGTAGATTTTCTTTAAACCTGCATATTGAAAAATGATGCTTTAAACTCTGTTACCATTGCTGAGCATCACTTTGTAGCTGCCTGTTGGTTGTGTGTGGACCAGCTGCTCTCTAATGTATTTACCACCCAGCCATATGCAGCCCAACAGTTTTTTGCTCCTATCCTTTGCGCCCTTTGTGACTTTGTTGGCTCCCCTCAGACTTCAGATATTTAACTCTGGACATGCCCACTTTACATTGATAATGGTTATTTCATTGGCATTTCTCTGGTTGCTGTTAGTCTCTTCCTACCAAACATCCATACATGATGAGTTTGGAGTGATGCTGGGCTCATTAGGCCTCTAAATACTTACTGATCAGGCACTGCTTCCCTTTTCTGTCCAAGTTTGAATCATCCATCCATCCATCCATCCATCCATCCATCCATCCATCCATCTATCCATCCATCCATCCATCCATCCATCCATCTTCTTCCACTTATCCAATTCAGGGTCCTGGGGGGCTGGAGCATAGCCCAGCTGCCATAGGGTGGGAGGCAGGGTACATGTTGCCAGTCTGCTGCAGGGCCAACACAGAGTGATGGACAAGCATTCACACCTAATAATTTACATAAATACAGTTTTAAAAATGGGACTCAAATAAATACTTGTCCAATTCCCTGCAAGATGGGTGAATAGAACCGAAAAAGACACAACATACCTTTTTTTTTCGCTCACTAAATCACTCATCTGCACTTTATGTATGAGACGGCACAAAAACTACAACCTCTAATTTATTGCACAAAGGGACAATCATGTGGTGAAATCCGTGAACCCAGAGTGATGTTTAAGCTAAATGTATGCCAACGTCACCCAAGCAGCCAAAGCCCGAATTTCAACAGGGAACAAGAGCAGGGCTGAAAAGGACTGTAGGATCTACATTTCTAACATTTTGTGGTCTGTTTTCACAAACTTTCCTGTTTGTTTTGTTGTACTAATTAATAAAGCTACTAAAAGGAAGGATCTTGTATATGACATCCTTATTAGGGTGGAGATCAGTGCAGATATGTACAGACATATATAACTAATATAATAATAGAATAAGTAGACAACAGGTGCTATGATGAGTCCAGTAACAGGATTGTTTGCACAGTAATGTCAAAGCCAATGTGTCCTCTTTAATAAGAAGTTGGGCTTTGGACTCAGACAGTACTTTTGTGTGCGACCACTTTGTTCTTGGCTCTTTTGGATTTGTTGACAGTAAAAACAAACAAACAAACAAAAAAAACAACATAAAATATGATCAAAGATCATATGATTCCTAAAGGCTCAAGTAGAACAGGGCGAGCATCCTGTACACAGCAGCAGAGGTAAGAATGATGAAACGTAGACAACATCTGCTGCCCTCTCTCCATGTGGGGAAATGATGCATCTGCAAAGCCTGCAGCTTTCCACCCCGCTGTGCTTCCTCTCACAGCAGCGCTGCCCCAGCATGAGCCTCAGGAAAAGAAATTCTGCTCATTTATTTATTTTTTTTGGAAATTTCTTTTGAAACAACAGATCCTAGACAGACTTGTCAGTATCATATATAAAAGATGGATGCAGCCACCATCACTCACTGGTTAGTGAGATGAAGCGCAGAGCTTTACTGCCATTTGTTTTTTTTTTTTAAACTGAACGTGATGGGCAAGAATGCCACATGCTCATATGCTTGTCTGTCACTCACATACCTGGGTTTATCATCCTTTTGGCCTCTTGTGGGTGCATAATTTACAAAGTTATACCATTTTGTACCCAGTAAGTCTTTATCCTCGCAGTTGAGATCAGAAACTTATCAGGAAAATGTTTATTGAGGCCACAGATCAAGTTAGCAGCAGGGTCTTTTTCTCACGGGCTTCTATTCAATTAGACTTCTTCTTACAACTGGAGAAGTCGTCCCCTGTTGGCCTTTGGAAATAATGCAGGTTTTAAGCAGTCAAGCATTCTCTTCCCTTTTCAGACCTGGAAGCTGTTATCTTTTATAAATGGTCAGTTTAAATCTTTGATGAATCTAGATTAATAATGATCATGAGCTAAATGTCACGTCCTGACAGACCTCAGGTTTTTTTGCTCCCTACTTTTCTCTCAGGTGGAGCTGTGGGCAGACTTTCATTGCTGGCCTGCTTGTGGGCCGAGTGTCTCTTTTCCAGGCTCTCATCCCCACACCTTTTTCTGCAGGAAGGACCAGCTTGTGCTACGACTCACCAGGGCAGGCCTAAGGCATAGGCCCCCCTGACTACCGGGGGGGGGGCGAGCTCACCTAAATTTATTAGGAAGCTTTTTCTTTCTTCCTTTTCTTTTGTTTTTACATGCCAGAAAGAAGAAGAAACTATTACAACACTCCAGAACTGTACAATTGGAACATACTAATATAATGAGTAAGCTACTAGCTGACTGGCTTCGTGTGTCAGCGTGCATTCGGGTAGTTTGGGCAGGCATGCAGCGCTCCACGTGACCTTGATGGTGCGTCAGTTACGGTCATTTGTGGATGAGGGTACAAAACAGACATGTCACAGAAATGACCTATCCTATCCCTCTGGGCCAGAGAGATTAAAGGAAGAAAAAAGGCAAGAAGACAAAGGTATGTTTCCACAACTAATTACATTTTGTTGTTAACCAACTCAAAATGGTTTTGTAGTTAGCTGTTGCTAGCTGGCTAGGTACCGTCTTGATGCAGACTGAGACTGGCGCTTCTATCACGCTGCAGATATCATTAAAATAAGCAACCTGTGTCACCGTCATTAAAGTGTTTCTAGTTAAAATACAATTTGCTTGGACCTTATTGCCATGGTCCTGGGTTTATGAACCAGTGCTTTCAGTTTTTGCTTTGATTTAAAAGGTATTGGTCGGTGTGATATAGATTATTATGATTGGTCAGAATTAGCCTATGATAACTGAGTACATTTTACCTTCACAGTTCAGAGGTCACTCAGTGGAGGATGAAGAAAAAGGATGAAAACTTTAACCAGCAGACTGCTGGTCTGGGGTTTCAGTTCTACTGAACCTGCAGGCTTATCTCCTGCTGTTTATCCCATATTTGTACCAGAAATGTCAGTGGGAATAAAAATGAGAGGGAAATATTCTCATGAGAATTGTTATAGGTCACCTGTAATTAATGGATTTTATTTTATTTTATTTTTTAGAATAGGTGAGAGTTACAGTTAAAAATATCTGCCTGTCCTCTCTCTGAATGGATTTGCAGCTCAGTGTGCCGCTCCCCCCCCATTCTCTTTCTCTCTTTCATCTATATAGCAGCATTCATTTGAATAAGCAAATATTTATTTATTTATTTACACTTTGGATTTTGGTGTGTAAGCGAATAGATCGACAGCAAAAATAATAATGAGACATAAGGTGTTGTTTTATTTAAACAGGCGTGCGTAGCCGCTTGTGGTGGTGTCAAAAACATGAATTCAGTAATTATAAGGCCCAGCCCAAATGACTCTGGTTCGTAAAAAATGGGAATCCTGGCACCTCACCTGCCTACAAGCAGCAGGTAAGTCACCTGTCGAAATTGGGCAGAAATGCAGCAAAACCTGTCTTAGCCATGGTCATGTGACCATGTGGGTGGACCCACGCGTCAGAGCAGGGTTTCAAAACTTCTGTACCGAGCTTCAACTAGTCCTCGTGTTTTTTTGCTCTTTTTTTTAATTCTCTCATCTGTTCTCCAGTAACCCACCAGCAGTCACACTAACCTGAGCTTTCAGCCACTGCTGCAACTGTAAGGAAAAATACTTACCTGTAAGTCACCAACCTGGAATCCTGTCTGCCTGCCGGATGCCCCTCTGTAACAAGTAATAAGCAAGGTGTGAGAATCAAATCGCAATGACTGCAGGATTCTCAAACCCTCCCAAAGGGATTAATAAGGATAATCTAACCTAATCTAATCTAAACACCAGTTCCACTTGCCTGCTAATTAAACACTTGTTTCATGTAAAACTGCTGTTGGATTCTGGGTTCTGCTCCTGGAGTCCAATCTTTTATTTACTGGTTAAATATGAGTTTGGCATCCATGTTTTAGAGCATGTGAGATATGCAGATGAAGTATTTTTCTAATGTACTGGAGCTTCTCGAAGTTTCACAGTCAACTCACTGAAATAGAAAATGCAGGAAAATAAAATCCCGTATGAAGCATCTGCTTAAATATATGTTTGCCGTATTCGCCCCTTTTGTGGCTTTGTGTACATGTGTACAGCCATATGTGTGTGCGTATTATTATACTTGCTTTATTCCCCTGACACACACACACACACACACACACACACACACACACACACACACACACACACACACACACACACACACACACACACACACACACAGTTTGAGAAGCTTTTTGATTTCACAGAGGGTTGGCCATGCGTTTCCTAATAAAATGTGATAGTGACCTGAAAGTTGTATAGACACACAAACTGAAGGAAGTGCTTGTGTGTGTGTGTGTGTGTGTGTGTGTGTGTGTGTGTGTGTGTGTGTGTTCATTTTATGGGGAAGTGGTCAGACTCTTTTTACTCTGCCCTCCAGGTTTGTGTGAACAATAGTTTCTAAAAATAATTCCTTGCCGACTCTGGAGAGAAAATCACTGTTTTTAAGTGACATTATTTGGCACTACAGAGCTCTTTTAGAGGAAAATGGCCTAATTAAAACTGATTGCAGTTTGTCACAGCCTGCACGATTTCATCTTGATGATGAAAACTGCTGTGTTTTGAAAGCTTGAATAATATTTTGATTTGAAAACCTTGAAGACTTTAATTATTTTTTTAAAGGATGGTGCGTCAGCTTGAACTGCACACAGCACTGTCTTTGTGTACTTAAGAAATAATTTTATAAAGCAGCTTCTGGTTATTTAACATTAATTTTCAGGCATTCTGTTGCACCCACTGGGGTCATGACCTTTGTTTTGGTTTAGGGGATTCTGGGAGCTGTGATGCTTGAGGTGGTCCCATCAACAGTTTACACATGGTTGGTATTTGGCACCCTGATTCCTGCAGATTTAGATTCATTGTATCACTGTTGTTGCCAGCAGAAAAGAGTGATTCAGTATGACTATCAAACATACAGCTCTCCCTGTTGATAAGATTATAGCACAAATTCAAAGATAATGCTTGGATGAGTGTTAATAGGAAATGAATGCCAAGTATTCTGTGAATTTGTATTGATGCAGCATCACAGTATAAGTGAAAGACAGAGAAAAATGTTCTATCACTTTCACTTTGAACAAATATAATATTCAGACAGGACTTTTTGTCTCTACGATATATTTTATTGCATCTTTGTAGCGATTATTCACAAATCTGGCCTGTTCCCTATGAATACCTCATACCTATGCAATAGGAAAACATGGGAACCACCTGATGATAGATGCGAGCCTGAAACACTGCTGCTCCATCCCACTGACTGTATATAAAAGATGGAGGTAGCCATTAGTTTATTAAGTCGCTTCCTGGAGCTTTGAGCTGAGCATTTGGTCATCTTTGTTGGTTGAAACAGGATGTGACTGAGTAACTGAGGAACGCTGCACTAACAACAATCACAACATGGGCTCGCCCTAAAGCATGTCCTATTAAATGGCGTGGGAATCATGCTGTAGTCAATAACACTTCAAAGTAGTGATTGAGAGCTCAAACTCAGGAAAGTGATTGATGAGGTCATTAATGGTCACCTGATTTCAGACTTGTCTTTTTTAGAGCCAGGTCTCGCCCCCTGCTGGCCATTAGAGAGGTTTAAGATATTTTAGTACATCTTTATATAGCCCTGAAAACAATGGTGTTAATTCAATACATTTAAACTGTGTTATAGGAAATTTTGAGGACTTGTTATTTTTGGAGAGCAGTGCTTTCTCCTTGCCTTGCCTTGTTCTTTTATGAACACTAGCCAATGTGAGACCTATAATTGCTCCTTGAATGTACACTGTGCTAAATAAATTTGCCTGATATCAGATAGTTTTCTCTTGAATCAATGACACCATTATACTATTATTTTTCTGAGCTGATCTTAATTGGATTGCAGAATCTGTCTGATTATTAGAAGCGTATGAGTCATCAGCGTTTCCGCCCCCTTTGCAGAGGTTCCTTCACAAACCAAGGAACCAGGATAGTAGCAGCTGAATGCACTGCCTGGATTTTAGGACAACACGATCATCAGCAAGCCTCCAGATTATCCTCAGCTTAGAACAGATTTGCAACTGACCCAAATTTGGGCCAACACGGAAAGTGTAAGTAGCATCTTTGCTCTGCTTTCCATAGTGAAGTCCTGGGACGTTTCCCAGCTTGCATTGATGTATATAAATAAGGACACAGTGCCAATAATTTATTCAGAGCTCCGATGCTGGTTCTAATGAAAGCACAGGGTCTGCTGTAATGGCTATTTCTGTGCACTGATTTTGTTTTTCAGCTTGTTTGCCAACAGGTTCACACTGACATAATAAATAAAATATATTACACGCTGCTTGTTGGTACCAAAGTATTTTTTTCCTGTAATGAGTTGTTTTTTTCCCCCAGAACTCCCTGATGCTGATGTTTCCCAACAACAAAAGTGCAGAGATTATTATTATTATTATTTTATCTCTGCTTTAAATCATTTAAACACAAAGCCACACTGATAAAGCTCTGAGTATGCACAGTGAAAGGATTCAGATGTAATATCAGGGCATCAAAGAAGAAGTAAATCTCTTTGTGGGTTACGGTGCTGCTGCTGCTGCTGCTGTTTCTGCTCCAGCTGTTTTGTTGTGTGCGCTCCAGCAGCGGGCTGGGCAGAGGCTCCTTGGATGCTCGCCATTGGCTGCTGCAGCTCACTGTGTGTCCACTGAAATCAAGGACTGTGCTCATCAATTCATACATTACAGTAAATGGGCTCCCTGGTAGCGATGATAGCCCAGGCTATTGATGACAATCCAACAGAGTGCATCAATAATGCAAAATCGTATCTGCACTCTACTCGAACCATCTGGAGATGAACAGAGGAATATGAGGGCACTGATAGGGATGTTTAAATTCTGTCTGAAACTAGCTGCACAGACAGGCTTTCAATTACTGGCAGCACAGATGCAGCACACATTCCTGCAACAAATATTAATATTAAAAGCTCTGTTCTCCCGCGGCTGCATGGTGCATCCTAATTGTTTCTGAGTGGGTTGTTGTCCTGAAGCAACTGAAACTTTATATCTCTGATGTGCAACTGACAGTTTTTTTTCTGTATTAGATTGCCTGAATACTCTAGCAATCCATCATGTCCAGGTTGGGGTGGGTTTACATTTTAGCCACACGCTAAACAAGCACAGTTTCAGAAACTAGAAGATGTTTTTTATGTGCATTTTGGCCTCACAGTTTTCCTGTTCAAAACTTTTCTATTTCAGCATGGCGGAAAAGTGAAACCTCCACGTAAAATGATCTGGCTCTAACCTCTAACCCTGCCTGTGGTGCTTATTTTGTTGACTTCAGGTTACTGTAGTTGCTTTCCTGTCTGTCAGCCAGCAGAATTCATGTTTCCCTGGAGCACTGCTGCTTCCACTGCAAACATGGAGGTAGCAGTGGAGGTGCGTTCCTTTAGTGGAAGTCTGTTTAAGACATCCTGTCACATGTAGTCTAAACCAAACAGCTCAACTTTTGACTGATTCCAAAAGGTTAGCAGACAGTCAGAATGCACTGGTTAAACTCAGATGAGCCTCAGCCCTCTGATGGCCTGAGTCATCATCGGTGAGACCTCGAGTCTCTGAGCCTCACAACAGTTTTTAACTCTTCCCAGACTGACACATTTCAGGCACCATCTTCCTCATTTTTTTTGAGAATCTCTTGATTCTCTTGATTTTTGGTGCTACTGGTGAGACATTTTAACCAACCACGTTCTTCTGAAAACGGTCTCCTGACCATTTGATTAAACAAGGCTGGAAATAACCAGGCACGTGTCAGATCCTGCTGTTTCTGCACACAGACCCAGCTGGCGTTAAACACGTGTTTTACTTTCAGACTTGTATTTTGTGTCCTCTCAGGCTGCCTTCATTTTATGTACAGTTTTACAGCACTGCTTGTTATGTGCCTGAACTACCAAAACACTTATGGCTTCTTTACCTTTTGTAACCACAGCACTACGTGGGCAAAGTTTAAGAGCCTCAGCAGTGCTGCCCTCCTGTTTAACACAAAAAGTGTGTTTGTGTTTGAGCTGACAGTCAATTTTAGTTTCTTTTTACTGACAATGACTACTCTGTAACCTTGACCACACATTTGTACTGCAGCCAAATTTACAAAGGTCCCCTTACCTCCAATTTGGAAGACTTATTGATCCACTGTGCACATCAGAGGTTTCTATTTTGGCTCCTAACAATAGAGACCGGCCTTATCATCCTCTCAAAACCCAGCGTTTATAACATTTTCTATCACTAAAAACTGATTGTATATTGTCCCTTCTGTCAATACTCACCAAAATACACTCACCATCCACTTCATTAGGTACACCTGTTTAGCTACTAGTTAATGCAAATGTCTAATCGGTCAATCACATGACAGCTGACCTGCTGAGGTTCAAGCTGAGCATCAGAATGGGGACGAAAGGTGACTTATGTGACTGTGAATGAGATATGATTGTTGGTGCCAGGGGAGCTGGTCTGAGTTTTTCAGTAAGTGCTGATCTGCTCGGATGGTCGGGTCAGAATTGGGTGTGAACAGCTTTAAAGCATGGAGCCATCCTGCCTTGTATCAGTGGTTCAATCTGGTGCTGGGGATCATTTGCTGGCACACTTTGGGTCTCTTAGCACCAACTGAGCATCCTTTAAACACCGCAGCCTACCTGAGTGTTGTTTGCTGATCATGCCTATCCCTTCCTGACCACAGTTACCATCTTCTCATGGCTGCTTTGTTACAATCAAGGTATTTGTGAACACACAGCACGTCAAACTTTGAAGTAGATGAGATATCTTTGAGATCTTGAAAGTTTGCAACTTGACATGATGAGTGAGGGGTGGATCTGACTGGTATTTAGTTTCAGGTGCAGGTCCTACCCTCAAATATTCATGTTTAACTTCTCTGGCAATTATCCCCTCTATGTGAAGCCCGAATAAACAAACTGGCAAGACTGGATAAAGTGTGCTTTGAAATCATTTTACTGGTTAGACAGCGTTGTGTGCATTTTGTCTGAAGGATCTCTTTTGAACCTGAGACATTTCATCCTTTGAAGACATCTTATTTTTAGAGCTGATTTGGTCTTCACAGTAAGCGGTACACTAACACTGAGAATGAACTTGCCCAAAATAGAAACACAGGGAAGAATGAGCTCTGCATAAATTTATGAAGACTCACTGTAGGTGCATATTGCTAATTAATTTACATCCCATGCCTGTGGAAGTTGAAGAAGCATAACTTTTGGAAAAGAGAAATAGCTGCAAGTGAGAACAACAACAACACCTGGTTGCAGGGAACAGGGGCAAAGTTGAGGGAATTGGATATTTTTGTAATCATCTGACATGTCAGAAAGGTGCAGATATCATCTAACAGGCTCCGAAAGCTCAAAGTGATTCTTTTCAAATGTGTTGACAAGGGAAAAATGAAGTGAAGGTGCTTTTTACTGTAAGTTGAACCAGTCATGGACAGCAATGCAACTGTGGTAAGAGTAAAGAATTCAGCTGGCGTAACCATTGTGTCACGGTGCACACTCCAAAGCAATCAGAGAAATAATAAAACAAGATTGGATGCAAGGAGATGCACATTTTGGGGCTCAACCCAGGAGATTGCTTCACACCCATCGAACGAGCAATGAGTGGGAAAGCAATTGCGAGTGCACCAGTTAGGCTCAAGTCCCAAAGTACAATCTCCAAGCACAACTCAAAACCGTGCCACATACCACTTTTCACATTTAATTCTGTATTTTCTTTTATTATTTTATGTTCATGAGCTGAGCAGTGAAAGGATTCTGCTCAGCTTTTCAGTCTGCAGAACAACCCATGAGTAATGAAGTGTGTCAAACCAGCAGCAGGAATCCTTACACCCGATCCTGCTGCTGGCAGGCTGCTAATCAATTTGCAGAAAAGCATTTTACTACTGAGGGATAATTGTACTGTTGGCAGGTGATATATGTGTTTTTCACTTGGCTAAATGCATTCATATATTGAAACTGTATTGGATAAACATAAAATAAGACCCTACTTGCATTAGCATGGGCTTCATTTGATTGATTGCTAAACTACACTTACTACTGACTGTCTGCATTCTGCTGACAGTGGAAAACGTTTTCTTTTTAATCATGGTTTTAATTCACTTTTCCAACAATAATCATGCTCCCAGCTTCAGCATTAGTGTGAGCATGGTTATATTTCTTTAACTGTTAGTATTTAATGTGGTGAGTAATTAAAATAAAGGTCCCTCAGTGACCTCCTGCTGTTTGGAAACATGCTGGTGAAATAACTTCACATTTAATCTCAGTGTGTGTGCATGGGCATGAAAGTAAAGAAGACATACAATAATTACAATTTTAAAAAGGCTCTCAGGGTTTTTTTTTTTTTTTTGGGGGGGTATACTCAGTCAAAGGTTGCTTCCAGTTGCTAGATGAAATTGCCACGGTTGCCTGTAGATTGCAGAGAAGACACTGACTTGTCTGCAAACACTTGCCAACTACTGGTTGACCTTTATTGAAGCTGTGAAACTGCAATGCTTTGCAGTTTCACAGCTTCACTACATCGTCTTGCATGTAAACTGAAGGCATCTGCATCAACCTGCAGCACCATACATGTATGTGTGACCAATTTAATCTAGCACCTGCCAGCAACCACTTGCCAATCGATTGGAGAATACACAGATTTCCAGAGTGAGTGGTGGTTGCTGCCTGGTCTCTATGCCTGTGTGACTGGGGCCTTCCCAAAGTTTATTCTTACTTTGAGATCTGCTGACCTCACTGAGCCTGGTTCTTCTGGAGTTTTCCTCTTCTTAAAATTGAGTTTTGTCAAAGTTCTTGCAAAAAAAATTTACATTTCCCAAAGGCAAAAGCTGTTGTGACCTGATATTATTTCAGTTGACTCTGGCTAAATCTTTATACTAATAGGTACTGATTTTTGTTACATGGACGTTATGTGAACTTGGCTTTTGTTTTCACAAAGCAGAGACAGGTTTCACAAGGTTTATAGTAAGAAATCTATAAACCTAGAAAGAGAGGAAGGAATCAATGACGATACACCAACAAGGATGAGATGGCCACATGGTCATGTGGTTTAAAGCCAATCAGTGCCCTGGAAATGGGGAGTGCCAAGTGGAAAACCTGTGTGGTACTTAAGCTGGAAGAGTGTAACTTTGGGGTGGTGGTGTTGAAGTTTTTCCCCATTTGATGTCACAAGATAAAATGTATTAGATAAAATAGAATGAAAAAAGACAAATAGAAAAACTTTGTAGTTACAAAGTACGTGCGTGAAGAATGGAAAAAATGATTTAAAAAAAGGTGCTTAAAAAGGGATGCATCTTTTGTTTTTACTCTGTACATATTACAAGTGTTGTACAGGAACCCCAGTGAGAAGCAACACTCACACATCCCTTGTGCAGAACAGTGAGACGCCATCAGCCGATGATACGGCTTTATACGAGGTCTTTGGATGGGAATGCATCGCCATACGTGTCCCAAAATCTAACTTGATCAAAAATATAGAAGTGTGCTACAGTTGTATCAAGATGAGAGACAAGCTATAGATGTTTAACGAGCTCGCTTCTTTTCAAGTTTATGCCCCCTCTAGCCTGCCCCAGAGCCACAAACATTTCATGCAACTTTTGCACATAACCTGGATTCACTTTGAGGTGGAGGTCCACTTCCCCTTTAAGAAGACTTGAAGTTTCGGGTCTGTCATCCTGAATTCTTTATGTTTTAACCTTGTTAAACAAATTGTGTCAAAAATAATAATGAATAATGAATAATGACCTTTGTTTTTCTGCAGAGGTACTGTCTGCCCATTCATGCAAAGCGCTATAGCCGGGTGAGAGAGGACAACCATGAATTGGATCAGAACAAGAAACTGCAATCAGAATCAAAAACTCTGGAATACGAAGGATTTAAAAATCTCAGCAGGACAGAATACAGTGGATTATTAACCCAAATATCCAGTAATAGGGCAAAGGAAAATCCCTGTAACTGTGCAATAACTGTGAGAAAACATTGTACTGCCTTAGAAAAGCTTATCCCTTTGGATTCCACTGGGGAATTATTAATGGCTCCCACATGTCAGTTTAAGTGAGTGATTCATATAATTTGCTAAATGGGTTTTATAATCTATAAAAGGCCAAACTTTATAAAGATATTAGACTTTGAGTTCTTAAATGAAGTATGCTATTACAACTTCTGAAAGTCATTTCATAGTCATGGCCAATTTCAATAAGAATGGGATCATAAGACAAGACTTTTCGGTTTAATACATATTTTCAATCCGCAATGAAAAAGACTGAATTAAATGTATTATCATGTGCTCCCATTGTGATACACTTGTATTCACATTTAATCAGACCAGATATCCAATTTCCAAAGCTGTACTTATGGCACGGTATTCTGTCAAATACTAGGTCAAATATCATTAAAATATAATAAAATTTCTCTGTGGTGCATGTGTCACAGGCTCCGTTCTCAATGCATCACACACGTCTCGCTGTGAGGGCTTTGTGGACTTAGTTCCTCTTCCCCATTCTCTGTGTAATTACAAAAAGTCTTAAATAGACCTGTGCATTAATCATTTCCTGTCAGCCTGCACGCAGACTGTAAGTGTGCCATGGCGCCCGTCCCAAATGCTGCAGAGGAAAAAGCAGAAATTTGATTCTCGTTATGAGTTTTGTGGGTTCAAAGCTGAATTCCTATCTGTTCTAGTAGATGGGGATAATGTACATCCTCATAAAACAAGCAACGAAAATAATGCACTAAGTTTAATGTGCCCAGTGAAAAATTGAAATTGTAAAAATACAAAAAAAACCTTTGCATTTTTTCACTTTGTACATTTTTAAGTAATGGTAAATGGACTAGTTCTTATATAGTACTTTTCTACTCTGAGCACTCATACAACACGTTTACATTTATCCATTCACACAAGCACTTCCATGTGTATCTAAGCTAAGTGCTTTTATTGTCTAACATTCACACACATTCATACTCCAATGCTTGCGTCGGAGAGGGTTCAGTATCTTGCCCAAGGATACCCTTTGCCCTTTGCGAAGAGCGACTGCACTGTTTGGACACTTTATGGTCTTTAACTGTGCGTCATTGAGAGCAACAAAATCACTAATTAATGTAAAATGATGATATATGTAAGCTTTTTGGGACAAATTGTCGGTAACCCAGCAGAGCTGAGTATGGCGTAATGCAGGGGTTCGTTTTTGGGACCAGTTGTATTTTCTTTGTGTAATTAGTATTGGGTTCATTATTCATAGACCAGGTGTCTCTTTTCATTTTCATGCTAATAACACCCAGATGGCTCTGCCCATTAGTTCTTGTAATATGTTTTAATTATTGCCTTAATGATGCCAAAAATTGGATATGAAAAGATTTCTCCGGCTGAATTCAGACTTAAAAGAAATCCTTGTAATATAATCCCAAAACATGGCAAAATAGATCCAGACATCAGCTGGTTCATTTTTGGATCAGTCAAGCTTACTGCAAAGAAATTGCAAGATTACATCATAAACATGTTTCTGAAATGAAATTGTTTAATATGTTTTCAGCCTGCTGAAGATAGATCAGAAGCTGAGACTGTCGCAGCGCGTCATGGTTCTGAAGCCTGTTTCAGGAGCAAAACTACAGACTGCTTAGTGACTGCCTGCTAACCACTGGCCGTTGGTGAAATCAGTCACACAGAGCATGCACTTTGTATGGATGATGCTGACTTGGCTGCAAACATTCCCAACATCTTGCTAAGTGGAAGATTTGATGTAAACCATGCAAACCTGAAATGGTGACCATTCACCTTCAAAGTAAAAGCTGTGCCTTACCACCAAAACCAGCCTTTTTCAAAAGGTGCAGCGTTTACTTTGAAAGTGAACATTCTCCATTTCCATGCACAAATGGTATGTTTATATATGCAGTGTACTGAAGTTAGAAAATGGACCAAACTCAGTGGGGAAGAATGAGCCCCATGGTTTACTCACTACCATATGGTTTCCCCCAGTATGCCTACAGTGTCTGCCCCCACTCTCAGGGGCAGGCATACTTTGTATGGGGCCTCTATACTCTGTTGCAGTGCAGGCCACCAGTGGCCAACCCATTGTGGACCCTGGTATGTGAAAGGTGGGGCACATCTGGGCACCGCACTACGAGGCCTTGGTCCCCCCCCCCCGACAAAACTGAACAACAGAAGCAGACAAGCTGTTTCCACCTGTGTGTAACTAGCCAGCACTTAGTTGTGGTGTCATATTTGCTGTACAGAGACAGTGCAATTTGTTGTTGCACATTAAAAGTATATAAATATATTGCTTCTGAAGTTTTAAAAAAAAAATCAGCAACCGACATCATTAAAACTTCAGTAACAAGCAGAAATGAACTAAGACAAACAGTTCTGGTCCTTCCACCTTCCACTTATGAACATTTACTTTTGTGTGACGGGAGCAGTCGGACCACTTATCCTCTCTTCACAGTGAATTAGGTGGGTTGACCTTACTGTCTCCATTATGAAAACCACTCTGGCTTCTCTTAAAGTAGAAGCTGATCCAATCAGCCCATGCACTCCACACTCTAGTTTTCTTTTCATACCTTTCCTCATATTATTATTCTGTTTCAACATCCAGCTCTTCAATCCCCACTCTCTGAGGTTGCTTTTCCTCACCTTTTTATATGTTGCCCATTAATTATGAATAAGACAGAGGTTTCTGAAAAGAGTCAGAGGAGTTATGATGTTATAGGCCCGAGCGCAGTGGTGCACTTGGGATTGTGCACCTTCTTGAAGCAGAAATCTAGACGAGGTCCTGCAGATGAATTGCACATGTGGTGAGCATAAAAATCCTTAGTTTCTCAGCAATGTAATGAAACAACTAAATCTCGCAGCAGAAATCTGATGGCCCAAAGCACAAAATGATTTCCTCACAAAGTTAATCAAGATTTCTCTTCATGTTAATCAACCTTTTTGGAGCTTTACCCTTTGAACTTTTCATTTTGTTTTACACGAGGATTACTTTCATTTTTCCTCTCTGGTTAAAATATGCCTCTTTAAAATATTAACTCTGCACTTTAAATAAAAAGGTATGTTTCAATGTAATAAAATCCAAGAAATCCAACCTCAGGCAGTGACTCTGAACGCTTGTGCAGACATCCACGTGCACCCTCTGATGGCCAGATTTGGTCCAAAACACATCAAAAAAGGAGTAATTGCAACAATCAAAATGTGACTGGACAAAAGTGAGATTCCGTAGAGACAGGTGGGGCGTTGGGTTGTGTGGGAGGAGCCGAGGCAAACAGAATAAGTTGAGGTGGTTCGAGCATTTGACCAGGATGACTCCGGGATGCTTCCCTGTGTGGAAATAAAGCATTCCCACTGATTTTCTGTTTTTGTGTTGGTGTCTGTGTTGTGCTGGGAACCAGTTATTTGCTGATTAGTAGTATAATTTGCCCACAGTACTTAATAATTATAATAATAATACATTTTATCACTTCACATGGAAGTTGGAGAAGGTCTTGTTTTTAGCTTATGTAACAATCCATCCAAAGAAAAATCTTTTAATACATGAAAAAATGTTACGTAAGACTCATTTAGGAGGCTGCAGAGGTCATGGCCTAGTTAGATGACCTTTATATTTAAGTAGTATAGTAGTATAACTACCTTAATATGATTGCAAATCCTATGAAAGACTTGACTTGTGCTTGCGGAACGTTTGCTGGTGGTTGGATTGGGGTGTATCTATGATAACTTAGTCAGCGTCTGTCATGGTTCTCCTACCCGAGCACTGCAAGGTTACGGGAATGCTGATGTACTCAGCGTTTGACCAATCACTGGTTCCTCAGTTGGGTTTCCAGACTCCTGTTTCTATGGACATACTGCAAATATGCATTAGGAAAGGGAAAGAATAACAAAAATATAAAATTACATTACCTTGGAAAACTGCAGAATTAGTCAAATGGGATGACAGGAAGACAAATGCATGATGGGAAGTTTCATTGCTGTGGTTCATGCAATTTACATGAATATGAATATGAATAATTGGCTAAAAATATGCTTTTGAAATATTTTTCCCAGCAAAGGAACTTAATGTATGTGGTAATAATTTATTGTTATTTTTTTCTGGTGGTTTTTTGTTTGTTTCTTTTTTTTGGGGGGGGGATAAATAAATAAAATCCAGTGATTAAGTTCCAGTCGTACTCACAGCTCCAGGGATCCATCAAAGAGAAGAGGCGAGTTCTTTGTTTGTGTCATCTCTGTGGGGGAGCAGTTGCATCAGTCTCACACTAATATGTCTCCTCTGTGTGAGAGGTAAAACGAATTCACATCAGTGGGTGTGTATGCTGCTAATGGAAGCATTGGACACAAATAACGGCGTCTGGCTTTGAGGGTGGTGGGGGTGGAGATTTATCTAGTGACTGTGAGCGGCTGCCGAGCGCGCCGGCTCAAGTGTAACACATCAGATGTGTGTGTGCAAATAACATTTTCTCGCCTGGGCTCGGAGAGCTGAGAAAACAAAAAAGATGTGGCAGATGCAGGACATACAAACAAACATCCAGAGAGGGAACAAGAAGAAACACGAGGGAAGTGAAGGAGAGATCCACCTCGCTCTTCTCTGCTGATTGAAGGAAGTGGGTCCAACAGACTGATGGACAGATTGTGACATCAGGAGATCAGGTTTGGACTGACACAGCACTGCTCTCTGACCGAGGACCCGGTGCTCATCCTCCTGCATCAGCAGAGCAGAATTCTGTCATGCTGATCAAAGAAGAACTGATCATCATACCTTGAAAGCATACTCATGCTGCGTATGAACGAGAGCTGAAGAGGAACAGATGAGACAGATTAAAAGGAATTTCTGAGTGGACAAAGTCAGACTTGTGCTATGCTGTCATGTAGAGGAACATCATGTGGTTCTTTGGAGCAGTAATTTAGCAAACCTGCATTCTTGTGCTGCATGCAGAATATAAATTTAGACTCTATCTGGTGTCTAAAAATGATCAAACACAAGTATAAATATTCCAAAATCAAAAGAAACAAAAATAGAGTGACTACAAGTGTGACTCGAATAAGAACTGGGGAAAAAAAAAAATCCTAAGCAAAAATCATTGTTATGTAACATCAGGCACATCATCCGCAGGCCAGGATTAGAAAAGAGTCAGAGGGATGAGTGCATTTGGCACCCATGAGGGCACGGTCAGTGTGGCAGGACAGAGCGCACTCAATCAGCTTATTGTAAGCTGCAGCACATCCACCACAGCAGCTGATCGCTCGTAACAGGCTTGATGTAAAAGCATGTTGGGGAAGCCGCGTTCACTTTTCTTTTCCTTAAAGGGAAAGACTGTTTGGCGTATGCACATTGTGGGTGGATACAGGGAAAACATGGCTGCTGGATATCCGCCTGCTCTTGGCTCCTCTGAGAGACGGCGTGAACATAGAGCGTGTAGAAAATGATGTTACTTTGTCCTTCTTTTCCTCCTCCAAATCGCACTCCAGTCAAAGCGCTGCCTCCCGGGCTGCAGACACGGCCGCTCGTGTGGAGTCTGAGACGAAGGTTCACCAACAATCAGCTGTTGTTACAAATTTAGCTACTTTTTTTTTTTTTGCTTCCTTTTATCTGAAGTTCAAAAATAAAAACTATTCATTTGATTTTCATCAGAAGGTCTAACTGAAGCCATTTTTCACCTGTTATGAGTGTGGCTGTACTTCAGGTTTGCAGCTTGCTGATTAGCACTCTGAGAGTGGGACACATTTGTCAGCCTGTTCTTGTGGGTTTTGGCATTTTGCACTTTGCCTTGCATCACTTTCATGCGGTTATTACTTTCATTTTCACTCATCAGTCACGTTAAGGCACTAAAAATGACTTTGCTAGGTTCAGGAAAAAGCTGTAGTTTGGTTTCAAAAACTTTTTAGCCTTTTGTCCAAACTAAGAGCACTGGTGTGTGACAGCATGACAGTGAAAAAGAAATTAGCCTGAAACCCCCCCAACAGGTGATCATGACCCCATGAAAAATGTCCAGTGTTGCACTTCAGACAGTGAACAGAGTTCACAAGCATCTACACTCATCGTTAGCTGGCTGCTCTGAGAAGCTGCTCAGTCCTGTTTATCAGGCTTGGAGAGCTGCAGCATTCGGCTGCACCGCATCTGATTTAATATTGTTGCAGAGAGATGTTTGTGTTTTTACAACATCCCACCTTTGACTTATCGATTGGAGAAACTTGGAAAGGTGGATATCTTTTCAGCTCGGCCAAAGTTAACAACTCCACTCAGTGGCTTGACTTGCCATCATTTATTTGTGTGTTTTAAAGTCTAAATCTCCACTGTGACATTTCAGTAAAGAAGGCTGAAGTGGTGAAGCAACAGCTAAGATAGCACACACCTAATTGGTCTGTCAACCTGTGCAGAGATTAGCAGCATACTTCCCCCTGATATGTCCCTGGCCTAGAGGTAACCTAGAGTAACGTGACAGAATGTGACTCTCCACTCGTCCCTCTCCCAAGAAAGGGCCAGCAGCACAAAGCAGTCCAAGATACCAAGCAGCAGTTTATTTGCTTCAGAGGTGAGCAATGCCCAAAGCAACAAAAGTTTTGAATGACTGTTATTAAAAAGAAAAGACAGCTCTCTAACCTCAGATCCTAACCAATAAACAGGAGAAAATGATTTCAACAGAAAGGGCTTCTCACTCCTACTAACCTGCCATAAAATCCTCAATATTTACAATGTTCAGTATTTACTATTTTACAAAGCCTGTGTACAAGAAGTTCTGAGTTAACAGCACAAACAGAATTTGAATTTGCAACTCAACTTCAGGACTCAGTTGCTGCCTTCTCAAGAAACTGCTAACAGAAACAGAAATCAAACTCTCGGTTGGCTCAGTGTCGGGTGCAAAAGAGGCAAAGAGAAGGGAAAAGTGGCCTTTAAGAGGCAGCTCGCCATCCAATGAGCCAATCCAAAGACAGCAAACCCACAAACACCCAGGGATGGATGAGAGAACTGCACCCACCACCCCCCAAGTAGTCACGTCATCAGGGATCATAACACCCCTGATTCAGGTTGTGGGTTGCCAGGTTGTGGTGTCTAATGGGTTGAAAATGTATGCATTGTGTAAAAGCTGTGTTTCATACATGCTTTGGCAACAAGAGAGCACTGGCAGATGATCATAAATGTGGGAGAGACTGGAAAAAGTGGAATATTAGCAGGTTTGGGGAAAAGTGAGCACATCATGGGAAGATCAGAACAGAAGAAAGCTTCCTCACCAAGATAAAAAAAAGTCTAAATCACAGACACATCTTTTTTGTTTTAATAAAGAGGGAACTCTTTATTGGACATCATTGTGACCCATGGGAAGGGCCATACTTCATATTGCTGCAAGATAATGAGGCCAAGCACACCTCTGAGCTTTGAAGAACTACCTGAAGACCAAATAACTTGAAGGAGTAATGACTTAATTACCTCCACAGTCACCTGACCTCATCCTCATTAAACATTTATGAAGGCACTTGAAGACTGAGGAAGCCAAGCATACGTGACATCACACGAAGCTCTTTGGAACACTGTCAGATCATGCTGCACCAACACAAATGTCCAAATAATAATATGAAATTCAAATTTACTTTCTAGTTGATCTGATATCGTCATTGGTAATAAATTCACTAGTGGCCTCAGACCTACAATTAAATGACAGAGCCACATCCAAGTCACTGACCTGCACCCATATCTGACTGGGTTGTGACCTGTCAGTCACAAGACAGCCACGCCCTGAAGCACACCCTGCTTAATCATATGGGGACCATAGTTTACAAATGCACAGTTAGGCACAGTTCTTAGTAAGGTCATTAAGAGAGAAGGAGGGTAGTTTTTCCATAGACCATCCGACTTGCAAGGAGTCTCCCCCTGCTGGCCTTTAGAAAGAATGCAGGTGCTTCTGCATTGGCTCCTCTTTTCAGACCCGGTGGCTTTGTCCATTTTTTCTTTATGCAGTCTATTTTCTGAGAAAATAAATAAATAAATCAAAACCATCTGACTGAGAGCAAAACCCATTACTGCTATAATGTCTCGGTATAAGACTTTCAGACAAGGCAGGTAGGTTGGAGTATTTGATTATACAAGCTGGGCAGGCAGTATTTTGTAGGCAATCAAAGTAAATGTATAACAAAGAACCAACGACAAGTAGGCAAATGTCCAAAAGGCAGACAAAGCTTTTTTTTTTCTTTCTGTTTTTAAGAGGATGGGAAGGATTGAGGCAAAGAAGTCGAATGCATTATGGTCAGAAGGGCTTAATAGATGATCTGTCAAGTGGAGGGGAAATAGACCTTTTTACCCACACAGAAAAAAAACATGAAAAATAGAAGAAATTAATTCCAAATAGTACTTCAGCTCAGAGTTCTGACTTATTGTTGTGCTGCTGACTGTCACAGTGCTATAAAACACTATAAAACCCAGGTGTCATATTTTCACAGCTTCTACTTTAAATTGATTTTGCATGAAACTGTGATGAGCTGCACTTTTGTCTGGATGTTCATCTGTAGATTTTCTGGAAATTAATTTTAAAATGCATCAAATCTGGCTGGGAACTCCAGGACCACTCATGCTTCACCTGTGGTGTAAATTTTCTGTTCTGTAACGCAGGCAAAAATTACACAGTGGAACAAAAAAGTAGTGCAACTCACTGAAACACAAACCGTCATTTGTGCAAACCCATTCACGCTGATCCATAAGTGCGTGACATCTTTTTAATGCTCATATAAAACCAGTGTATGGAGCTGGTGGCTGGAGGTTGCAGCTGGTTTTTCACTGTTTTGCACAGAGAAGACAAAATTTAGAGATGTATTGATTTAGATTCAGTTTTGACACCCAAACCTTTCTGGCTGCTCTGATCCGTGGGATAAAACTGGAGCGCTATGGGAATACAGGAAGCTAACTTAGTGTAGTAGGAGTGTTATGATTTTACAGTAGAGCGAACCCAGATGCACAACTCTGAAGGCAGAGTTACTAACAAGTTGAGCTTTAACAATGCTGAGAAAAACTTATATTTAGTCCAGGAAAGGGGAAAAAAACACAAAATCCAAAAACCTGTGCAAACAAAACATGAGTCCAAGAACCAATATCCCAACAAGGGAAAACAGGAAAAGCATGAGGGACTACAAATACACTAGGAACTAATTGGGAACTAATTAGTTCATAAGGTAGAACTAATAAAAACAGGTGCAAACAACTAGACTCTAGTTGTTTGCACCTGTGATTCTCTGACTCTCTAGTTACTAGAATCAGAGGTGGGAAGGTGGGGAAGAAAAATACAGAAGCAAGCACCAAAATAAAACAAAAAAATGAAAACAGTGGAAGATGAGAAGTCCTGAGGCGTTCTCAGGCCAGACGAGATATATAATGCCTGAAGTGGACCTATCTTAGGGTGTCCTCACAGTTGGGGGTGCCTGGAAATCTCCAAAGACAGGCGCCCAGGAAGCATCCCTAACCAGATCCCTGAACCACTTCAACCGTCTTCTTTTGACATGCAGAATCAGCGGCTCTGCTCTATGAACCCTTTGGATGTCTGAGTTCCTCTAAGGTTGAGCTCAGCTGTCCTAAGGAGGAAACTCATTCTGGCCACTTGTATCCGCAACCTTAAACCTTACAATTTCTTTAGCACAGGTGAAGGTTGGGACGTAGATGGACTGGTAAATCACCATGATGCTCCACCAATCCATCAGTCCAATTTGCGCTTGCTTTCCCATCTCTTGTGAATAAGATCCCAAGATAGTTGAACTCTCTTTCCCAACCCAGAGTACCACCAGCAGAGAACTATATGGCCTCAGACTCAAACTCTCATGCCAGCCATTTCACACTCAGTTGCAAACCGCTGAAGGTCGTGCTCTTATGAAGTCAACAGAACAACATCATCCATTAAAACCTTGCTAATCTGAGGTTCACCAAGCATAATGGGAGATGGGACAACCCTGATGGAGCCCAACACGCACTGAAAATGTGCTTGAAAGCATGTATCCAGTTTTAGAAAGTGGGATATGTGATCTTTTGATGCCACCATGCCAGTTTCCCACTCCATGTGATATTATAGAGACGTGACAGCCAAGACAGTTCCACAGTGTCCAGAGCCTTTAGCATCTCAGGGCAAATCTCATCCAAACCTGGCACCTTGCCACTACGGAGCTTCTCAACTATCCCAGTGACCTCTGCCAGTGTAATAGGCAAAGCTTCCCCTGAGTATTCAGGGTCTGCCTCCTCCACAGAGGACATCCTGGCTCTGTGGAGGTTTTACAGCAGGTAATTAGAAGTGCTGGAGTCATGAGCTAGAGACACAAATGGATGCGTGTGTGTTTAAAGCTATAGCCACTGAAGTTAAATTAAAACATCATCTAGGTTCATTTATGAACCACATTATCCCAGTTTTCATCCAGATGACTCTCCACCAATTAGACACCCTTAGACCTGCGGTGGTTGACTGTGGAAGACTGAAGGTAGAATGGGTCATCCACTGAGATCAAATCCCTCCTTCAATAGAAGTGAGTAAGAGACTGACACCCAAAGCAAAGGAATAGGAATGTGGCTTATAGTAAGAAAAGTGCTTTGAATGCTCAGCAAGAGTAAAAAAGAGTTATAGAAGTAGCAGTCCATTTAAAGAGGAGCTCTTTTATTCTAAACAGTTTTATGATACCCTGAAAAGTCTTCTTTTCACCTTTGACTTTTCTTCTATGTAAAAAAAAAAAATCTTTTCCTGACAAATGTTTCAATGACCTCAAAAGATGATTTTCCACAATTTAATGTTTCTGGCCTTTTATCAAATTTTTGCTGGTGGGATGTAATCCTGGTTTCATGGTTGCATCAGGGCTGTGTGGAGTCCAAAACTTTGGAGAAAAATCAGCCTGACTAAACACAGCCCAATTTTCAACAACTATTTTCGGGCTAAAGAAAGGCTGAGACTGGATTTATCCCAGAAAACAGCATCCATGGATGTCTGGTGCTTTGTTGGAGCAGAAACTGTAAAGAAGTTTTCAGAAAGTCTCATACAATTATTTAAGTATTTTAATTAACTTTGTGAACTTTTTTGTCCTGGAAATGATCAAGTTTAAACTTTGTTAAATGGACCCTGGATTAGCTCAGTGGGTGAGTAGGTACCCATACGTCCATAACATACCCGCCCACTACCCTGCCTTCTATTGATCAATAGATACCACTTCTGTACAGTGTGGACATTAAACTCAACAATGAAAATCCACAAGAGATGTATTCATAAAAACGTGGAAGTCTTGTGACCGCAAGAACTTCCAGCTCATCCTTGTTTCGTGTTGTTGCGGTCTGCCTGGGCACACATTTATACTTCCTGGTGACATTTTGGCACGTAGCTGTTGGACAGTGACACATTTCCTTTCACACCTCGACCTTTCATGCCTCCAAATATCACAAATCCCACTTTCTAAAACTGGATACACGCTTTCAGGTGAATGCTAGCAGGGACCTTCAAAGTGCTTTTACTTACTGATGTTGAGATCGGCGGGTAGAGAGGAGGAAACTACTTACTGCCATTGTGTTATGGGGAGGTTTTACTGGTATGTCACTCCAATTCAATCTCTTTTACTGTAACCTACAAGTATGTGCGACATCTTTCAAGCATGATTCTACCTGATTATCTTAAATTGTAATGAGGTTAAGTTTAAGGTCAATGGTTAATGGCTTCTTGCCAACACTGATACTTTGATTAAATTGCAGACAGCAGACCTGTTAGGAAATGCATTCTTTTGAGTCTTTTTTGTATAATAGTGCAACCTGGAATAAAAAGGGAGAGCTGTACTGGAGACATTTCCTATAAATGCCAAGTTCCAGGCCTTCTCATCTAAGCAGGAAAAGGGCCCAGGAAATTATTTCTGACCTCTGAAGATGGAGTCGCAGTCAGAGCTGTAGTCAGTTTTAAAGGACATGTGTAGCTCTTTGTTTCAGTTTTTTCCTCTAAAGCTGTCACTAAGACTGACAGCAGTAAAATGTAAGAGACAGATCTATAAATGAATGATTAACACATTGCTAATAGTACTCAAAAATGTATTAGTATGTGGTTTTGTAAGTGTAATATACACTCCCCACTGCTTTAATTCTGCATGGCACAGATTCCAGACTCCAGCATCCAAAACATTCCAGCAGAAATGGAGACTCATCAGACTAGGCAACTCTTTCCAGTCTTCTTAATAACCCAATAAAAACTATAAAATGAGCCTTATGCATTGAGTCTGTACACATCAGTGCTATTGAACCTGTTCAAAAAAATCTGTAACGCCACCAAATTTGATGAAGCACAAGAATGCTGCTTTCACTTTAGTGGTAGTAGTACCGTGATAGAGCAGATACGGCGACTCATGGTCCAGAGAAAGGGTTGAGGCACCCCAAGGTGGCATTTTGGGGCCCTGTAGAGATCCAGGGAATATAAAAACACAGTTGCTCATTTGCGGAACATATGTTTTTCCAAAGGCTACACTATCTTATAGTATAGTATAAAGGTAAGAAATCTTTCCAGGAACATTGCTGTGTTTTTCCTCCAATAACTGTGATCATTTAGCATAAATTAAGGCTGCACTGACATTTTTGGGTCTGCCCATTATTGAAAAACTATTCTCATTTGGTTTCCTGTCAGTTTCTGCCAGACATCCCAGTCTTTGTGAATGTGGCATCTTAATTTAGATTTCAGGAGATACATTTATATACACGTGACATTCCAAATTTTACTTTTAATAATGAAAACCAGCACAGGAGTGCACTACCTATTGCATTTACATGTATCTGATATCTGAGCTTTTTTTTTGCATGTGCAGTGTCATATATATTGGCTTTTTCTGTGCAAAAATCATCCATATTCCTATTAATTTCAAAGATTTTGGCTGTGGTTCCTCTCATCCCCATCTCATGTAACTGTGTCTACATTTTCTAATGTTGCTCAGACTTGCTATTGCTCAGTCCTCCATCTCCACACATCCACATGCCCTTCAGCATGTTCAAGGAGGATCACCTGAAAGGTTAAATTTTCCTCCCCGTTGGCTTTACTCCCCCCTCCCCCATTATCATCAGCCTCTGAACTCCACAGGGGTTTATCTCCTGTCTCTCGTCTCCGTGGATGTACATATAATGAAGACGCTCTACATTGAGTCTCACCAGTAAGGTCTGTCATTGGTTTATCCCTGATGATTCATACCTGCTTTGTGATGCTGTTATTTAGGCCTACACTAATCTTTTTACTTTCAAAACCAATCGATTTTTCATCATCTGTCCAGTCACTGGAATATTGCAGTGCTTGGCTTTGGTTGAATGGTCAAAAATAATTATCTCCTATGTTGCTTCTTAATCATTTCATTTCATAAAGTTTTCCACCAAGGTCAGCGAAAGATGGGGTGATTTATGAGGCCTTCGGAAAAAAAAGAACTGCAGTGTTCAGAGAATCTGGCTACATTCACTGGTGCGTCTCAAAAATTTTAATTTTAAAACTTCTTTTTTTCTGTAATTGAATTCAACAAAGGTGCGAAGGTAAAAGGGACATGTGCAGCCTTTTTGCCAAGAAAAGTTTATTCAAGAACTTTCACAAAGAGTGCTCAAAGATCCCATCAGGACAGGAGCTACGACTGTCACACCCTTAATATCAAGCCCCTGATGAACCAGCGATTACGTTAGAAGAGTCTCATCTGGGCTAGGGAGAAAAAGAGCTGAGCTCAGTGGTCCGAGGTTCTCTTTTCAGATGAAAGTAACTGCAGTGTGGAGGATGAGTGGAGAGACAGAATCCATAGTCGCAGTCTTTAATATTTTGGGGTGCCGTGTCATCTGCTGCTGTCGGTGGTGGTTGGTCATCTGCAGTAAAGGAGCTCCAACCAAGTAATGAGCTTATAAATGAACACAGTGACAGAAATTGGACATTTCTTTATTCTACAAGATCTCATTTCCTTTCATAAAGGATGGTCCAGTGTATCTTCAGCACTGAAGCAACTTTCCTTAGCATTCAGCGACACTTCCAACTCACTCAGAAACCTTCTTGAGCAAAACTGCCTGTTCAACGTCAGCCTGAGTTTTGTTCCTGCCTGCCTTTGACTCATTCTGCCCGTCTCAGTTTTACGAGATTTTACCGCCTTCCTTTGGATGCGTTGCCCTCACTTCTCCGCCGACGTTACTTTTCCACTTGACTAAGTAAACTGTCTCTTCTCTCACCTGCCCCGACTCTTTGTGCTTCTGAGGCACTTCAAAAGCAGCAATAATTGTTTCACTTTTTTTTTTATTACTGTCAAAAGAAAGACTGTGTGGGCTTGATTTATGCCAAATTAACTTTTCTCATTACTGTCAGCAGCTCACAGTTCTGATTGGGTGTTTACATGCAGTCATGATAGGCATGAAGGTTTTGACATTATTGGGTGTTTAGTGATCGCTGTGGAATGTGAAATTCATATTTAAAACTCAAGAACTTGGTGCACAATTTTTAATATTTTAGGTTTTCTGAAATAAACAGTGTCCAAAATCTGTCTACGCCCATTATTAATTCAGTGGTAAATATCTGTAAACGTGTCAAGCCCAAAGCTCCTTAAGTTTCTGATCATGGCTGAATGCTGCTAGATTCTCTTGGCCAACATCAAAAGGGTTTGTTTCACAGCTCTTATTAGGCTGACCTGAACAATGATTAATCCAAGCTGCTCTGTGGAGACCTGAGGGAGAGGTTAGTAGATTTATACAAGTCAGAAAAGCCTCTTGGAGCCATTCTGTAAAATAAATAAATGAAAAATTCCAGATGTTTTATAAGTTACATCCTCAGCTGAGATCAGATGGTCTGGAACAACCAGCCAGATGTGCGCCTGCCATGAGCCAGAAGATGCTCAAACATTAATGTCGCCATCTCCTGTCAGACAAGTTTGAATCGCTGTGGTGGCTTGTCAGATCAAACTCAAGCTCACGTGAAGTTTGCTGACCACATGGACAAAGAAAAAATAAAAGACTTCTGAAAGAACTTTTCATACACTGTGACGAATGGCTGTAAAAAGTACAGCATGATAATACAGTAAGGTGGCTGCGTTTTGAATATTCAGCTCTTTGCTGTAAACTGAAATGCGTCTGGAAAGAATGTCGTCAACATAGTCAAGTATGATTTAAAAAAAACAAGAGAAATAAATGTGAGTATGGACGTGACACAAATGGGGTTGCATCTGATGTAAAAATCTATCAAATCAATGCTGTGGTGACCGATAAGGGAGCAGGTGAAAGTTGCTTTTATGTGATATGAAATCAGAGATCGTTGCATTAAGATTGTGGAGCTTCGGATGGTTTTCCCACGGCTTTTGAATTGGTAAGGTTAAATTATTTATAACTTACCTGCCAACAAAAAACAAAACAACCCCCCCCCCACACACACACATATATTATTGAGCTCTGTTGTTATTTTAGGCTTTTAGCAGGTTCTTATTATGAAGATGAAAGACACTGACGTTGTTATCTGGAGGCAACAAAAGAAAACTACTCATGGTTTGTGTGTGTGTGTGTGTGTGTGTGTGTGTGTGTGTGTGTGTGTGTGTGTGTGTGTGTGTGTGTGTGTGTGTGTGATTCGTTGAATGATTTCTGCCTGATTACCCAAACATGGTATTCAAAGGCAGGAGTGTTTGATCAGAAATAAATAGTGTAGAAAACTGGTGCATGGCAGCTCATTGCACACATGAATTCCGTGAAAAGCAGTGCAGCACAAGAGCCTGAAAATTGTTTTGTATTGTGTGCCAGAAACGGTGACTCTTTACTGAAGTAAAAGTTCCACTAAAACCTACTAATGATATAAAAGTTTTGGCATCAAAATATACTTAAAATAAAATTACTTAAAACGCTGATCATCCCTTTTTAAAAGCTTGCCACCGGCTCCACCTTCCAATCATGGAAAATTGAAGATTGTAAAAATAAGATATACTTTATTTACCCCCAAAGTGGAGAAATTTCTCCGACAGCAGCCAAAACAACCTGTAACAAAAGAGCTTAAAGCAGAATAGCACTGCAAAACAGAATGACAAAACAAAATGGCTCAAAGGTTATTCAAAAGAAAATAATTATTGAAATTGAAAGTAAAAAAGAGCTTGAAAACTAAAAATCTATGTAAGATAAAAGAAAACGCTGCACAAAAGCTGAATATAACACAATAAAGTGGCTCTATTAAGAAAAATGTCTCAGTAAATTCAACAAAATGAAACCGAATACAGATGTGTTAAGAATGCAGATGTGCAGCTCTGTGAACGCAGGACGCTGTTGTAATCAGTTTTATCAGGTTATGTAATCTCAGTTTTTAGAAAGAAGTTAATGTCCTGCCTGAAGCCCCCTCGTATAAAGTCTAGTAAGGATTTATGTTGTTTTTTTTTTTTAAAAAAAGCATATTTAGAGTGGATTTTGAGCCTTAATATTTATGTTCAGTGTCCGCCGGATTGCTCCTAGCTGATTATGTTATGCTTATTATCTGGATGGGTGAGGGATAAGTGGGCTGTGTCGCGCTCACAGCTGGCACACCAGCGGAGCGAGTCTTTACGCACAAGCCATCATTGGCTGTGAAGCCATGCGTGTCGCAGGGAAGACGACGAACCGGTAAACAGCTTGAAGCGAAGCGGTTCAGTGTCGGACAGTTGGTGTCTGCTCTCACTCTCAGCTCCAGTTTGTCGATCTGCGGACTGACTCTTTCGGCTTCCTCTTTTCCGGACTGGACCTGTCCGCGGTGCTGAAACATGAACCAAAGCGCGGGAGCAGTGCAGCACACTCGGAGATACTCAGTGAGAGGGAAAGGTAAGCAAACACTGAGATGGTGCCTGGCTTTGGAAATCCCTTTCTTTATCTCGTCCATGTTGCGTGGATGAGGATGTTTCTGAGGCTTAACTCCCAGAAGTGCAAACACGCATAAAACTTTTATCTGGAAGTTGGCAGCTGCTTGAATAAGTTGCGGTAACTTAAAACCAGACCACGTGGAAGAAGTTGAGAGTCATTTAAATGACACTGAGGCTCTCGGTGTAGTGTCATACATGCAGGCAGAGTTTAGAGATGTGATCGGTGGCGGTGTTCCTTCAGCAGCCACGATGCTGGATAAATGATTTAACCACAAAGAAGGACAAATGGACGAGGACGCTCTCTCGGGTGCATCCAGTCGATTAATGATTCATGGGAGTTTGAATTTACAGACAAGTATGGCAGGGCAAATATTAACATTTAATGTCGAATCCGCAAACGACCTTTAAATGTATTTAGTTTCTCTTTCCTTGACTTATTAGAATATCCTGTCACGTAGTTTTGTTGTGTCCTGGTAGTAAAGATGTGTGTAGAGAAGACTTTGTCAGACTGCAGGAGAAGTTGTTGCATGACAGATAACAGAATTAGCTGAAGTGTGGAAAAGGCCAGTGCTGAGGTCTCATTAGACAGCAAGTGTGGCCTGAAGGTGGCGCAACATGCTCCACATCATGTTTTTTTTTGGTTTCTTTTTACAGGTCAACTCAGTGAAATTTTGTCTTTAGGGATGTCTGTGTCCACAGTGCTCAGTACTCACTGTTAGAGTGTTATCATTACAGAACAGAACATTAAAGTTGTAGAAGACCATCCAGCCTCTCGCTGATTGATTGAGTGGCTCATGATGCAGCAGGAGATCTAAATTGTATTTTAGCCTTAAACCACTTTTTTGTCAAATTTGACTCTTTGGCAGACCAGGGGGCGTGGCTAAAGGGGACACCTGCCCCTCTGAAAATTGTCGCCACCTGAAGTTTTGTTATCTTAGTGCAACCCCCCCCCCACCCCCCCCGCCCCAATTTTTTTTCCAATCCTGTTGACATCATCTGGCTAACCAGATTTGGGAGAAATAATGTGGACCACCCGTACAGGTTACATCAAAGGTCATTCAGTTCTGCTTGGGATGTGTAGAGCTGTAGAGCAGTCCTGTGTCAGGAAATTAAATGCTACAAAAACTGAAAAAAGTGACACATTTATAGCCAGTAGATCAATGTCATTAGCTCCTCGTGTTCTAAATATAGAAGCAATGTGTCTAATCATTTCACCCTGGAAGTGTTCGACTGACAGATTAATGGGCAAAGGGACCAACCAAGTGAAGTTGCTATTTCTAGACTCGCACTACTAGTGTGGCTGAAAATGTAGAGTTCTCTCTGGGGAGCAGAAATTAATTTCACTCACCTTGGCTATCTACTGCAGTCTGTGGTTGTCTCATTACATCCAGCATTCAGTGGCCATTAAAAGCAGCTGAAAAGAAAATGGAAATTGAGGACGATTGAGGACAATTGTGACATTGCCCCCCCTCTCGCCCCATTGGGGGGCTTTGGTGGAGAAATGAATGTGCATGCATTGCCGCGGGCTGTTCCTCATGGTTGTTCATTTTCTTGCGTCCTTTGGTCGAGCTAATAAACTGTGTGTGAGCTGTACAAGTTTTCCTTTGAGACAAACGTTTATATTAAAGACACATTCTGAACAACCTGAACATCAGATTTAGTCCTGCTGACTTATTTTTACTATTTCACTGCAAAGACCTCCCTCTAAAGGAGCCAGTTTCAGCCTGAGAGTGCAGTCCGCTCAGATAATGTCACTAAAACTGGCTGTCAGTTGACTGGGTCAAATTATTTATCATATAATTGTGATAATCAACTTTATATTTCTTTGATATCTTAATAATATCAAGAAAAACAACATATAAAAAAGTTCCTAGGTATTTTTGCTTGACAGATTTGTTGTTACTAATAATTTGACAGAAAACAAAGATAAAGAATGGAAATTAAATCAAAGAAAGGAAACATGAAGCTGCAAGCTCTCAGAAATTATTCTTTTTCTACCAGTTGTTGGAACTTGTGCTCATGTGGTGGTTAGTTGTATCTGTTAGATGTTAAGCTAACCTGGGGTGGCAAATCAGTGCAAAATGGGTGGTAATTAAATGTGTGTGTCTGTGTGTGTGTGTGTGGGGGGGTTATACTGGGGTTTGGGTATCCTTCCTCTTGTTAAAATATTGTTGCCTTTTCAGTAAATCATTTTGAAGCTAATAAGTTTGAAAAATGACTCGCCCTCACATATCCCTTAGTCGTTTGGTCGTGGCTGTGGGGCAGCCCGGGTTCACATCTAACCCTTGGCCCTTTCCTGCAGCCTCTCTCTCTGTCCCCACGTTCCTGTCTAGGTTCACTATCAAAAAAAAAAGGCAAATAAATATCTTTGAAAAATAAATACATTTTTGTTTAGTGTTATTATTTATTTATTTATTTCTACCCCCTGTGGTTCTCCATTTAAAAATGTAAAGACTGGCTCTCCTAGTGGACTACCCAAGTACCTGGGACGAGGCTCACAGCTAAGGAAGAGCTTCCTCACTGTTATGTATCCTTCTTTATCCCAGCTTCACTCCTGTAAGTGTATGATCACACAGTTTTTTTTGTGAACTGCAGATTGCCATTATCTTACTTTGTTTGGATTCCCTGGCAGGCATGTTGTTATCAAAAAGAAATATGTCACCAGGATATAAAAGTGCTCTGGGGCTGGACTCCATCTGCTGTGGGGAGCGATGCAGATAAAAGGCACATGCTGCATTTTGGATCAGTGGGTGTTTGCCTTATGCTCACAGCATGATTTGTTAGGGCTTGGTTCAACCTTTTTGTATTATTTTTGTTACATCTTTGTGTGCTTATCTCTCTGTACTGTGATTGTCTCGATTAGGAAACACATTCAAAAGTAGTGTTAATAATGAATCTTGGGTGTCTCATGTGTCTTGAATGGATTAGAAAGCAGTAAGGCATCAAAAAGTCAAGAACCATGAATTACTTGTAAAACTTGTAAAAAAGGACCTGCTCAGTTATTAGAAACATTATTATTTCCTTATAAATGCGAAGAAGAAAAAAATCCTTGCAGGTTTGTCCTGTTTAAGTGTAACCTCAGCAGCTGAATTTCCGCCTTAATCCCGATCCCAGTAATCACGGCACATCCAGCAGGATCACACAGAAGGGACACTGAGCCGTTCAGGTGTTTTTCTTATTCCTGATAAATGTAACCACACCATTTATACAGGTGTGAGAAACATACTATAAGTGAGGACCCATTTGTGTTAGGCAATTGATCATTAGTGGCTAGATATAACAGCTACCACACAGCTTTAGGAGCACCATCATGGCTCCATGGTATAGATGTTAGCCAGGAAAACCAAGGCCAATCAGAATTACATTTGTAAACTGACCAACAGGTGGCACTCTTACTCACGAACTCAGGACAGTGCTGGAAGAATCTGGTCCAAGGTTGCCCTTTCTCACACTTTTGTCTCCAAACTGGAGTCAGTCAGCTTCAGACGTGCTCTCCTTGGTGGACAAACTCCTTTTTTATTCAGGCAGGTGTGCTGCCTCGATACAGGTGCAGGAGGCCGAACAGGTGATGCCTGCTTGCTTGTTGGGTTAGTTGGGCTTGTTGGGCACAAATTTTCTCATAGACTCAATTGGACATTGAATTTGGACATTTGTCTTCTCACAGGCAGGTAGGAGCTACAGAAGCTACAAGGCTGAACTGTAGGTGTATAAACTTGGCAGTTAACTAAGGTTTTAGACCAACATTACCCTGTGTGAGAAATGCTTCCCTTTTAGTCACAGGAATAAGTTCAAACTAGCACCCCAGTAAGAGTGCCAGTTAAATGCAGTCAGCCAGCTGTTCGATCTAAAAGTTGTGCCTGCAGGTGGTTTGCAGTGTGAGCCGAGATCTGTTTCCTGGGCTGTGCTGTTACAGTGGTACTTGAAGCAAAACCTGCAAAATTTGGTGCACATCATTGTACTGTAATGTGTATACAGTGTATCACTGTATAAGGCAGGGTTGTGGGAAAATATACAGTATGATCACCACTATAATTCTGCTGGTTAATGAATGCATAATTCACAGCAGATTTTTTACAATGTGTTGCTTCACTGCAGGATTACAATCACTGTAAACCAGTGTTTCAAACCCATTCCAGCTCACAGACAGTTTACAGCTCAATTTAAAGTGGGCTGTTAGCTATAAATTGCTAATGATAACATTAGTCTTATGTAAAGAGTTAATACCAATTTGTGACCCACCTGCCACTGGGGCACAAATTTCAATACAAGAGCAGTAAATTTAGGTCAATGAGTAACCACCTCCCATCACCAGTTTTAATTCACTTTTTATATAAATTTATACATATTTGTATAAATATGTAACCGTACATACTTGTGAGTAATTTCAAACGGAATTTCTGTTATAGCTGTGGCCCCCCGCTGCAGTGCTTTTGCAGCCCACCAGGTGGCCCTGGACCAGACTTTGGGAATCATTGGTCTAGATCATCCATCCATCCAGGTCTGTGCCATAGGATCAGCAGTCTAAACAGAGATGCCCACATCTCCTTCTCCCCACGCTCGAGCTCTTCTGGGACACAGAGGAGCTCACAAGCCAGATGGTGTCCCCAGGCAAACTGGTCCTGGGTGAGGGCCCAGACTAAGTGGAGTGCAAAGTTTGACAACAGTGCATTTGTAGTGGTTTAAATGCATCACCCAAATTTTGCCCATGGAGCAAATGCCATGGTCGCTTAAAAAAAAAGAAAGAAAAAAGTCAGCAATGTCAGAAACACAAGGACTGTGAGCTCTGCCTCTGCCCACACCAGACAGCTGCTGTAAGGATCTTAAATGGGATTTTAGTTTAAGATGGCAATCCGAAACCCGCTCATAGAGCTTTAATTTTATTCCCTCTCTCCAATGTAGGACAGCGGAAAGATACCTGGACAGATGCTTTTCGGTATGAATATCAAGTCCAGCTGAAATGAAGCAGAGCAGCACAGAGCAACAATGCACCTATCAGAGATAGCCTAGTGTGTAATTCAAGGGAAAACCCCTTGGCACATTAGCCCTCACCTGAGAGAGACCCAGGCACCAAAGCGAGCTCCCACTGTGGGACAGATGGGTGAACAGTCAGGCTCTTGTTCACTCACGCCCCACAGAGAATGTTTCAGGAGAATGCACGACCCTTTCACCAACACCAACATATGGAACGGCACCTCTGACGCTGTGCTGAGCTCTCCGGGGGTTTTCAGACATTCAGTCAACTGTGGAAAGTCTCAAAGCTTTATCAAAGTTGCTTTATGCGCATGCACAAACCACAGATGCACCCAACACACATGAATTAAACAACAGAAAATCCCCTAAGGGAATACAGAATGGCATCCTGAAAATTTTAAAGTAACATGACACAATATAGAAAAAGTTCTGGAACAATTTAGGCATAACATTTATTGCAAGAATATTTGAGAGTGGAAATAAAAAAGTAAGCAGACTTTGAGCATGTTGGCTTTTTGCACATGATTGACAGGTCCTTTCAATACTCAATCTTGTGAGACAGCACTGCAGTCTTACAGATGCTTTATAATATTTGACAAGTTGTTGTGTTCTTGATTTTCAGTATGCATGATGTGGACAGAAAGCCAACAACAGAGCTGCTCTTGAAAGACTGCAGAGATGCAGCTTAGGATGAATCCAGCTGTGAGCTTTGTGCATGGCGCTGGCTGCTGTTCACATGATGAAGTCATGAGAAAAATTATTGAAATTGAGTCAACCCTTACTCAGCCCCTGCCAGCTGTATTGTTGGCTTCTAGCATGTAAGCTGCTTAGATTTCACGGGGCTATTGTAATTGGAAAAACAAACAACAAAGACAGGATAAAAAAAGTGCTTTTGTCATCAGATGTAGTTGAACACTGTTACCACTGGTCAACTCCCATTTCCACCATTATTTTTAGCATTCCACAAAAAACAAAGCTTTAGGCAAAAACAGACTAATTAGAAAGATACATTTTCATAACTTCCACTTCAGTGTTCATCGAACATTTTAACTGACGGATCAAAGGAGTGTTCATTTTCATGTTGCTTGGATCTTTTGGTGTCAGTGCCGGTGAAAGTGTTGTAATCGGTGAAACAGCTGGAGAGCCAGTCTGCGTCTTGCTCTGAAAGGAGATGATTGTGATTGCAGTTTCCCAGCAGCTCTCCCTGCTTGGCTCTGTGAGGCGTGTGGAGCACAAAGCTAAGAAGACAGGTGGAAGGCAGAAATGCAATTCTGAGAGATTGCGTCATTGTCTAGAGGGCAAGTGTGGAGTGTTTTTCTCTTCGCATGTTGATTACATGTTATCCAGGTGCCATATTACAGCTGTTTCCTATCAAGTCTTGGAATAGGTTAAATTTGAGGTTGAGATATGAAGAGGGCAACACTTTTGACCCAGTGTGGTGTTATACATAGACTGTATATCTAAGATGGATATAGATTCAAGGTCTGAAAAGTAAAGCCAATGTGGGTGTGACTTAAACCTGCATTCTTTCACACAACCAGCAGGGGGCAAGTCCTGATGCAAAAAGCTGGATAGAAGTCTATAAGAAAAAGACCCCTGAGCTCACTTGATCGGTGAGGTTAGTAAACACTCCTCTGATGCGTTTATGGTATCGATCACTAATTTAATATTTTACTGAATATAACATGATGGACATTTTTAAAACGATCATCCCAACTGAAGTAAAAGCAAGATATGCTATAAGATTAGATTTTGATTGACAAGTTGGCAAGTTATTAGCATGCAGTGCCAATCAGATCCCTTCCTTCTGGTTTCAGATGGTGATGGACAAATTGCTCAGCTCGAGGCTTCACAGTGGCCGTGTCTGTCTTTTTTTATATACTCTCTGGTTCTATAGAAACAAATGGCAGGGTCTGTCTTATCCTACTCACCTTCATCTCATCTAAGATTGGGAAATTCTAATTCCAACACCAACAATCCAACATCACTTACCAGCCTTGTATGTAAATGAGTGAGCAAATGACGCTACTTTTCTCCAGGAGCTGAATAACTTTGTAACTGCAGGTTTTTGTCATTGAAACATGTGTGGTAGAAAGCTGCACTGTTTGCATGATGCGCTTTTATTTTTGAAATGTATGTTATGAGCAGCCAAAGTGTTAATTGCTCTTAACACCTTAGTTAAATTGACTGATAAAGCAACATGAGATGTTTCTACCAAGTGCAGGGAGTGATGGGAAGCAATAATAAAAGTGTCTGATAGGAAAGGCGAGTGGGAGGGAAGCTTAATTGCATAACAAGTTTTGGTTTTTTTTGAATTAATAATTATACTTAAAGAGCTGCTTTTACAACCAAGGACAAAAACAAAAAGACCACAGCCTGGAAGCACCTTTGGATTTTTGGTTAGTAGATGGCCAAACTGTGGAATCTTGACGCTGATTAGATACTGAATAATCTTTTGAATTGAGTAGCGGGGAAAGCCTCATGGATCCCAGATTATTTACCTATTCAAGTTATGGAAAAGTTAACTGTCGCTCACAGTAGAGCCCGTTCAGGAAGTCAGTCCTGTCTCTCTCCCCTCAGCCCCAACCAGTCACAGCAGATGACTGCCCCTCCCTGAGCCTGGTTCTGCTGGAGGTTTCTTCCTGTTAAAAGGGAGTTTTTCCTTCCCACCGTCGCCAAGTGCTTGCTCATAGGGGGTCGTTTTGACTGTTGGGTTTTCTCTGTGTTATTGTACGGTCTTTACCCACAATACAAAGCGCCTTGAGGTGACTGTTTGTTGTGATTTGGCGCTATATAAATAAAATTGAATTGAATTGAATAGATGTCCTTCTGTTATTTTGTGGTGTGTAGGTTTATTGTTTGTATCTGTATGAGTAGTAGCTACATCTTTCACTTCACTGGTATTCTGGCCACTTTTGGCAGTACTAACAGGAAGTACATAAATTATAATCTCAGGTTTCCTGTTTCTGCAGTTCAATGCCTGATGTGGCAGTGATGAAGAGTATGTTTTGCCTCAGTTACTGTGTTTTAGAAGTGACGCGTATCTGTCTCATCCCACAGGTTGCATGAGGCTGTTGTCTCTCGTGGTTGGTGAATTGCACCCGTGAATTGCTTGTGTGCAGCTATTCAATTTGAGCCCCACGTGGGAATCTGTGCTATGAGGCACTTCCACATTTACACAGAGCACATCTGTTGGTGAGCCTGACTGCCAGCCGCCATCGACGCAGACATCTCTGCTTTCCCTGTCAGAGTTCACTTCCTCTCTGCTGCCACAGTAATGGTGATGGCTCTCGCAACTGTGACACAAATAAGCTGCCAGGTTTGCTTCGAAGCTTTACAGACAGCCGTTTACTGCAGTTGCAATTGGTCTTTCGGATCATTTTGGCATCTCAATTTTCACGTTTTTTTTTCCTTAATAGACACTTTAATTAAATAAATAAAAACCTTCAAAGCTCCAGAGCTCCTATATCCATTTTCTTCTGCTCTTTTAAGAGAGGCAGTGAGGCATGAAGCCTAATTGAGCACTTTGCAGTTGCCCCCTCTGGAAATCCTGGGTGCCAAACTCAAGCAATCAGGCAAGCATTCAAGAAGGGGCAGCACCTCTTCCTGTCAATCACAAGACAGGACGCAGTTTGGTACGAGTCTTTGATTTTGTGTTCCAATGGAATAGAAAATGATTTCAACCCAGAGAAACAAAAGCATATAGAAAACGTAAGCAGTCAAATGTAGAGCTCATATATAGCTGTTAAGGAACGCATGGGACATTCAAGTCATTATGGATCAAATATGTAGCGGTGAATTAGATTTATACAACACTAAAGCTTCATATGGACCAATGTGTTTATTACCATAAAGTATTATTATAAACAGGGATGCAGCAGAACAAAAATCATGCCCAAGCAATCGACCGGAGGTTCGTTTACTGAGCAAAATATCAGCTGCCTCTTACTCCAAAGTAGTTCTGCGTATACATATCATGACATCGGCTGGCAGGGACACTGTGACTGGAGCCGACCTGCAGGAGTGTAAAATCGAATCAAACCTAGTGACCCTCTTATGTCATTCTTGAAAGGAGGGCAGGTCCAGATATATTGATTACAGGGCAGAAAATGAGGACCGAATAAAGCAATCAATGAGCATATCAGTGCGATTAGGTTTCTCTGACCACCATTTGATGAAAGGCTGACCTGGGTGCAGCACACTGATAAAGGGCAAGTGTGAAAAGGTCAACAGCCTCTCAACACGCCTGGCAGGGAACAACATTGTTAAAAGTATATCAGACCCTCATGGGAGTTAAGAAAAGGTTAGGGCATCATTTATGGGAAGAAATGACACACGAAGGGCAAAACAACACAGAGTGATCTGACTTGTTATTCATATGACATCTCATCTGTAAATAATACCAATTTGTTTAATTTAGCGGCATCCTCCCTGCAGGTGCTCATCCTGATTTCTTCCTCAGTTATTGCTGTATATTTAATGACTGATTGCATTACAAATAACCAGATGCAAAAGACAGATCAAACTTCACCTTCTGAAAAGTGAAGCTAAGTGCGTCCAACCTGCATTAGTTCTAATAGCCAGCAGGGGGCAATGTCACAAAAAGTGGTCTGGTTGTATTTTAAGTCAGTGGGAAAACAGCCCTCATTTCCTTTGATCTATGACCTCTGGAAATACTTCCTTGATGAGTTTATTGTCTCATTTGCTACTTTCAAGTCTTATTTAATGCAGCATAATGTTCATCTGGTAAATTATGCTTTTCATTCTTGTCTGGTGAATAAAACAGGGTTAGTCATGTCCGACAGTAAAATGACACTGAACAAAGGGTTAAAAAAAAAGAAAGAGGGCAAGAATACTGGGACCTTAACTTACTCAGTAGGGGTGGGCAGATTCATCCAAATATCGATGGTATTGATATCGATGGTTTTGATACCAATGCCGATACTGGTATTGGACCAATACTAGCAGGATAGGATCGGTGCTTTAGTTTGTCGGTCTCCTCTGGGGTGGCTGTAGCTCAGGAGGTCAGGTCATCTACTGACTGGAAGGTTGGTGGTTCTATACTGAACCCCGAGTAGCTGCATTGATTAGAGTGTGAATGTTAGACATAGAAAAAAGTGTGTGTGTGATTTGGTGAATGAGGCATGTTGTATAAGGTGCTTTTAGTGCTCAGGAAGAGTAGAAAAGAGCTAAATTAGAACCAGTCTGTTTACCATCTAAGTTCAGTACGTTTCTCCCGTTCCTCAGAAAGTGGACACAGAACAACAATGAAAAAGTTTTTTCCCAGAATGAGCAGCAAAAGAAACGAAGAACGGAGGAAGGAAATCCCTGAGAGACCCAGACCTCCAGGCAGCTCATATTAGTGGTGATCCACATTGGCTCTTCAGCATTAGTTAATGTTAAAGTGTTATTGGTCTTCACAGGAGACTGATTACTTATAACTATATTCAGACATTCAAATAATATATTCAGCCGAATGAATTGTGTTAAAAAACTATTTTATTGGAACTGAAATAAATATAACTCAAACATGTCTGAATATAATAACCCTTTGTGTTCTATAACACCTTTAAAGCAGAAGCTGACCCAAAGTGATTTGGGCACATTTACATTACAGGTCTCCAAAAATCCCAGTTTTAAAACTGCATGAAAAGCTGAAAGGTGTGTTTTATTGTGTTAACTAATTATTGTAGAAAACAAAAATCACAGTGTTTTATTGGTCATTAAAATTTGTTCAAACCAGTTTTTGCATGCTGTACTTTGGTTAGCCAAGAAAATTACAGATGCACTATTAGTCCTCCGGGTAAGGGCACCGACAGCACAGCATCATCATTCATCATAAGAGCATTTTAAGTTCTGCTGATAGCTGAAAGCTGGATTTGATGCCCCGCAGGCATGTGTTGTGCTTCAATGCCCTCTTAGTTCAAAGACATTAGCTCTGTCATACGGTGCATGGAGTCGAATGAAATTACATTTGAAATGTGGATCATATGAATCCACTTAAAAATCTACTGCATGGCAGATGAAACATGTTAGACCACCATCATCAAAACATCAAACAGTGTACTATCTGCAGGAACAATGGTGTTCATCACTCGTGGCTTGGTTGTCAAATTATGACAATGGCCCCAGTTTAACCGGAGATATTTGCTGCATATAAAAAAATTTTTAAATCCAAGAACAAACTGGAGTTATATTAATATTCTAAAGGTACAGGAGGTAATATGGATGCCTAAAGTTTCCATTTGACTTTCAAATCTCCCTTGAGGAGGATATGGTGTTTAAAATACAACAGTTAAAATGCACAGCAGGTATTAAGCTAGCTGCTGATTGAGTCAAACTGATTAGCATGTCTTAAAATGTCAGTTGCGTAATGTTAAATAATGTTACATAACACTTTCTGAGGAGTTGCTGAGCCATTATGCAACTTTCAGTTTTAACGGTGACATTTGACATGACATAAAATATAAAAAGAGTTTTTATAGTATCCATATAAAAGAATATAAAAGTAGTATTGAGTATTTTTACACTTGTTGTTGTGATATTCTTGTTCTCAGAGAAACAGCTGTACACACTGATGTTGGGCCTCACTAAGCCGCTCCAAAACCACACGTTTGTTCTCCTTTTGAAGCGTTCTTCTGTGGTCGGAGCTGGACGTGGACCTTCAAATTGGATCATGATCCTATCAGCTCTCATTTTTAGACAGACAGCGGAACATTTCCACCAATTAATCTTTGGTCACTGCCAAACAGGTCAACAATTACTGTGGCCCAAAGAAATCTTTGTTTTATCTTTCCAGAGAAATTAATTTTTTAAAAGCCTACTCTACTGTCGTTTTTCCATTCCTTTTGGCCTGCAAAGACTTCTTCCTGGCACATGGGTCAAATTTGTGCAGTCTCTTTCTGACTGTAGATGAATATAGATCCCATAATGAATCTAAGAGGCTCCTGAAGACTTTGCTTTGCTCCTGAGTTGTGTTGGTGGGTCCGAATGTCCTGGGTGAATTCTTTAATTCATTCTTTAATTTAATTTAATGTGGAGAGGACTGCGCAATCTGAATATTCAACAAAAGGCAAGTCTTCATTGTGACCGATGCAAAAGTTCCGAATATGGAGATGATAAGGTGTACAGAAAACATACAGGAGCCAGCAGTAGACTCTATAGGTGGCACAAATCCCCTGGAAGCACAAGTCATAGAACACACAATTACAGGTCTCAATAGATCTTAATGGGTGCAAAGCCTCAGTGACTTTATTCACCATATTAATTCAAAAACAAATCGTTAAAATCACAATAAAAAGAAAACACTCACTTTCTTTGATTGGCATTATTATAGTAAAAACTCTGGTATGAATTTGAACATCCTACGTGACCTTTTTCTTCAGTTATCGTGTTCACAAAATTTTCAGAAAACCTGACCTCTGACCTTGACCTAGAAGTCAAGTTTGCTGAGATTTAAAATCATCCAGGATTTTTAGTAGATGCATCTATGGTGTGAATTTGAACATCCAAGGCCACGTCGTGCTCGAGTTATCACGTTCACAAAGCTGAAAGCGAGGTGACATCAATACCCCATCAGCCTTCTTAAGCTGTGGGGGGTAAAAATAAATAAGAGAAAACCAGCCACCAAAATAAAACAGGAAGTGAGCAAACGGGCAATACTGGAACAAGAAGACAACAAAGCACAAAAAACCAAATGCTAAAATTGATAGAAAAAAATTCAGGAGGGCATAAAAGGTCAACAGTATTAAAACAGATAAGACAGAGAGAAGGGAAAAAAAACAACAATATCACAAAAGTGAACCTCATCATAGGAATAACAACAAAGTCAAACAGGAAGCAAAAAGTTAACGACTACTTCGAAAACTGAAACGGCAACAAACATTAAACAGGTGTCCAAAAGCAATGCGAAACCCTGAGATATGACAGATTCTTAAGCCATCGCTTTTATGTGTTTGCTTTCTCTAAACGACCTCATTTCAAACCTTAGAATATGATTAGAAATAAAAATAAAACACTTAAAGGCAGCGGTGTGTTTCTTTTAATCAGGGGAACTCAGTAGCAGCACAGTAATAATTTGTTGTCGATGAAGACCTTTAACTTTTGCAGGTATTAAAACAAAACAAAAAAATCAAAAACATGTTTATTTATGAGCAGGTAGGTGACCTTTCTTGCTCTCATATCAAAGTGGTGAAGGCTGGTGTGCTGCATGTGTGAGGAACGGATATTAATTGTGAGAACTTTATAATGAATTTTTCAGGAGTGATGCATTGTTACACACAAACAACATCCTATCAAAAACAGCCAACTTTCCAAACTAGGTCACACCAGCACTTTCCCCCCAAACAAATTAATTATTCTGAGCTGTCATTAAATTTTCTGCTATGCAGATTCAAACTGCAATTATGATAATTTGTTTCCTTTCAAAATTCCCCAAATGTCAGGACTTTAAACAGTCCGCGGTGTAAATACACCGAAGCATTTGAATGTCTGAGAGTGTAAAATTCAACGTAGATGAGACTCGGTACGTTCAATAGCAAACACGCAGCTCTCCTCATTGTATGTTAGACAGAGAGAAATTTTCAGCTATAACAAAAATATATTACAAAAGGTTTATTTTTATTTCACCTTAATATGATGTAGCTGCTCCTTTTAGTTATTTTTGTCTTGTATATCTTCCACCTCTCCATACATAGTTGCTGTTAATGAGCTTAACAGTGCCAACAAGAGAAAATTACTGACATGTTTGAGGGCAAAGGATGGCAAGAGGGGGAAAAAACGTTGTCAAAAGGAGAAATGTAGAGGATGCCGTGGCTGTATCAAAATAGAACCAAACTGTGTCTGCAAGCAATGAATTTCATCCAGACTTAGAGTGGGAGCCGGTGTGGGGGAGAGCAGTGCCGCGGAGGCAGAGAGTGGGCTGACTCCAGATTTCACTCAGGGGACAGGATCACACTCCGGGGAGCCGAGCTCCGGAGGCGCACATCTCAGTCCTGATGCATGGATGTGCCTCCCTGGCTCTGTGCAGACTCTCTGAGTGGACACACTGGATTATTGTTTACGCAGCGTTCAGAGTGAATCTGGGTCAGAGGGAGTGGTGCCAGCAGCCGGGCGAGTTGTGAGGGAGGGAGCATGGGCTGTGAAATGAGTTGAGTTAGATAGATCCATTCAAGGTTATGATATTTTAATAGCTTCTTGGACAAAACACAAAATGAGGCTCCCTTTTCTGTAACTGAAACCCTGCAGAGTCAATCCCATCTGTATGAAGTATTGGATTTATGCAGGATCTGCTTTCTCTTATGCACAGAAAGAGACATTAAATAAAAGGAAGAAAGCATGCAAGCCAAAGACAGCTGCACTTTTCATTTGGTTTTCCTTTTTCAAATGAATTGCTTTCACTGCCCAGCACAAAACCACTTCACTGGAGGGATTTAGACACTTTATGACCGTAGATTGTAGTAAAAGATGCATGTAGCCACCGTTACATCACCCACTGGTTTTAGACTCCTCATTTTAAAGCCTCGAATTTGGCATTGAAGCCGCTGTCATGTCAGCTTTCAGAGAAGGTGGAGTGTTAGGTTAAATCGGCTGATACCTGCTAATTAGTGGTAAGTAACAGACTAATGAAAGTCCTCACAATTAAGTAAAAAGAAAAAAAAAATCTTCCAGTTGCTCAGTTATTCAAGAGGTCACCAAGGGGTCACCAAGGGGTGATGGATCTGCTTCTCCAATTGGGCACAGTTTTGCGTCTCTGTCCTGTCTTGAAGTTCAGGGCTTTTGCGCGCTAGGTGAACTTGTTAACCAATACATCGACCCCTCCTAGCCAGCTAACCTGGTTCTTATTGTCTTGTGTGGTCCCTGCTGCCTGGTGCGCTTGCCAAGTTGCTGCTGTGGTGGCCCTCAACATCATTCAGCTGCTCTCATTCAGCTGGGGTTTTCCAAGTCTTCTGTGTTGGACTACAGATGGTGGTGGTAGTCCTCGTGCTGGCAACGGACCTCCACAGCAGATAATAAAGAGTGTTCACATCTTCTTTTGAGGCACATACTGGTGCAAATACATGATCCATCTGAATTCAGTGTACAATAAAATGACACTGAAAAAATCCTGCACACAGTGCCTTGTTAAACAGTGGGTGGGTGTTGGGATATCAAAGCCTTGAAGTGACGCTGTATGAGGTCTCATCTCATAACTGTTCAAGAGTGTAACTAAAGCAGGTAACGAATCATCATGAACTTATTAGGAACACCAGATGGTGCCTAAACCCCTTGACTGGGAGCAAAATGGAAATTATTTTTCAAATGTGTATTTTTAGCATCAAATCGGCCATTCTGCAGCGTTGAGATCTTTCTTTTCACCAATCCGACCCATTAAACAGACCGCCCGGGTAAGAAGGCGTGAAACCGAATCCAGGAAAGGAGCACTGAAATGATTTACACCTGATGTGATGCTGAGCCAAAGGCGATTGCACTGCCACACCTCCTGGGATGGGTAATGTCCTGTTTAACACTTAGAATTCATCACATCAAGAAAGACTGAGCGCTGGCTTACATCACTCGATCCTGAGTCATAAAGTTGAAGTGAGCGACTACAAATGCAAAAAAGAGAGAGAGAGAAATAGAAAAATAAGTGAAACTCAGAGGGGGTCATTAGTCAGTTTCAGCTGCTTTTATGAACACCAGGTACACAAGAGGGGCAACAATGAGACGACCCCCAAAACAGGAATGGTGTTACAGGTGGAGACACTCACATTTTCCCTTCCTTTTGTGACTGTTTTATTATTAGTTTTGCATTTGGCGAGGGTTAGTGCTGGTAGCGTGAGATCATACCTGGAGCCTACAGCAGGTCCGCTATCTGCTCCTTTGTACAAGGAATGGCCATAACTCGAGAATAGCACGTCTTTTTTCTCCTGTTTCTCTCTGCTCACCCCCAGCTGACTGCCCCTCCCTGAGCCTGGTTCTGCCGGAGGTTTCTTCCTGTTAACAAGGAGTTCCCTCCCACTGTTGCCAAGTGCTTGCTCATAGGGGGTCATATGATTGTTAGAGTTTTCTCTATATGACTGTATGGCTTTTTCCTTATAATCTAAAGCACCTTGAAGTGACTGTTGCTGTGATTTGCTGCCATATAAATAAAAGTGATGTGGACGCTGTACCGACCCATTGTGGTAATGACAGAGCTTTGGATAAAAAGCCAGCCTGTTGTTTTACCAGTCAATCTGCCTCCCTACCCTCACCTATGGTCACGAGCTCTGGGTAGTGACTGAAGAACGAGACTGCAGATTCAAGCAGTGGAAATGAGCTCCCTTTGAAGGGTGGCTGGCATCTCCATCAGAGATAGGGTGAGGTGTGCAGCCAGGAGCTAGTTGAGGTGGTTCGGTGATCTGACTAGGATGCCACCTGGGTGTTCTGGGCATGTCCTAAGGGAAGGAGGCGCCGGGGCATCCCCAGGACATGCTGGAGAGGTTATATCTCTCAGCTGGCCTGGGAACGCCTCGGTGTTCCCCAAGGATGAGCTGGAGAAGGTGGCCGGGGAGAGAGAGGTCTGAGTTTCTCTACTTAGGCTGCTGCCCCCACGACCCAGCCCCAGATAAGTGGAAGAACATGGATGATGGATGAATTAAATTTGGTTTCAAAAAGATTTCCCATTGTGTACAAGACAATGGGAAAATGGAGCCTTCAGTTTTCTTGGCCGTGCCCTCTCAAGTTTATAGTCTCAATCACAAGCCTTACTGAATATAACACAATGTTCATTTTATAAATTATACTACATTGTAGTCAAAAATTATAATAAAACAGGGAGTGATTCTTACAAACTGTCCCTTTAGGAAAAGAAGCAATAAAACACCGTGAAAAAACCCCCACTACACATAAAACTGTGCATAAAGTATCAAAAGTAAAAATTATTATTCTGCAGAAAAATGTTTCCAATCAGCATTAAATGGATTAATATTACTGCTGCATATGTTCAAGGTTGGGCTCATTTTAAATGCTTTACATTCAGTTTAATATCCAGTATCATATTCTGGTTTGGACCTGTTTTATTAGACACCCCCCCGCAGCAGCTTGCCTCTCACCGGTCTCCCATCAGTTTACTGCCAAAGACCAGAGGTTTATCCATAATGCACATGCACAAGCCACCATAAAAGAGCTGCTGGCCTCTCAGCTTGCCCAGCTCAAACCTTTGTTTACAGGAGATGGTCGCGCCCATAAAAGTTTCCTATGAGTTTCCTGAGAGAATGACACTGCTGTAACCAAATGAGAGAAAACACACCTCAAAGCCCAGAGGAAACATTTCAGAGAAACCTGCAATTTTCAGATTGACATGTTCCTTTTCTGCTTAGGACTGATAGCTTGTGTGAAGAACAACAGCATATAAATCAGAAAGTTCTTATAGGCTGTTTTTGCTCGTTTCCAGATTATGCATAATTAATTATTGGAACAGTATGCATCACTTGATGAATGCAAAAGTTGTGTTGACTTATGCATTTACTGCAGCACTGTACAGGCGTGTCAGGAAACCACCAGTATGGTTGTGCATTGGTAGTCTGTAGGTGGTATGCAGAAAAAAAAAGTTGTGCAAATGCAGACTTATGTGTGCGTGCTGTAGCTGTGTATGGTCACTAGGGGGCAGTGTGAAAAATATGTGGAATGATCCATAATGTGGGCTGCTCTTGATTATGTTTGTGCTGTGATTAGTCCTTCGGCTCAGCCTTTGCCATAACATACAAAGAACTTCTGAAGTAAGAGTGTTACCAAGCAGTGACGATGGCTTTAGTGGTCATTTTTAAGCGTTTTTATTCATTAATTTTTATCTTTGATTTTTGCTCCTCTTCCTCTTTGTGATGAACTGTGCAGTTGCTCCCTTTTCTGTTCGAGCCATCAGCATCCTGCCTACACATGGCGTCATCACTAAGTGCTGTTGAGTCATTAGAGGACTGCATGAAAGCGAGTCTCTGTGTGCGCTGGATACCCACAATCCCAGCCAACAGCTACGCGGGACCATCAGGCCCACATAAGTCACCACTAAAGTTGACACATCTCAGCACACCAACCGTAAAAAATAAGACCATCCAGCTGCTTGATTCTTGAACATGGCTGTGTCTAAGACTGTTCCATACCTTTAAAAATGTTTACATATCCACACTGGTTCCACAATTATTGTAGTTTATATTTCTAGTCTAAATTTTGAATGACTGTTTTTTAGTTGTGCTATAATTTCTTTTATCTGTCAAAGCTCGCAGCCTCACACAGCTGTACTGTACTTCTGTTTTCAGATTATATTTGCTTTCCAGCTGGATGAGCACTGCTTTGCTGCAACAAAAAGAAATGAGACACAGATACTTGTGTATGTTGCACACATAAACCCATGTGCACTTAATCTGTTTTTGGATACCTGTCAATTACGATTACACCTAATAAGATATGGCTGCTTCCTTATCCTCCCAGTTCTTCACAGAATGAGTAATTTGAATAAGTCAGCCACTGGAACGGAGGTGCCTCCTCTCCTCTCAAATAGCAATTGTCAGCCCATGAAAGGTTTTCCAGAACACAGCTGTTGTTTTCAGCCTCTGGGAAAAAGTGTGGATGGCTTCTGTAGTAACTCAGAAATGGGATGGCTTGTTGTTGGAGGAAATGCCTGTGAAATGTGCTCAGGAAACAAAAAAAGCCCAGAAACCAAATGGAAAAAAGGGAAGAGGAAAGCGAGTGAGTGAAAAAGATTAGCCCCAGCCTTCTCTCCTGGTGGCATTTCTAAATTTTATTCTCGGTGGCTCCCTCAGGAGTGCACGCACAAAATGCTTTTACCACTGAAAGGACTCTTTAACCTGAAAGAATCTGAAGAAGAAACACTGAAAATAAATCAGCTCTATAAAGCTAAATACTCTGTACACTGATGCAGGCTGAATGGGCTCAGTTTGAGAACCTGGCTTTAACGGCCACTATTTCTCTTTACTCGCCACAATATTAGATTAGAAATCAAATTACCACAATTCTCCATGACTGTGCATGGACAGAAATTCCTATCAAGATGCATTTAAACAGAGAGTGTTACAGGACTCTAAGGTATTCACTGAAGTGCTTTCTGCTTTGTACTGTGATTTGTATAAAACCACTTAATTTATGTAACAGCCATCAAATAATATTGATAATGTGAAACTAAAATGAGACACTAGACACGAGTAAGTGTGATCAAAACAAGTTAAAGGCCTTAAAGAAGACCTAATATGTTTTCCCCTGTGTCCTACATGCACACAATGATGGATGGTTGTAAAAAACACTGCTACATTTTCAAATGAGATCAGCATATGTAACGACTAAAACCCAAAGCTCAGACTTCAGACTGTTCGGCTCTGTATGATGTCACAAGGACCAAATATGGTCATCTAAGGGATATATCCTGGTCAAAAATGACACACAACAAGATTTCTCCCAGTGTTACCGGAGGCCAAGGTAATGCCATCCAGAGTAAGTATCTGGTTTGACACCACGTTCCTAAGGTTTGAGGGGCCGAGCACAAGAACTTCCGTTTGATCTGAATTTAGAAGCAGGAAATTAGAGGTCATCCAGGCCTTTATGTCTTTAAGACATTCCTGCAGTTGAACTAATTGATGTGTCATCTGGCTTCATGGATGCATAAAGCTGAGTATCATGTGGTGATGCTAGGATTAGACTCCACCAACTGTCTATCTGCTTCTTAGTGACCTTTACAAACTTATCCCTACTCAGGGTGGAGAGGACAGACGAGCACATCCCGGTTCTCGTGTTGATGTTCGTCCCGGTCAAATTTTTACCAGCAGTGTTGTTCACGTTCATCAGCTGTCTGCACTTTCCTGCAGATATTCTCTGTCCTGTGTTGAGCCTAAGCCCTTCTTATTTTCCTTATCTTACACACACACACACACACACACACACACACACACACACACACACACACACACACCTTCTCATAAACAATATTGATTACGTTCAGCCCTTGTTAGCAGCTCTGCACTGCTTCCCACATCATCAGTGTTCTCCAGTCACTATCTACCATTTTGTCCTTCACTGCACCTCCATTTAGACACTCTCAGTTTGTGCAGCTTCTCTGTATCTCTATCTGATTATACTCTGGTTTACAGGCTTGCTGTGTGCACCCAATGTCAAAATGTCACACCTTTTGCATATTATCTGCCGCCTTATTTTGGATGTCCTGCAAAATCTGATCTTGATGGCGCTCATCCAGCCTTCTGGTGAAAGGCAAGATCTGAGGTGAAGGTGAGGAAGAAGCAGCAGAAGCATCTGTTTAACGTGCTGCAGCCCAGCCTCATTATGCTAATCCTCCTTAAGAGAACCTCCATAGGATTTCAGCGTGCGTGAGCTTGAATTGGCTTTGAAGACCAGAACATGCTTAAGGAATAAATTCACAGAGGAAGTGTTTCTCTATTTCTGAAAATGAGTGAGCATGAGAGGATATATATATATATATATATATATATATATATATATATATATATATATATATATATATATATATATATATATGCAGTTTGCTTCATTTTCACCATGTTTCCCTCTTCTCTCTGTCTTTTGGATTTTTTAAAGTAGGAGGCAGCTCTGGGGGTGCCATATAGCACTGCAGAAAGTGAATTGCAACAAAAGTTTAATATATACAGTTTACACGGTCCAACCTCTGAAACGAGCCTAAATGCCACAAAATGAGAATCACGTACAGGTCGTGTAGAAACGAGACCAGTTTTAACATGTTCACAGCAGAAGAAGGCACCTACAGAGTGTGAGCCTGCAGCAGTTTTATAAGTTAATTACAAGCTAAACTTCAACTTTGATGTGCATGAATACGCACTAATTCTAAGAGTGCAAAATGCCTACACTGTTTCCATGCTACATCTTACTTGGCTCAGTCATGATAACAGCTGAAGGACATATCACACAAACAAGCTTCTGCTGCCACAGCTCAGCTAAATCATTTTCTTTGTTTGAAACCCAGACATTTCATTTAGAGCACTTTTTCCACGGTGTCTTTGATCAGCATGTCGCCAACCAAAAAGACAGATTCTTATTGGTTGGCTTGTAGACACAGGCCATTGGAGCAGTGTTACAATGGCCAATTTTCAGCCTCTCTCAGACAATCCATTAAAAATGCTCCAAAAGACACCACTTGCACAAACACGGTGAAGAGATCCGGTCCAGTGGCTACAAGTAGTGGATGAGGCCGAGCAGACCTTGATTGGGACACCTGTCGATCAATGGGGCCACACCTCTAACTTAATCAACTTAAGTTGTATGAGTTATAAAAAAATTCACCCAGCAGAAGTGGGAAACTATTCAGAGACCAAAATCATTTACTGTACAAGGCTGTAAATATGCCTTTCAATACTCTAAATTTAGAGTATTTTAACATGGGAGTCTATGGGGATTAATTGGCTTTTGGAACTGGCCACAAGTTGCACCTAGAGGAAGTGCAGTGTATGCCCCTTGGTCTCAGTCATCTGTCTTTTAGCATTATATACATAAAGTAATCACCTTAGTTTAAATTTGGCTAAGAAGGATCAATTCAGTTCATTTCATGTGCAGCATATAGTTGCATAGTGGTAGTTGACATAGCATATATATAGCATATAGCACCAAATCACAACATCAGCCACCTCAAGGCACTTTATATTGTAAAGTAAAGACCCTATAAAATACAGAGCAAACCCAACTATCAAATGAGCAAGCAATTGGTGACCGTGGGAAGGAAAAACTCTCTTTTAGCAGGAAGAAACCTCTGCCATGACTGGTTAGGGGTGAGGGGATAGAGACAGGACAAAAGACACACTGTGGAAAAATTCGAGTTAGCTTGTGTTGAAGTTTAGTTTAACAGCTTGTTTCCTGCAAACATCTGTATTGTTCATCTGGTATTCTACAGCAACAGCTCGCAGTGTTGACATGGGAGAGTTATTTTAACCTTCTGGGTGGTTTAACTTCAGAGCGTCGCTTGTATCGCTCACCCTGAGGTGTTTGTTCTGTTATGCAGCAGAAACATCACCTCATCATTAGCATAAATCCCCAAGGCAGAGGTTAAAAGTTTGCCACCCAGCAGCATTACAGTTAGTTTACTTTCACCAAACTTTTTTCACCAAAATATGAAATTTCCTTGATGTGCTCTGCTGAAACTGGGGAGCAAAATTCATACAAATCTTCCAAACTTCCTCAGCAAAGCAGGTAGCTGAAAGGTGTGCTGCTGCTTTAAGAAAATCACTATAAAGACAAAGCCATTAGAACGAGCAGTTTCACTGACATTTATAAATCACACGTGTCCCAGTGGAAAGGCCCTTTTTTCCCCCCCCCTTCACGCTGAGGATCTATGATGTCATTTGCACAGTGTCACGTTAAAGCTGTGCTGCAGGGCATTTACAGTCAGGGCTGGTTAATAGATCCAGACCTGGTGTGATGGGAATGCTGCTGCTGCTGCTGGACAGATCTATGGGGAGGGCTCCCAGTTAGTTTCAGTTATGTTAGCATGTGCTCATTGAATTAGTCATCTTAAATCAATAGCAGCGACCAGGGAATCAGCCTGAAAGCAATCTAATATTTTTACACGTCGTGAGTGATTGGTAGCTTCAATCTCAGACCGAGGTTATAAACGCACACTTTTACACACACGCTTTTACGAGTAAACAGAGATGCTATCACTGTCTTCACTGACATAATAAAATGCAGTCAGTGTTGTGTGTTAACATTTACAAATAAATGAAATATTTATGAATTTTTAAGCAAATCAAATGTTCAGTGTGTGCACACTACAGAGAACACGATAAAAACAAGTGAAAAAATAAATTAACATCCGAGATTGGAAAAAAAAAGACTAATATTAGAAGACTGAAGGCAGGATGTCATAATTTTTTCAGATTGGGACACACTGCAGTTTGTGACTTCTAGAGTTTATACTGAATATTTGAGCCTACGTCTTTTTTATTCTGTCTTTTGAAAAAGCAGCTAACAGAATGGCTTTGGTTCGGGGCAGCTGTCTGAGCTACCTGGTTACTTGCTCTTTTTAATGTTGAGGATATCACACACAGCTCTGAGTCCCCCCTAAATCACTCAGCCTGTTCTATTCTCCTCTATTTGTACTCCTCTGTGACGTGGGCACTCCAGCCTGTTCTGGATAAAAAACACTGGAGAACTTGGACATGCTAAATCGCCGTTTTCCATCAGCAGACAAAGTTATGGAATGAGTAATATTAGCTTCCCAGAGTGAACTTCATGTCCGTGGTCACATAAAGGTTCGGTTAACTAATTGCTAATTTAGTGTCACGTGTTGAGAGTCATCAGACAACTTTACAGCTGCACTCACATTAATTAATTTAAATGATGCAACTTTGCATAATTAAAACTTCTTTCCTTTCTATGTGGTTCTTTTATTTTTTTTTTTACCCTAAAGGAAAATTAGTTTCATGCATGATGTTACATAACATTAGGGTCCTCTGTGTCCTCACGTCATCCTGCTGGCTGATGATTTTTTTATGATTATTTGTTTGTTCATTCGTTGGTGGAAACATTTTTATCTGCACAGCCAGTCTGAAAACTAGTGAAACCTCTCGCCTGTGCTGCTCCTACACTGCATGTGCATATGCTTTAGGTGGACTGTTATAAAATTTATGCAGCTGCCATCCCTTTAGGCACGTCTTATGAATCAAACTGTCAAACCTACTGCAGCAGCATTGACAGAACTCGCTCACTGTGATTTACAATCAGCCTCGCAGGGAAGCTGCTGTAATGAGTGGCTGTAACCAGCAGGGAGCAGTCTCACACTGAGCAAACGCTGCTTCGCACAACTATGAGCACAGCCCAGGTCTCCAAATGAAAGGGGGGGGGGGGTGGCAACTGTGTGATAACGTGTGCATTACATGATAGTAAAGCCTCAGCTCCGAGGCTAATAACAGTCACCTAATGTATAGAGATACTAAGGAAGGAGGAAGATGGACACGTCCAGAAGCTGACAGCTCACAGACTGTGTGTAAAATATGGATGAAGCCACATTAATGTCACTCACTGGTTTTTAGCTGCTGCCATGTTGGCTTTTTGGAGGTGGAAGCGGCCATATTTGGACTTATGGTGTAAGATAACTGACTAATGAAATACTAATAATTCGCTCGCCGTTGACTCAGTTTTGGAGTCGACCTCATGTGGATTTTGCAGTAAGTGCAGTTTTTTTCTTGTTAGCTTCATTTTTCAGTTCTGGAGGTTTCTCCGTGCTCACACGTGAAGCATGCTCTGGTTAGAAAAGAACAAATTGGACAAATGTGCTCTCTTTATGGAGAGCTTAAATTCTGGCAGGGATATCAAAGGCTGCATTCAGGAGATAGCCCATCTATGAATTCATCCAGTGCCCCCCTCTATACCTCCCTCCAGGGGCTGAGAGTTATTCATACTTGCTTCATGGACATCCTATCTTGGCTCATTTCAAAATCCGAGAGGAATACAAAACCACAGGAAAGAAAATGTATGCACGCAGGACAAAAAGAGACGACTTAATGTGTCTTAATGCTTCCTTTGGTTGTGGAGGATTAGGAGCCGCACTCACTAAGAGCAGACACGTGTCCACCAGCAGCTCTTATGACTGTGAAAAGACATCCAGGAATTGTTGGAACATCCCTCTGTTATTCTCTCTCCCTCCTTTCTCATGTTAAGTCAAATCCTTAATGGGCAAAAACCGGACCCCGATGGAGCCGACGCGGTGCGCTGCCTGATAATTTATGCTAATAGTCTAAACCAGCACAATTAAGAAATCCTGATTAATAGCCATAATGGGGATTATGGAGTTGCTATAAGCAAAGTTAATTAGATATGAGGTTGTCAACAACATTAGTCTTTAAAATTAAATTAAAATATATAAGGGTAATTACAAAAGTTATTAGATATATTACCACTGTACACAGTACAGCAAGGAAAGCCCTTACACAACAAAATAACACATCACAGTAACCGTTCAAATTAAATGACTGCCTGTACGTGGAAGGCTTAATAGAGTCAATCATTAGTCACTGCCTTCCCCACTCACGAGCTCACACACGCTGATTACACCCCACTGCAAGAGAAAAAGTGGCTGCAGGAGACAGCCGAGCACTTAAGGAGCCAGAGGGAGGCTTGGTGGAGTCGGCTGCTGGCAACCGGGTCAATGCTGGACTCGTTGGGGATTAAGAAAAGAGGAAACATGGTGGCAAACAATTAGCCGATGATGATATGTTGAATGTGTTCGCTTGCAGACTGATAGCGTGTCTGCTCAGCATCTGCTCATGAGCTCATCTTGCTCCCCTGTCGGGTCCGTGAGCAGGTAGCGTGCAGAGGCTTTACTGGAGCAAGTTCATTTAAAACAAGACTGATGCGAACAATGAAAGGGACCCAAAGCAATAAAGCTGAACACATTCCCGAACCTGCAAGTGGAAAACAAGTGAAAACCAAACAAATAAGAAAAATGGAAAAGAAGGCGCCAAATACAAAAGGTCCAAATGGATGCTGACAGTGGGCTCATGGTCTGGGGAGGCCAATCTGCACCTGTTAGAGACCTTAAGCCAGTAATATAAAGTAGTATTAAAAAAAAAAACAGTCTATAGAGGATGTAAGAATATTAGTAAAAGTACTGGGCCAGCTTACACCTGCAGGAGCTGCCATGAAGCTCCCAGTGCACAGTTTCTGTTTGTTATCAAATTCCTCCTTATTTTACTTTCGCCTGCTGCAGCTTTAAGGTACATTCAGTAACATAGATATCACAGATTTTTGACATACAGAGTGTAAAACGCAGACACATTGATTATTGAAAAACTCTCTCTTTTCATCTGCAGAAAAATAAGACTGGCTCTGTGCAGCATTCATTTAATAACCCAGATGCAGCTTCATACGCCGAGGGTCTTAATTCTAACCTAAATGAAAAATATTGATAAATCTCTCCTCCAAAAAAGTCTGGAGTTTAAACAAAAAAAAAAACAAAAAAGTTTTTCCAGAGTGATACCATGGGATGTCTTGCAGCTTTGCACCTGTCTACCCTTTCACGGACTGCTGTGTTTCTGAGCACACCTGACACTGTGAGGCTCGTCCATGCTCCATTTATTTATCTATTTACGCCATCCAGGTCTACAGAGCAGGGCCTCGATAGCAAAACCCTGTGCTTTACACTCCTCTAACAATGAGCTGCTATATTTCAAGCAAGAAAAACTTCATGTTTTTCATGTTTTCTCAGAATTTATTTTGGATAATTTCACTGCTGCGAATACAGGGCCAACGTGCAGCCAAATATAGGCTCACTCTTGCAACGGAAATAACAGCAACAGGGCAGAGCAGGCAGAGATGTATGAACACTATAAACTTTATAGTGGATGAAGCCCACAAATGCATATTAGTCACATCCATCAGTGAGTCTGTTGTAGTCACCTGTCTGACCTTCATGTGCTCCATGACTTGGCTGCAGGTTCAGCTTCTCTCTGAATACAAAATCAAACCAGTTCTCGATCCCGCTGGCTCCCTCAGTTCATCAGAAGTAGTTGTGAACACCACACTGACCGACTGAGGTGAACACAAAGGTCACAGCTGGAGGGATCAGATGATTTTTTAGTGTGTAACATCTAGCCCCGCCCCAAATGCTGGGTGTAAATTTTTATTTATTTATTTTTTTGTTGGCCAGATTTGTTCTAAAGTTGGAGCAGGAAAACCCACCATATAATAGGCTAATAGGCGCTTGGTGCACCTCCCCAATGCTGATTGGTTGAAAAACTGACTTCCACAGGAAGAGGAATGACATAAAAGATCCAAAAAAAAAAAGCACCAATGAGAAGCTCAGACGATGGCAGCGCTGGAGAGTTTTTATCGTCTTTAACGCTCAGTTTAACTTCACTACAGAGATGCACTTTTATACTGTCACTCGTCCTCTCTGCAGCGGTGCTGTTTTGACACTGCAAGTGATGCAGCTGTCTAGCATCATATGAAGAAATTACTATTAAAACGAGTAAACAAAAATACAGAAGAAAAGAACCCCACCGCTCTATGGTATCTAAAACCTGGAACCCAGCGTGGGGGTGGGCTCAGACTTTTTCCCCTTAGAGATGCAAACCTACGTGACCTCCAGTTACCACGATAAAGTTCTCTGTGGAGTTTTGAAAAGATCCTTACACATATCTCTGTAGATGGATTTGCTTTTAAAAAAATTTCACCAGAATTTGCTCTTCTGGAAACAGTGAATGTATCAGTCAGGTGATTGAACCTCAGCTCAGATCTCTCCCACTAGCAAATAAACAGAAATCTTTCAAATAAATGGATTCGCTTCAGAGTTCCCAGCAGTACAGGTAGATTTGATTGAATCTTAGCAGAAAACGGTTAACTGCGTGGTTGATAAAGATCCTATAAAAGGTTCAAATAAAATTCTACATTTTCCTTCTAATCCTTTTAGTCTCACTACAGCCTCATTAAATTGGTCAGCACTTTCTCTTTCCCTCCCGAAACTAGGAGGAGGGCTCAGTGTAACAAACTGTAATCAAAAGCTTCTTCAGGTGGACCGCTGAGGCAGAACATCCTCTTTGATCTTGAGCTAGTGATTGAAACCAGCACAGCACACAGCAGCACAAAGCAGCCCCACAGCCCCCAGCTATTTTCATCTGCATTTTGGGTGATTATTTGGCCCTTCTTCCACCAGTCTATTATTCCAGCCTCATCTGGATGATCCCCTACATATTTATTTCCAGCTTGCATATGAGGTCAGTCATCTGCTGCCCATAATTGACTCCCTGGCTCGAAAAGGCATATTTACTGGGGCTGCTGCTCCATCTGCCACACCTTATCAAAATCAAATGGGTGAAGAAATGCTCCATGAAATATCAAAGGCACTTCTGGGGCTTTGTCTCATATCTATGGAAATTTATGTTTTCTGAAGTCAAGGTTTCTGCCCAGCAGTCACCTCTTCCTCTGTCTTATTCACCTGAAAGTCACAGCAGTGTCAGTGAAACCAAACCCTTTTGTGTTCTCTGCACACGGCGTGCAGTTTTCTTTCCAGGAAACGTAAGGAAGAACAGCAAACAAAATAACAAAAGGCAAACACTGTGTTAGCCTGAGCCTCTCTGTTCCTCCACAGAAATAGTAATATATATGTGTTGCAGTATGTGCAGCTGAATCCGTCTCCTGCATATTTAGTTATTCTAACAGCAGGGGTCTGCTCCAGAATTGCAGCATATTGGAGTTTAAGTTCATTTTTTTCCTCCATTTTTTTTTAGTACTTTGGAAAGATACATGAGACCTATAATTCATCCCATTTGCAATCTTCAAAGGTGTCTCTCACTCTGCGGCCACTCTGATGCACATTGCTGTCACTCCTTTTTCTGCTTCCTCCCAAAATACACTGATGGACGCTCAAACATTTATGAAGTTGAGCAGAACAACATATAAAGCTGTAAACACAGATACTGCTAACATTTTAACAAAGCAGCGTTCCCTGCTTCCTCCTCCTGCGTGCACGCTGAAGGTCCGTCTGCAGCAAAACTCACGCTCGCACGGATTTGCACAATAATGAGACTGACAGTGTGCAGGTGTCTGCATGAAGCATGCAGAGAGATTAATGCTCCTACATGCATAAAACAGTGGCTTGCTGATGCATGAGCCTGTTCGCACTAGCATTTTGCGAGTGGCTACTGTAGTTTGCTGCTGGGCAGAATATCATGGCGTACGTGCTCTCAGCCAGCCTCGTTTTTAAAGATAAAACCCTAAAGATGTGTGCATTCATATCACACAGACGGCTGCAACAAGTGAAATGTTTTTGATTACATGAATAATTATTTTACATTCATTATATTCATTATCCTTCTACAGTATGTCAGTACTTCCTGAAATCTACTACAATCTACTACTCCTGCCTTGTTGGTTCATCTTTCTTTTGTGAAGCATGCAGAGCAGCACACACCGGCTCACCTCAGTCAAACCTGCCGGGGCCCTTCTCTGTGGAGCGCGCATGTTCTGAAGCCTGTGGGGGTTTTCCCCATAGACTGTAGCTGGAAGAAGCTACCTTGCTGTTGTTGTTGTAGCCAGAAGTGAGCCTGTTTAGATTACAGGATAATGCACTACCATAAACTTTACATGTGCACCAGTTACTCAGATATTTGGGCTTTCAAATTTTGTTTTGTCACATTTGATATCCACCAAAAATATCTGGGGAATGTGAGCGGGAGAAAACAAAAACTGCTCATTTAGACTTCTTTATACTCTAAGAATGCATCACACTGACACCTAATTAGTGCTGGCAACACTGAAACAAAATCCTAGAATTTCACCAACTAAAACTGGAGCACCACATTTTTGGACAGGCTGTTGTTGTGCAGTTAATTGCACAACAAGTCGTATTATTAATGAGATAATTGCATTAAAGCTGCCTGTGTTGGCGCACCTGCCAGTTAAAGGAGACATTCCCTAACTTTTATCACCTCCGAAATTTAAACTAATAGGCTAAATAAACATTCCTCCCACACACAGTTGATATAAGGGGGAAACCACAGAAGCTGAAACCAGGCTGTAAACATGTTGTTTATTTTACAGTTTGTCTCGATCTCTCTGGGACAAAAGTCATTCTCGCTACTCTTAATGCAGTTCTCAAACCAGCAACACACTTCTCCACCCACCAGTGTTCACAGGCACATCTGGTTGTGGATGGATGTCTGTCTCAGCGATGACCTTACTGCTGTGTACTCTGCCTCTTCCCCTAAGCCAGCTGAGCTGAATGAATAGAAGTTCAAGTTCAACCACCAAACTTTCTTCATTTGTTTTAACCTCTTCGTTCCAGCTTTCTCGTCACTGACCTCATTTGTGTTCCCTTTCCTCTCAAGTGCATCCTGCCAGCATCCTGCTCTAATTAGACAGCGGTCTTAATAAAATGACTCACTGTAAAGCGAAAGCACTGCCGGTCCCAGCGGGAATCAACACTTGGCAGCTCTCCTCAACTTTCAGCTGTTCTCAGCATATTGTTTTGGTTTGCTGGTCAGTATGATTAAGTCCCAAAGGCTCCCACTGACTCGCTCAGCCCTCCTCTATAACTGTGGACAGCAGCACATAAGCTCACATGAGCCAACTGAGCTGAGCCGAAAACAAGTGAGCGGTGAAAAGAGTCAAACCTACAACAAGCCAAAAAAAGTTTGTGGAAAAACTCGGAGAGTAGCTCCAATGAATATTTTATTTAAGAGGTACTGAAAGAAAGAGGACTCCAGAGGCTTGCTATCAGTCTCAGCTTCTACTATGAGTGTAAGTTAGGCACTGTTTGCCAACACACGCCTATAAGAGCTTGATGAACCGACAGCATATTTTCAGCACAAATTAACTTTATTTGCACGGCATTAGGGTCACAGCACAGCAGGGAAAATTATGCTAATGAAAGGCAAGAAAATAAAAGAAATCACAGGATTCTGACAGGGACGAGACCAGGTATGGATTTGTTTCAGAGGCTGGAACTGCAGTTTTTGTTGTATACTTGTGTACAATGACAATAAAGTTCAATCTAATCTAATGTAGCATACATGATGGAGCTTTAAAATCTGAAGTAGCTGCTTTGAAGGCAAACAGCCACACCACAATACATCCCTGTATGATATACATGATAAACTGAAAATCCAGCATCTGACTTGGAAAGGACATCAAACGTCTGATTATGTGATGAGAGCGTCTGATGGATGTTGAAAGGCTGAAGACTGTTTCGCTCTTTGTGTAATGAATATGTTTTGATTTTCAGGCTGCCAAAACTCATTTGATCAAGACCGCATTAAAACATTTCACATGCTTTCACGTTACACAGTGAACTCTGTGAAACACATCCTAACCTCACAATTAGATTTTCTCATGGTTTATTTCCTGATCAGACACAAATGCATGGCTGCCTTGCCACAAGGGGTCACCACAGCAGGCAGCTCTGCATGTTTGACTGGGGTTTTACGCCAGGTGCCCTTCCTGACGCAACCCCAGTGGGGATTTTGCTGGAATCGAACCGGCAACCTCTTTGCTTGCCAAGCAAATGCATTAACCGCCACGCATATCGCTGCAAATGATCTGAATATGTCTATCAGTATTATCTGAACAAAGAAACGCCACATGTGAATTGCTATAGTCTTTACGTTGTTTCTAATTATTATTATCTGTACATTCTAGTACATAAATAAATAAAATTAAGCTAATGCAAAAGTTGCAATTCCCCTACTGTTCACTTGTGGCGCGCTCCAAGTCAGTAAACTCCCATGTTCAAAAGTCTAATTTTAGAGCAAAATAACTGTTTTTACAGCCTGCTAAAATCATTATTTGGCCTCGATGGATAGTTTCTCCCTTCACAACAAAAGCTTTTATTCTTCTATGGTGTGTATTTCCACATGGCAGTCATGTAGTAATCAGATATCAAAAGCGAGTGACCGAATCCATCTATCAAACATTAAAAAAAAAAAAAAACAGATAACTGAAATTCTGTTGAGTATTTTATAATATAATTTATCACCAATCTCACACAATTGAAGAGCACAATACAATATGCATCTGCATATAGGCTACAACTAAACTAATACAGCTGCAGTTGTAGATATCACAGTCTAAGGTGAGGTCTAATCTTCATATGGAGGCTTTATATGCCTGGTCCTGGCAAACATACACTTAGTCTCTTGGGCTGGACAGTGCTGAAAGCAAGTGGCCCATAAGGGGCTGACAGCCTTGGCTGAGCAGGGGCTGAGAGGGAGAAATTGCAGGGCTGGCCTACACAAGCCTTGGACATTTAAAACTGCAGAGCAAGTCCCCACTTTGATGTGGGGATCTATTATTTATCCCAAAGATGTACATGTGCATTTGCTGTTTGCTGGAAAGCGAGAAGCACATAGTTGAGTGCTGGCAGTGTGCTGTCCCACCTCTTTCCTTCATGTTTCTAATGAGCGGGAAAAGCAAGGCCCCGCGACTCACTCCTATCTCCTCAAGGTCTGTGTCTGACTCTTTCTCTGCCTCTGCCAGGACACAGCCAGGATACTAATTCAGATGAGGCTTTGGAGTACATGCTCGGTACAAGAAAAAAAGAAAAGAATATTTGGCCAATGTCAAGCTTTTCATTAAAGAACTATGGCACTGAAACATATAATAGATCAGGACAAGCTGTGCAGCATTTGAAACGTACACATCTGCAAGGACATTCATGTTTTGGTGAGTGTAAAAAGGTTAAAAAATAGTGGCCTTGGCTTCTAAAACGTCAGCATGTTGGTTTGATTTAATTTGAGCTTTGCTGCAGACGTAAGAAAATACAATTAAAAAATTTGGTAGACTAATAGGGATCTCTGCAAGCCATGAAATTATGAAGTTACATCAAAGCCAGTGGGTCTGCACAGGAGCAGAATTTCAATACAGGTTAAAGCCCAGAGTCCAAAACTTTCAACTAAACCTGTGATGAATACCAAGGCTGGGATGAAGCCAACCCGGGCTGGTGGTGTCAGCCAATTTTATACTGTGGAGGGAAAAAAAATCGAACCAAAAATACTGTGAACATGAAAAACAGAGATGCTTTTTGGAGAGTCTTGTGTTAGAGGGAAAGATGGTTGAGTTAGGAGTTGCGGTACAACTATTAAGAAGATATTTATTTTAAAAAGCAATGACAAACAAACAAACAGAAAACCCAAAGAGAGCAAAACAACAATCTGCTCCTCCTATTAAAAACAGTCTCTTCTTACAAGTTCACTCCACAAAAAAGGACAACAACTCAAGACAAAACAACAGCTGAGCACTTCAATCGCTCATTAGGTAGTTTCCTTTAAAAAAAAAAATCAACAAAAGGGTCTCCAAACCTTTTCAAAATTAAACATTTCTTTCAAAAATGTTTTTCTTTTAGCAGAAAGTTTGAAATAATTTGTCAAATCCACATGTGGCCTATAAGCTACAGTATTATGTGTTTGTAATTTGAAAAACCTCCACCTCCATGGCTTGTTAACCTCCCTCTAATTACTAAAATACTAAAACGTTGGCGTTAACGTAAAGCCAAAAATAAAGTTTACATACAATTTTCTTTTTTTTTTGAGGCCACAAATGAAATCTCTCTTTTTTTTTTTAAACAATTTTATAGTCTGGGACCTTGGAAAAGCTACTGACAATATTATTTTTACTCCATGCACTGCCTGTTGTGCACTGCAGCAGCTGCTCCAGGTTCCATTAGACTTCCATTAGCCTGACACATTGGCTCAGTCTAACCCCCACATTATACACTCAACAAATACAGTTTAGGCTCTTCTGTGAAGCTGGACATTTTAAGGGAAACTATTTTGTTGCTTATCTCAGAATTTTTCTTCATGTTGACATCTCCCAGTGCCTCGAAGGTGCCAAGGACACTTTGATACACTTTTGTGGAGCGAACGGACAGCTGCTGTTTACGAAGCCCAAATCATTCTTTGATTTCTTTTTTCGTGTCGGAGGTCACATGTTGGAGGTCACATGCTTGTTGGTCTCATTTATTCTGAATGCTGCAAAGCTCAGAGAGTAACATCTCAACAGCCCGTCATTCCTGTCAGACAATCAGTGAAACCAAAGGAAAAAAAATAGGCCATTAACCGAGTTTAGCGTATGGTATGATTTCCTGTGCTGCAAAGCACTGCTTTAATGTGCAAACTTGTAGCTTCGACCTCTTCAAGGACACTCTAGGGATGGATGAAGAGAAGATACAATAAGATATACTTAACCACTCACTCTGTATATTTTACAGCCATTGGGAAATTTCATTTAGAGTATCTAAGTGTAAATTTTTATGACAAAAGAACTGTAACGCCCAAACTTCATTTAAAAAGTTGCACCTAAAATGCAACCTAATCTTAGCTTAACCCCCCACCCCCACCCCCAAGTGTTTTGTTGGTGATTTTTGGATGGTAAGAGGTTAAATGTATAGACAGCCAATCCTAGGTGAAAATGAATTGTCTGTTAGATGCATTTGACTAGGATTGTAGTAATATGTGAGTACTGAGACTTACACTGCTCTTGGGATGTGAGCACATTAGCATAATCTGTCCAGTTGATTGTGTTTGGGCAGCGGTGACATAAAACTCTGGCCTCCGTGATTAGGCTCTGTGGGGCTGTCAGCCAAAGCAGGCGAAAAAGCAATCAGTGGAGCAGATTAAAATGTGCGACAGCAAACAAAATAAGGAAGGTGCAGACTGCTAAAGCAGTGGAAGGTATGTTCCTCTCTGTCTGCGAGGACGGGTCGAGAGACGCCGAGTGACAAGTTGGTTAATAGAGGAGTCCATCACCTCCTTGCCCCATTCTCTTTGGCTTATAAGTTCAGCATTAGCTGCTGGTCCCACCAGCTGTGCCGACAGACAGTGAAAGATGAGTGAGAATGAGAGACGCATCATATCACGCTTCACGTTTTCACGTGGGATGGTCACCTTGCAAATGACCATGTGTTACCCTCCCAGTCATGTGCCCAAAAATATCCAGTAATAAATGAGGGTGAGGATGATAATTTTATCCTTATCCAGCCACATATGCTCAGTGGAACTTTGGCCTTCTCTCTCATCACACTGTCTGAAGGAATCATGAATATTCATGATATGAGCTGAATCAGAAAGTAATACCACAGATGCCCCCGTGGACTCCGAGTACTAACGATGTTGTGGAGCCCATCTGTTCATGCAGGTCTGTGAAACATTAGTGTGCTGCCACAGGTGCTCCTCTGACAGCTATGGAAACCACTTGAGGTCAGCTGATATAGAACAGCTTGTACATTTATTGGTTAGAGCATTCAGCATTTTGCTTATTATTTTAGCTTGAATCTATATGCAGTTTATATGTTTAGCATTGCCTTCAAGACCAATTTTCTGTATTAAATAATACCTTTACATTTAGCATCAAGCAGTTGGGCCACAGCGTTCAAGTCACGAATGGCAGCCAGTCGTCTTCTCCGTGCATGCTTTATCATATTATTTAAAATGCTGCTCTGTAATCCACTGCAAATATTGTCATTACAAAGTCCTGTGTGACAGATAAAGGAGCAATATACAGATTTTTTACAGCACTTTATTAAAGCCCTCGTGCCAACTCCATCTTGGACTGCGGCCGGCATTGGCATTCGTTGTGTCTTGCTCTGCAGTCTCAGTGAGTTTGATGGAGGTGCACATGAATCAGCTCTCCACCTGTTCTGATTGGAGTGGCCTTCTAGCTCTCACTGGGTCTCCAGATGAGAACAAGAACTAATGCAACCAGCCACAGTGATATAGTTGGAGTTCAAATCACGGGATGAGAGGTCCTATTGAGAGGCAGCCGAAAGTCAAATACTGTGGTCAGCCTGCTGGTAGGAGAACAGGAGGCAGGAAGGACCAGGGCTAGCTGGTTAGCACAGACTTAACTGAACAGAAATCAAAATAAAAGTGATGAGATCATCCTCCAGTAAATCAATAACAGGTGGCACTGTTCTCTTACTTGAAAAATCATGTACAAGTAATTATAGCAGTAATCCCTCTACCAATAAGCTCTCCACAGCACAGACTCAGATGTGGTCTGTATTTTAACCTCCTGAGACCTGAGCTCCCGTTTGTGATGGATTTTTAATTTCTCCTAGATATTTGTGATTAAATGGACCTGATAGGTATAAAAATTAAGCTTCCTCTTTGAGCAGGAAGTTGTATTTTGTTACATGGTTGTTACATACATTTATGGGGAAAAAAATTGTCCTCAGATGTGGACAATGGGATTATTTTATATCATAACACAACAAAAACAACATGACTCAACAAAGTATGAAACACTACTCAGCAGAATAAAGTGTAATGTAATGTCCCCATATGTGGACGCAGGGTCTCAGGAGGCTATCATTTCATTTTCAAACTTGTCCTTTGGCTTCTCAGCATATCTAAGTCCACACAAACTATAACAAGACGTTTCTCCTTTACTGAGCTGACTAAACACAGAGAACAACGGCCATGGTAGTCAAGGTGTCAACTTGCTGCTGCTTATAAAGGAAAGAGGTTCATTAGTGAGTTTGCATCACCTGTGACAATCAGCCCTCCCTGTCACTGCCCCTTGAATCAATCACTCTTACTCCATCTCTCCCGCAGCTGAGCATAAACCACACCCCACTACCATAATAATATTCTTTGAGGGTTGCTAATACACCTGGATCGCCTGCATAAGTCAAGAAGTCGGTGTGTTACTGTTTCACAGGAGACGCTTCAAATGAAGATGGATTTAATGGTTGTCGACTTTGAAAGTTCTGAAGCTTGTCTGAAAGCTGTCAGTCACTTACACTCAACAGCTACCAGCTAGCTACTTGTTTGATACCGATGTGAGGCACTGCTACCAAATGTTGAACTTTCCCTTTTACCCTCATTCCACACATCATATTTCTTATGCTGATAGCTTAAAAAAGGCTACACTGTAACCAATTAGTTGAGTAGCCAAGAAACAAAGACAGCAGAGTAAGGACAGAGTCTTTCATAGGTTAGATTTACATCACTCACCAATGATGTTTCCTTGTGCTACTAAACATAGTAAACATTTTTCAAAAATTACTTTATTCTTGTTTGACTATTCCCTCTGAGTTTCTTAAATTGACCATCTGCGGTCAAACCATCAGTAAACATGTACAATATTTTGTCAACGCAGACAGAATGACTGAGCCTGAAAAAAGGCGACTGGACCACTTTGAATTTTTTGAAGATGCTTCACCTCTTATCCAGGAGGCTTCTTCAGCTCTTCAGGTGGAGAGTCCGAGTTATTTAAACCCTAGTGTGGTTTGTCCCCTCTGGAGGTGGCTTGTTGACCCACTATTAATCACATGCATCATCACATGAGCCAGGGGATGAAAAATGTTGACCTTCTTTCTTGTGCATCTTCACTGATTTGATGAAAGCCCAGTTGGAGTAACCACATGTTTTAAAGCTTTCATTACATTACTTTCATTACATGTGTGTGCTCCCTCCCAAGAGTTTTACTTTCCACTTCCTCCATGTAAAGGTTGGCTACAGTGGGTGACACTGGGGAGCCCATGGCACTTCCATGCTATTGTCTATGGAAACCCTTGTTGTATTTGAAATATGTGCTAGTAAGGCAGAGGTCTAACAGTCTGCAAATCTGATCTGGGGTAGAGCTGGTTCTGTTTTGTGAGGAGCTGCCTTGCTGTCTTAGACGGCTGAGTTTATACTGCTGACAGTGGGTCTGAGTGGGACTCCTTCTCTGTGGTCCATACATACATGGCGTATTTTTTTCACACCTTGTGCTCAAGCGATGATGCACATGATTAGCAATGGGTTAAAGATGTGAAGATCTTAAAAATATTTATTAACCAAAACTGTTTAGGTCCCCTGACTTTACAGTTTAATCTAAAACTAAATTAGTCACAAATAAGGTGTGTATTTTTTCTTCTTTTAAGCAACTTGGGCAAAAATTAACTTGTTGAAGCCTAATATTAACAACAACAAAAAAAAAACTTCTTTTTTTCATGTTCACAGGTTGACGAAGAGGTTTTCTGAGGCTGTCTGCCTTACACAGAATGTACCAGACCCTCACTTAATGAATGCTGTATAATAATGTCTCTGAAGAATAACAAGAAGGTTTCAGCACTAATCTGTGCTCCAAACACTACCTCCTGCATGCTTAATTGCAACACCCAGCCCCAGATAGACTTAAGCGCTATCCCTAGAGATAAATCAAGGCATGAAATGTAATGCACTCCTAAGCACCTGGTAAATTGCTCCTACACTATTTTACCAGATTCACACAGCAAAGTATTTGGCTCGGGAACATAACTAGATTGTTCCTGCTATTAAGGCATCGAAAATAGTCTATGAGGCTGTTACTACAACCATGTCCAATATTCACTGGAGTTTTATAGCCTTGTCACTAAGCCTCCAGAAGGCTTTAACAGCTTCCTGTGTCATCAGTGACAAAAGTTTATTTCTCAGATGGCAATTCTCACACGCTGCAATATGTAGTCAAATGATTTTTTTGCCCCATTTACATCATCTAGCGCATTGCATCTCGCAAGTCACAGTATACACTGTGTAAGATGCTGTCCCGAACTAATTCAACCCATTTAAAATGCTGACGCAAAACAAAGACATTGTCTTTGTGGAGCATTTGCTCAGCAGTCTATTAATTCTAACAGAGTTTTACTTGTAGAGGAAAAACATTAGACGCTATTTTCAGAAAACACACAGATGATGATAATGAATTCTGTGTGGCCACTGGCTACATTTTCAGTTGATGATGAATCCTTGTGAAGTTGAGACCTGCGTTTGCTATATAATTACTTTTCTCAGCCACTGTTCAGTACAAAGAACAAACATCAATCCTACCAAAAATTTTTTTAAAAATCTTATTGCACAGAAAATCTAACAAAGGAGGGAGTACACACAGGCCACAGTCTTACACATAAAAAGTTCTCTTTTTAAAAAAGTGTGAAAACATTTAATTGTGGGATATTATGTCCTTTACGATTTATGCCACAGACAGTGGGGTGACCTGCAACATGAGGGCAGAACAAAGGACACAGATTTAAACTGTTCTGCCGAGTAATTGCTAATCTAATCATATTTAACATAAATTCAGAGAATTCTCCCCTCACAGGTCACTTATTTCCATCTAATTCAACAAGCAGCTGATAAAATACTGAGAAGAGTTTAAAATTTTAAGAGCTTCTGTAGCTGTTCAGTTGCAAAAAAGAGGTGCTGACCAACTTGGAAACAGCCGAAAACCAAGAATTACATGGCACACACAGCAGCCAGTGTTCAAAGTGTATCATAGTTAATCACCAACTATTTAATTAAAAAAAAGTCCAAAGTAATAGAAGTTTTGCCTCCTGGTATGTGATTTCACACTGTTAGATAGCTCACTTTGGGATTATTGCTCCATGGGTGGTCAGATGACTTTAATATTACATGGTTGGTGATTTTTTGCTCAACTGTCCATAATTTAAGAGTTGTCCACAGAGAAGCTTTGCATTTGAAAGAGTAGAGAATGTCTATGATTTTGCACATTGAATTGCATTACTGTTTTATCCACTCCATACACAGCCTGAATTCTGATACAGCCAAAGAAAATACTAATGAATTTGAGAACTTGTTAATCCTTCTACATACTACATTCAGAGAGCAAGAGTCTGCAAAATAGTCAACAGTAACATAAATGTCAGTCAGAGCCACAATGCTTCAGCATAGAACAATGGATTTTCAGTGGGTGGCTTTAATGTGAAACATTTGGTGATTTGGTTTTGGCAGTTTCCACATGTTGCTTAGGCTGATGACAGCAGCCCTCTGGTCCTCAGAGCTTTTTGTTGCCATCCAGTAAATGGATCTTGGTAATTCGGTCAATATCTGCACAGCTCTGGACAACATCGGTCTCTCAAATTTCCAACAGCAGGACTGATCCCTGTCAAACTGTTCTGCCTACCATCGGGAACAGGTCGGAGTCAATGGTCCTGTGAGCCCTCTGCTTCTCAAACAATTTCACATCAACACTCCCAATGTTTATCTGAAATCCTGACTGCAAAGTGCACAAAGCCGGTTTATGCCATCACCAGTGTTTCCATCTTACTGTTTTGGAGGTGTTTGCATATCCAAGTAAGCCCAGAAGCCATGTTCTTGGGGGGCAATTTGTCCTTGTTAGGGGGCAAATTGGCCCTGAGTGAGGGGCCAGACTAAGTGGCCTGGCCCCACTGAGCATGGTCTGGGGAGGAGCATGTGAAACCAGCTTGTGATTGGGACGTAGCCCATGGGGCCCTGCTGGACTCAGCCAGAGTGTGCCACAAGTAATAGCGACTATATAGATGCTAAAACTCCTGCTGTTTATGAAGAGCACACGATTTTCCCGTATAATATCAATGCATAAGAATGGTTTAATTATGGGCATTTATTATAACTTCCCAGTGTCATGATCCTGGGCCTGTGACCCAGCACTTTCAGTTTCTGTTTATGTCTCTGATTCTTAGTTGATTGTAATTTGTAGTTTGGAGTTTGGTGTCCTTTTTGAGATTTCCTTGTTGGTTTCTTTGCATCTACATTCTCAGGTGTTAATGGGTGTCATCATCTTCTTGGTTAAAGTGTATTGGTATTTGATTCCTTGTTCCATGTGTTCCCTGTGTTTTGTTGTGTTGAGTCATTTCCTGTTTTATTTTGCTGCTCCCTTGTCTCTTGTGCATTATGTTTAGTTTTGCTTCCTTTTATTTGTTTTGACCACCTGGACTTTGTTTCCCGTTTGGGGGGCGGGGGGGGGTTACTGTCCTGATCCTGGTGTCTGGTTCTTTCTTAAGTCATCCCTCATGCATTCTAGGTAGTCTGATTCGTGGTTTTGAGTCTTCCTGTGAATTCCTAGTGTGTTGGATTTAATGCTCCTGTTTGAGCATTTCTGTTTCCTTGTATTTTGTGAATGGCCAACAATGAAGTTGCATTTGGGTCCACATTGGATTAATTTAGTTAAAGCAGAAATCTTGGTGGATCTAATAGACCTCTAACACAGAATGCTTACATGCCAGCCTCCTTCTTCAGGATTCAGATACAAATAAAATTCCTGGTAGAAATCTGTAGTTTGCTGAATCTGGTCAACGGTGAGATGCCCTGATGTCCTGGAGGTTAAGGTGTGAAGTCCAGCCAGGGTTTGTGTCTCGTCATTTCCCATTTTTCTCAATTTTTTGGTGCAAATGTTCACTCAGAAAAAAAAATATCAAACCAGTTCTACTTTTTTTTTTTGTCCTTTTGGTCAAAATTCAAGTGGCCTTAAAAACCTATGATGAAAATACAAATGTCTACTTGGATAAAATGTTGTCATGACATCTAATCTTCCAAATGCCCAAGAATAACTTCACCATAAACTCTGCAAAAATTTTCTGCAAAAAACATTTTCTGATCATTCTTCAAAGCTATAACAGGAAAAGTATGTGAAGTATCTTGACCTTCACATTTGGTCAGATACTATTTTGATATCTCTGATCTTTGGCGCCCAGCTTTTACATTTTATCAAAGCCTTTTCAGTAACGATGGTAGGAGTTTGGAAGTAAACTGAAACTTCACTGATTAAACTTTAGTTGGAGTTTTGAATGTAAAATCTTGCAGATAGGTACACATGGTCTCAGAGAAAGCATGGTTTGCATTAAGACAGATCAAATAACTAGTAAAGCACCTCATTTACTGGGCGGATCATTATTTAGCCGGCTGCAGTTTTCGCATTTGAGACAACTTATGTTTCGTGGAGATAATTAAATGTGTAAATCTTAGCTGTAGTATTAGTCCACTAACAGTTTAGCCCTTAAAAGATAAAGCTATTCTTTGAAGGATGGAGGGGGAATTCAGTAGTCACTACAAATCTCAAAAGGTGGATCAACAGGATGTGCTGGTCAGTGTTGATCAGTACATTGCTATCTATGGTTTGCCATGAAACTATCAGCTACTGCACTACATCAATGAGTTAACTGTGTGAGAAAGTCATATACCTTTTGTGTTCAGATCTCAGAGCCAGTAGTACCAGGCAGGTTCTGTCGGGTTGGGTATGAATAGGCTGGGGTTAGGCCTGTGCAGATGTTTTGAAGGGCGCTGTATGTCCTCTATCCTCTATGCACTGTATGCCCTGACACCAGCCAGGAGGTAGTGATCACAGACACCCCCCCCACCCCCAAATTTAGAGTTCTGATCCAGTATGTGAATGTTCCTGTTTGTGTTACACAGATAACTTGAGTGCGTCGTAGATGTGCTGTTGATGGAGCTGCCCGAATAACCTCTGATTAAAATTTCGAAAACACTGGTAGAGGCATGTTGTTACCGCTCAGGTGACAGATGTTATGATAATGCCGTTAACTCCTGACAGGTGAGATGAATTAATAGGATGAGTCATTTCAAGAGAGAAATGTTTGTATTTGAGCTCTGGCTGTACTACAGAGCCATTGAGCCATAACTTCCATCCACTGGATAAACTGACAGTGTTATTGAGCTTAATATGACTTGGCTGAATATGCAGATCACCCTGTGAGACTGATTACAAACATGCAGGTGTTCACGGTATGGAAACAGACCCTTTTTTGAATAGCAGAGAATAATCACCAAATGATAGTATCGTCATGTCAGTACACTGGTCAACAAAAGAAAACAACGGATGTTTACTAATTTGGGTACGCTGATTCCAAATATGCAAACAGAATTCCTCTAGCACGTCAGGATCTGGAGTTACATAACTATGCCAATAAATGCCAATCACCAAACTCGACATCACTGATTTTATTAGAAAAGTACGCCATGAACACACAACTGGTGAAAAAAAGTCACAAATGGGGCACCAGGATAGCTCAGGGCGTGAGCAGGTGACCATGTGTGCTGCTTGGCTGTGCGGCCGGTGCAGGTTCGAATCCCGGCCTGTCACCATTTACTGCGTGTCTTCCCTCGTTTCTCCTCCCCGCTTTCCTGTCTGTCTCCACTGGAAAACTATCAAATAAGGGCAAAAAAATATCTTGAAAAGACAGATACAAAAATGAATCATATGAGGAATCTCAAACTAATACAGTCCACAGTTAGTCTGTGTGGTGTGATAAACACTTGCTCTTGTGCTTCACAAAGTGTGACGCACCATCATGTGTGGGTTATAGCGCCCCCTGGTGCCTGGTCTCCATCTCAGAGATATCTTGATGGAACCTTTCACCATGCTCATCGCTCACGTCACCCAAACTGGGTGGAAAGAAGTCAAGATGAGAGTGAAAGAAGAGAATCTTAAGTGACATTCTGCAGCCCATGTTTGAATGATACGAGCACGTCGTCAATGAGTTCTTCATAGTTTGTGCCTTTGTGGTTGCCCAAGAAATTCTGTCCCACCTGAACGAATGATTCCCGTGCTCTTAGTTCAAGGCGTCTGAGCTTAGATGGAAAGTCTTTGTCTCTAATAAGCTCACAGACTCGGGGTCCATCAAAGATCCCAGCTTTAAGCTTGGCATCACTTTGGGCTGCCCCAGAAACACGATTCCATCAGTTGATGTAGCACTAAAACTTAGTTTTTATCTACTGACAGATCAAAGCAGTCACTAGAAGAAATTTCTGGCATTGCTGATCCTCAATAATAATAGTAATAATAATAATAATAATAATAATAATAATGCCTTAGACTTATATAGCGTTTTTCACGGTACTCAAAGCGCTTTACAATTCTGTGCACCATTCATTCACACCTCAATCATACTTGGTGGTGGTAAGCTAACCTGGGCTGGGGCCCTGGGGCAGTCTGACAGAAGTGTGGCTGCCAATTCGTGCCTATGACCACACAACCACATTCACACTTAGTCAATGTGGGTTAAGTGTCTTGCTCAGGGACACAATGACAGCACACGCTCAGACGGGGACTCGAACCCGCGATCCATCAGTTGCGAGGTGCGCCACTGCCACCCCATTGGCAGTTAAGCTTTAGCTGATTGAATTTTAATGACCATATTTGGATTCAGCACCCCAAAATCAACCAATTATTGCTAAATTCTGTTCAATTTCACAATTAGAACATCTTAGCACGCTGTACGTTTGTGTGAGAAGCACCAGTACAGCAGTACATTGGCTAAATATTGACATGTGCATAACTCAAGAACTTGATGTGCTAGAGAAATTCTGATTATAAATTTGGAATCAGCATACCTGAAATGCCTTATATCAGGTAGCAAAATCATTGTTGAC
>JAMQGT020011826.1:0-228323 GCA_024447675.2 Pterophyllum scalare
TATATTGTGTTGTTTAAGTGTTCCCTTTATTTTTTTGAGCAGTGTATTAAACATAAATTCACATCAGCTACTGATATTCAGAGTCCAACCAGAACCTCATGGACTTGAAATAGAACATCTGAAATTCCTCCACAAATAAAGACGTAGTGGCTGCAGGACAGCGATTTAACTGCAAAATGACACAGCCACTCGACAACCTTACTTTCATATAGGAATATAATCAGAATACAACCAGCTGGGGACCAGTTGAGTCGAGTCCCTTATTGCTCATCACAGATGAGTTGCTCTCATTGGTGCAGATGGACTCAGATAGGTCGCAGCGTGTTGGCAATCTGTCTGTATTTATAAACTATCTGAGTGATTGCGGTCCGTACAGAGTTGAACCACAATTGTTTGGAGACAGGTCGCCTTCCACCTGTGCAATCACCTTGTGATCAAAACTGGTCACCCAGAGGTTGAGGATGCTGCATGCTTAACCTCAAGGCAACCAGTTGGCTACCACAACTGCTGTATCCAACAGCAAAAAATTCAATGCAATCACTAGGCACCTTTTTTTTCTTTTTTCTTTTTAACAATGATGTTGCTGTCCTATTTTTATTCTGGAGTGACTGAAGTGACTGGAGTGACTGCTACCTTCTCATATAATCAACTAGAACTAAAACTAGCCATCTCCAACTTTCTGCAATTTCCATTCTGCCAGCTCGCATTGCTTTCATCAGCCACAATACAACAACCCACTCCTATTTTCCCAGATGCTCATCATCAACTATAACAGTGACACATCAATGTCTTGCTAAAAACCTGTATGTGTTGAGCCACTTTGCTGCAGGTACCTGGATCATACACCAGCTGTCATTAGGTGTGAGGCAGTGTACGACGTGCACAGGCCACCAGTCCACTGCAGGGCTAACACAGACAGACAGATAACCACGCTCTGTCACATCTCACCTACTGCTGATTTAGAATCACCAGGTAACCTAACAAGAATGTGTTTGGACTTTGGGAGGAAGTAGGAGTGCCCAGATGATGCCATCGCAGACAGAGCAAGAACATGCAGGCTTCCCACAGGAAGGTGATGGCCCCAAATGGATAAAAAAAAATAACAATTATAAAGTATAAATGAACTTTTGAAAAACCATCAACATTCTTACAATTTAAATCACCTGTTGGGGGCATAAATATCTCTCAGTGGCAGTTGATCCAACAGTTACACCATAACTGTGACTACAAAAAATGAGATTTTAAACCTAACATGTCACAGTGGTCATATCTGTATTAATTTACCACTAACATCAGATAAAATCTAAATAGTGCAATTTTGCGGCAAAGTCAGTGGGTTGTAAAATATGTTGTGAAATGTGTACTAAACTATTTTAGAGCATCACTGTATTTACTATTCCCTCTATCTGTTTAAATTGTGCCAAATGCTGCCAGTGGTGATAAGGGCTGAATGAAACTACATTAGGCCAGGTTCCTGTGTAGCAACACCATCTGTCTGTCTCTATCGCTCTCACACACATTTCTTTCTCCTCCTCTTTGCTGCACCGAGGTGCTGCCGTCTCTTCCTTTTCCCACTAACTTCCCCCTTGCTGAAAGGCAAATGGCCAAAATCAATTGCATTCACTCAATTTATATCAGCTCAAGTAAACATGGCTGAATGACACGGAGGGACGTTCCCTGCTCACAACGGTCTGAACAGCTGCTGTTCTGCTAATCAATAATGCCACTGATAGACATCAAGTACAAAGAAAGGGCACAGAAAATAAACATTACTGATAACAGTGCGCTTCATGCTCCTGAAAAGCACTGAAGCAATTCAAATCCAACTATTAAACATGCAATCGCTTTCACTAGCAGCAGCTGCTGTCCCTTAACTGAACCTCCCTCCAGTGACGGTATCGCTTCTACCCAGTGGCCATGAGCAACATTTTAAAACTGAAATTTAAGACTTGTTGTGAATTTATTTTCACCCGGAGAATAAGAGGCCAGACAAAAAACATTTATTAAACAAAAGCTAGTTTTTAGATTTTAATGAGGCTTCTGGGAGAACCTTAAAGTACGTTTTTTAATAGGACAAAGTTTTAGAGTAAAAATGAACTATTTTAGTTTTAACTGATCTCCGCTGATTCGGATATTTCAGAAGCTCTTGGAGAAGGAAGAAAAAGAAAATTATCTGACAAAAGCTGTATAATTTTGTGATGCTAAGTGAAATGCATGTCAATGAATTCAGAACACTGGTTCCTCCTCAAAGTGACTGCAGTTACAGAGCTCCATTTTGCCATTAAAATATTCATAGTCATAATGTATTGGCAAACACAAACAGCTGACGCAAGTGTTTGCTCAGGGATATTGGGATGGAAGGAGAGCAGCGTCTTCCCCTCGCAGAAAGAAAAATTCAATTGAGGGATTTTGTAGGAAATCCGGTCGGGCAAGCTGTGTGTGCTCCACTTACAAAAGCAGCATTCTCCAGCACCTCATTGTTTCCATTCTGGGCTGTTCAGTATGTGTGTGTGTGTGTGTGTGTGTGTGTGTGTGTGTGTGTGTGTGTGTGTGTGTGTGTGTCTGTGTGCGTGTGTGTCAGTTCGTTAGACACTGTGAGGGGGTGATGGAAAATCAAAGTTTTAGGTTCCCAAGTTGTCAGAATTTGTCATGATCCTGGGCTAATTGCCTAGTGTCTTGTGTTATTTTGGTTATGTTTTTTCATATCTTTGATTATGTTTATTAATTTCCTCTTTGTGCAGATTCTTAGTTTGCTATAGTTTTGAGTTAGCTTGTTTTGTTTCCTGTTCTTGTCTTCCCTGGTATCCCTGTGTTCTGGCATCTGTGTTTTCCCTGTGTTATCGCATGTTTAGATTCCCTCTGTGATCAGTCTCCTTTGTCCAGTCTTCTGTGTTGTCTTGTTGTCTTGTTGGATTACTTGTGTTTGTGTTTATTTAAGCCCTCAGATTTTCCTCTGTTCTTTCTTGCGTCGATGATCTCTGTGTGTCACCCTGCCCTTAGTTGGGTTTACTTCTGGCACCTGACCAGCCCGGTTATATGTATTCTTTGTCATTCCTCTCAATAAACCACCCTTTGAGTTCAGTTTGCTTGTGAGTCCTGCATTCTGGGGTCTGCCTTCACTTGCCACACCGCACACCATGACAGAAAAAGCAATGCAAGAATATCTTCCAAACACGTGCACATGTCCTGGTTCCTCTGCTGCAGTACAAAAGTGATCACATCAGTGACCACAAGGCTGCTGTATTTGCTATAAAAAATAAAATAATTTTAAAAAAGAGCAAAAAAAGTTATTTGTATCGCAGGCTTTTATCTAGAAACCTGCACTAAAACATACAGTACTGTGTAAAAGTCTTGAGCCACCTGTCAATTCTTTACGTTGTGTTAGAAAAATTGGAAATAGGTAATATTAAAATGTGCAAAAATAAATGTAAATAGTTTATACAATATCTAACACACTTGAAATTGAATATTTGGTGCAAACAAATGCTGTCCTTCACAAACTCCTTTGTTCTTCAATACAGCTTGAACTCTCTTAGGCAGCTTTCTTGTAGTTTTAAGTATTTTTCATGAAAAATTCTCCAGGCTTCATTAAGGACGTGCAAAGCTCTTCTTTGGATGATGGCTGTCTGTTGTTCTGGTCTCTATGCTTCAATAACGTTGAGGTCTGAGCTCTGGAGAGGCCAATCCATGACTGATAGTGTTCCATTGTGTGTTTTTCTATCCAGGCATGTTTTTACTGTATTGCCAGTGTGTTTGTGATCATTGTTATGCTGAAATGAAGCTGTTGCCAATCAGACACTTTCCAGATGGTTTTGCAAGATGGATCAAAATCCGATGGTGCTTTTCTGCATTCATAATTCCATCAATTTTGACAAGATTCCCAACATCACTGGCTGAAATGCAGCCCCAAAACCATGACAGAACCTCCATTGTATTTTACAGATGGCTGTAGACACTCACTGCTGTACCGACCTCCTGACGACAATTTGAACCAGAAATTTAAAATCTGGATTCATCACTAAGACCTGTTGCCATTGATTTTTAGTCTAGTTCCTGTTTAATTTATGCAACTCAACCTTTTCTCCCTGTTTCCCTCCTTTAGGAATGACTTCTTGACAGCCACCCTTCCACTGAGAGCATTTCTGATGAGGCTTCAGTGAAAAGTACATAGATGAACTGAAGGGCCAGAAGCAGATCCTATTCCAGATTTTTCTTGGATTGTTTTTCCTTTTTCCTCAAAGACTTGACTTTCAGATACTATTCATCTACTGTAGATTTTATATATATATATATATATATATATATATATATATATATATATATATATATATATATATATATATATATATATATATATATATATATATATATATATATATATATATATATATATATATATATACACTGAGCAGTCCTTACCTTCCTCTCCTGTCTTTGTTACATCTCTTTCTCCATCTCTGAGTGAAGTTATCTCTCTCTATTTTCTCTCTGGGAATTATAGCAGCTGGACCTTTAGCAAACAGACACACTGCATGATATGCTGTACAGAAACAGTTTGTGCGTCAAACTGTTAGAAACATTACAACTGAAATTACTCCCTTTATGCTCGCTCCTCTTCTGTACTACCAGAAGGACCACAACTTATGGCAAGCTGCGCTTGTTCCAGCCCGCTTTAATCCCTGAGTGTGGCACTAGAAATGATGCATAAATGATATGGTTTTGCCTTTTTCTTCCCTTTATATGTGATAAGTTCCAGTGATGGAGGATGCACCTATAAGACTTATAGGCTTTTATGTGTTGTGGTTCCCGCTATTTAGGCTCAGATCAGTTGGATGTTTGAAGGCGCGCAGGGATGTTAAAGAATTCCTCCCCTCAGATGTGTTAAACCTAAAGTAAGATACCTGTTTTTCAAATGTAAGAAGTACAGATATTTGAGTTAAAATGAAGGGAGTAAAAGTAAAAAGTTACTCAAGGAAAGTACAGATCCCTGAAAAATACTTCCCACCTCTGTTAATGATACTGCATTAAATGAAAGTGGGAAGGTGCCTGAGAAATGTAACGTCGCAGTAACACAGACCTGATCAACTCTCATAGGTCTGGTTACTAGTAATATTTTGTATAAACGCAGTATACTAGTTAGCATAGGGGTAGTACCTATGTGAAATAAAACTTAACTGAATTCTGGGTATTGAACATGCTCATCATAGTAACTACTCGTACTTTAAAGCACTGGAAATGAGAACAATGGCCTTGTATTCTCTCCCAAACATTAAAACTGCATGGTGCAGGAGTTTCAGACCATTGTTCTTTAATAATAATCTGTGGAAGTCCTTAAGATATACAACATTCAAAACATGCACACCTACCTGTTGTGATTCATAGTGCTGTATATTCTCAAGTGTAAATGCATCTGTTAAAACTGCTGTTGGTCTCCAGGTGAAGCTTCTTGAGTCCAGCCATTTGGTCGATGAGATAATTCCATAATTACAACATTTTTACAATACATTAATGAGGAAGGAGGTGGAAATTGTTTTGAACTTCTCCAAAGACAAAGTTTTCAACCCCTTGATACTGAGAACTGCTGGGATAGCTGGAATGCCATCAGCTCTGATTATGCATCAGTCAAAAGCACAAAGTTTTGCAGATTCAGAGTGTTGAAACCATTCAAAGACACCAGTACCACAGCAAAAACAGCTCCTCAGCTAGTAATGGAAGCGCATACAAAGGTATCCTTTTTATCTATATGGACATACTTTGCCCATGCTGCTGTTAGCCTAAGAGTATGATGAAAATGCTTCCAAGCTGTGAATAACACAATAAAAGAAACAGGCCCTTGAATATTTTATAACTTCTAACTTCTTTGATTAGAATGTGGCATTAAAAGAACCATTTTATAATGTTTTCAATCATTTGCAGCTGATGGAAAAGCTGCCATCAGCTGATCTTTCTGACAGCTGAAATGTCATAAAGATCAGCCTGATGACTACACACTTGGCTTCAGTCTGCCCCATCATGTTTGTGATCCTCAGACTGTAGGCTGCAGGTGTCAGAGAAGTCAGCTGATTAAAATGGAGTCTTCTTTTTCCACATTTATCTTGCCAGGAGTTAAAGATTGATTCGGCAGGTGGTGGGACCCTAAGAGTCGGTGCAGTGGTCCAGCACTGAGAAAAGAATCACTTAAAAATCAGTCACAATAATTTGTATTGTGAATTTCAGCCGATTTTTCTCTGTGTACAGGCTGTGATCAGCTGACTTGTGCTGCTGCTCTTAGATTCACTGCTCTTTGTGGACTCGACCAGCTGCATTCAACAGGAGATAAATGATTTTTGTCCTTCTGGGTTTTTTTTTAAATCTTTTGTTTATGTTTTGTTTAGTTAAGCTGTTTGAACAGATGCACTTGAAATAAGACCTTACTCCGTTTATGTTCGATCCTCTTTTTAACACTAGCTACGTGCTTAAGTACTGCAGTCGTAGTACAGAGTACACCATGAATGCATCACAAGGAAATGAACAAATAGCTGTGCTGAGATAGCAAATAGACTGTGGGATGTCATTATTTTCTTGTCACTTAGCAATTACCTTCATGATGTTCCAGCTGACATCGTGGAGGTAACAGCTGGAGGCTACAGTACATGGAAATTTACTCACTTGACAGTATTATGTATTTATCTGCCAATCAGATTTAGAATAATTGCTTATTAATTGAAGACACTAGAACAATCCAACACTTTAGCCCCAGGATATCACCTGCTTAAAATGGTGAGGGTCTGCTGTGATACGCCAAAACAGCACTGATCCACTGAGGTGTACGCTGAGGCCCTGTGGAGGAGGCCCGCAGTGTCTTGACAGTGAGCCCACTGGGTTGCAAAGTGAGGGTGGGGGTGGGGGGTCGCTGTTATAGGCTCTTTGTTGGGTTTCTTGAGCCAATCCTGAGAAGTTTTAATGGTGTGGCAGACTCTATTTTCGTGCTGAGGTCGACCTGAGATTTCCTAACTTAAAGCTGTGAGATTAGCAGTGTAATCAGCATCAGTTGTTGGCAGTTTTAAAGTTGTGACTAATACCTATGCTTCCCATGCTGTTGTTTAATATCAGTGCAGAATGTAGTGTGTGATGTTGGGGTCTAATGACTCTCATGTCGTGTTACTGAGCTTTAATAATAATTATTAATTTGCCTTTATATCAGTTGTGACCACAGTCTTTTTCTTTGCCTGCACTGAGTGTTTAACCACCAACCCTCTACACGTCCTCCTTCACTACATCCATGAAAATCCTATGAGGACTTCCTCTTTTCCTTCTGCCTCGCAGCTCCGTATTCAACATCCTTCGTCCGATATATCCATTACCCCTCCGCTGCACACGTTCAAACATCTCATTTTTTAATTTGTCACTCCCAACAAAAATTTTAGCATCTCCTCTTGGCCCTGCTAAGGTGGCATGACCAAGAGCCACCTGGGTTCAGCTGCCATACTGGACTGATCTCCCATCTTTTCATTACCGCTGTGGACTTCAGTACTGGCTCTTACTTCCATTCTCCACAAGATCATCGTCACGCCAGTTGTGGGAACCAGACTCTAGTCGACTCTGTGTTTTGCTTCTGTTCTGCCCAACTCTGGTCATCATCTCCTAGCTTCTCCCTGGTGTGTGTAGCTGCTGGACCTGGACGATACTTTAGGTTTGGATTGTGTTTTCCCTTAATAAATGAAATCAATCATTTAAAAACAGCATTGTTCATTTACTTGTTTTATATTTGGCTAATACTAAAATCTGTTTGATGATCTGAAACATGAAATTATTCTTTTTCATAGCACTGTACCTCCTTCACTTGGTTGGGACATCTGGAAGATAAAGACACCTCACTTACAAGTAACACTGCCTCTCCACCTGCTACTGGATTCATGTCTGGAATATTTCCAACTGGCTCCTTCTCTGCTTGCAGTAACAAAGACATGCATCAGTAAGACTGAGATTGTTACCTGTGATACTAATCTGCCTCTCCTCCAGCAGCACCCCCTCTACCTCAGACTGACCCCCTGTAAATATGCCTCCATCATTATACTTACCAGTTTCCAGATTCATCCATTATAGAAGAGTCATTCTTCACTCTGGCCCCAAGGGAGGAATCTCTGTACTTACCTGCTCCAATAAACATACTTTTGTTATTATTCTTTTTATTGTAAATAAACAGTTTAACACAGCCTGTCTGCATTTGAGTCCATCTATTCTCATATTTGACAGAATCCACATTAAAATGCACAATGAATGGTTGTAGTTTCCATCCAGTACAAACTAGTCTAAAATGTATAATCATGTGTAGTCCATCATTATCACACAATGCTAATTAACACTTTAACCACTACACAAAGCAAATACGCTGAAATGTATTGCTCTGTTTAATGGATGCACATCAGGAGCTCTCCAGTCCTTCTGCAATTCTGTTACTGCAGCCATTGAGGAGCTTCTCTTATTCGGGCTGTTAACTCTTACAAATTACAAATTAGTGGCTGGCTTTGGAGAGACGCACAAATGCCAAGAAGTCCTCAAACCTCTCCTTCTCACCTTCTCGACACACAGTTACATGCCAAGGGAGAAGTTTCTGTGATCTATTTTCTTCTCACACTTTGTGCTTCAAGTAAACTGCCTCACAGTAGCTCCAGACATGCCTGTAGATAAGTTGTAGCTCCAAATTGAATCAGTAATGGAAAGCAACTGGATTTGAGTCTGGGCATACACTCCCGATTGGTGTATCCTGTCTGCCATCCAGTGGCTTAACTGCGACACTGCATTTGTGTGAAGGTTCACAAATGTATTAAAGCTGTGAATATCGAATCCCACATTCCTACAGTCAGCCAAACCTTAGAGAGGTGACGTGAACAATCACTTTGTTCTGATGCAGCGTTCTGCTGGGAAAGCTCGGGTCCTGCAGTGCACATGACATGAACCGCTAACCTAAACAGACCAAGAACCCCCAAGGTTACAGGTGACATGATTATATGGTGGGATTTTTTCTTCATTTTTCTCGTACCATCATGCCACGGTTTTAGGTTTCTCTTCTATTTTAAAATCAGTGGTTTGCATCACAGTTAGTTATACCGGCACCTTTTATTGTTTTTCCCCCACAGTTTCTGTACCATCTGTTTCCAATCAGCTAATCTCCCAGTATCATACTCCACTGTTTCTCTCTGTTACCAGATTGTCCTGTCATTCTGGTCAGTCAAACATTTTGTAGTTTTCAGTGAGTTCTATCGTTGTTGGCATTGTTTGTGTCTATTTTATCTCCTAAATGATCTTTAGAGGTGCTCTTCACTTGCTCCTCTTCATTTTTATTTATTTTTTTTGTAGCAAATGCCCATCTGTGTATTGTACATCTACACTGTAAATTCTAATTAGTTAGCCTTACTAAGAAAAAGCACACAAAAACAACAACAAGCAGAATAGGAACTGTATGTTGTACTAACAAAGTTTTTTTTTTTTTTTTTTAGTAAAGTTCACTCACACTCAAGTTTAAGTAACAAAATTTAAACTGTACAGAGTATTTAATATTTTCAAAGTAAAGACTAGTGAGAAATAAAATGCAGTTAACAGTTACTGACTGGAGAAGGGAAAATCTACAGGTTTATTGTTATCAACAGCAAAGGACCACAAATCCTGAAAAAAAACACTACATTTCCAACACTATTTTAAAATAGGAACTTCGGTTTTTTTATGGGAGTTACAGTTATGCTGCATGGTATTTTAGATTCTTAGACCCTATATATTGTTCTTACATCAACTAATCTATGTATATGACTAAAACCTACTATCCCAAGTCGAGTATTATAATAATAATAAGGAGAGAATTCTGAAGGAGAAGAGAACACTGAAGTAAAATATGACCCTTTATTATTAACCTGCCCGTGTGGCTACAACAAGCTTCATGTAGACTTTGCAGGTAACACAATCCATGCTTTCATTATTCCCAGTTTACCTGCTGTAAACAAGTCAAGTACCAAACTGTATTCACTGTGTCAACTTCAGCACAACCAAAAACAAGTTAAAAACTTTGCTTTCCACTGGAATAAATAAAATATGTTCCTGGGCACTTAGTGGCCAGTGGTAAGGATAGCTAGTGTTTACTACCAAAACAAGCCCCAACACATTCAGCCAGTTTAATTTTATCCATTAATTTATTTAATTAAAACTAATTCTGCAGCAACTAAGTTAGCCTTAGCAAACTTTAATGTTAAATAATCACGACTGCACTGCAAAATAAATGTAAACATACTTATTACAAGTTTGGTCACTTCTCTTATTGTTCCTCAAAAACAATCTCCAATCTGCCACCAATCTTATGCAGGGAAAGTTAAGATTTGAAGTGGTCTACTAGGCATCGACATCAAAGTGGCTACTCCTCTTTTCAGCAGTGTCACAGTTTAGTGCATTGTGTGCTCCTGCTGGTGAAATAATGTCATTGTTTCCTTTGTTGTTACTCAGCGTGGTCATAGAATCACAAAACATCTTATTGGCAACAATGGTACCTGGCAAGAAAACATAGTGCAATTACACATACACAGAGGCATAGTTCTTGTTCTCAGTATCACAATTTATTTTATTTTATTTTATTTAACCAGGAACTACGTTGAGTTGATCTTTTCCAAGGGAGGCCTGGCCAAGGAGGCACACTATTACAATGTTACAAGGATAGTGATGGTTCAGATATGGAATAGGAAGGGAGACAGGCTATTTGTCATCCAGGCTGCTGAATACATATGCTGAATTCATGTAAAAAGATGACAACATTATCAGTCATAATTAAATCCCCCTCACTATCCCTATCCCACGTCTATTCCTCCTTTCTCCGCTGTGCATATTGAAGTGCCAAAGGCCTCTACCCACCATAGGGACCAGCCAGAAGCAAAGCTGCAGGTGATCCCTGAGGTATTTAAACTCGGGACAGCAACTGATCCTAGAGTGGGTATTCCACCCTTTTTCAGGTGACAACCAAGGCCTCCGACTTACCAGTTCTCATCCCAGCTGCTTCACATTCAGCAGGAAACCACCTCAATGCAAACTGGAGGTCATTGCTCGATGAAATCAACAGAACCCATGATCAGTGACAAAGGGCAGCCCTGGTGGAGTCCAACACCCACCAACAATGAGTCTGACTTATGACCAGCAATGTAAATCAAGCTCTTACTTCTGTTGCACAGGGACCAGATAAACTGCAACAATGGGCTTGATTACCTTGTACCCAGGGGCGTGGTGGAGGTTTGTTTCCCAAATGGCCGGTTGTTTCCAGGCCGAACTGGCTGGTGATCAGAATTTTTTTTTTTTTTTACCCAATTAAGCACAGCAGCGCTCGCACTGCAGCTCTTGCGGTCACGGGTGCAGACAGTGATGGTCGGCAGCAAACTGCAAGTTCTCTTGTTTAAAAATTATGGTTTGTCCTTTGTACGATCGGATAAAAGGCCTCTCCAAACCAAGCTTCCGGGCTGAATTTCAACCCCAGCCCGCCCCTGCTTGTACCCCTGAAACACCTCCACAGAACACCCTGGGAGATATGGTAGAATCCCTTCTCCAAATCCACAAAACACATAGACTATTTGAGCAAACTCCCATACACCCTCAAATATCTTTGAAAGGATAAAGAGCTGGTCCAGTGTTCTGTGACCAGAATGAAAACCACTTTGTTCCTCCTGAATTAAAGGTTCAGCCAACAGACACACTCTCCTCTCCAGTACCTTGGCATAGACTTTACCAGGGAATGCAATCCCCCTGAAGTTGGAGCACATGATCCACTCCCCTTTCTTGAAGAAAAGAATCACCATCCAAGTCCACCAGTCCAGAGGTACTGTTCCTGACTTCCACGCAAGGACAAGAGCTCCACAATATCCAGGGCATTAAGAAACTCAGGGTGAATCTCATCCACCCCAAGGCGCCCTGCTATCAAGGAGTTGTCTGACTAGGGATGGGGCAGCTGTCCCAACACAGTGAGCTGGAAGGTCACACTGTGACAATTTGCTAAAATCATCCTCAAGCTGACCAAATGTGCCACTCTGAGACCTCACCAAACTCCTCCCGTACCCGAGTTGTTGCCTCAGCTACAGCCAGAACTGTACTCTACTCGGCCTGCTGGTACTTGTCAGCTGACTCCCAAGTCCCACAAGCTATCTAAGCTCGATAGGACTCCCTTCAGCTTGACGGCTTCCTTCATTTCTGGTGTGCATCATCTGGTTGTGGGGTTACTGCCACACCAGGCACAAACCACCTTACAATTGCAACTCTATACAGCAATGGAGGGTCAGAATATGGTCCATTCATACCCCATGTCCCCAGCCTCCTTTTGAATGTTGTTGAAGTTGTGCTGGAGGTGGGGATAGAAGATTTCAATGACCGGGTCCTCCGTGCACCCTTACTATCCATGTGGGCGTGCCAAGCCTGTCCAGCATCCTCTCCCTACCACCAGTATTTATGATTCCATACTGAAACACACTGATGGTGTGCTTTGTTTTCTTTGGTCTCAGTATTCAAATCACTATTATAGATTTTTGAGCTTGAGGGGTTGTCATAGAGAATTCCAGTGGAGAAATATGTTAATTCAGTGTAATGATCCAACACAGCAGTCACTGAGGCCTATTCATATTCATACAGAATCCAGTCCCAAAATATGCAGGAATGAGTCATAGGACAAGAGGTCCGTATCTTAAAATATATATAGTTCTTCATTTATAAAATAAGTGGTGTAGATAGCAGCTCATAACATCCGTCAGAGGTGCAATGAGCCACCAGCCTTGTCTCAGTGTGCCTCAATGGCATCCTCTGCTAGATTTTAGCACTCCTGGGATAGGTACACACAGTATGAGCATTTTTCACCTTCCATATTGCTTACCAACACCTTCTTAGAGGTGTTGAGATCAGATGTGTTTTCAAAGTGTTCTTTTATTCATTTATTTATTTTTTGAGTAGAACAACAGGTAGTTTTGCGAGCTTTGTTGACCTTTTTTTTCTCCTCTTATTCTCTCTGCTTTTTTCAAGATTTTCCCATGAATATATAACAGAGGTAGGACCAGAAAGGCTCCCGAAACACCACGAGCAACATCTGACTGCAGTACAAAAAAAAAAGAAAACCAGGAAATTAGAAATAAACTGGTAGGCTATCACCACACAATTTATGAAAATATGGATGCAATTTCAGGAAACTGGGATGTACTCACACATGTAATAAAGTAGCTAATGAGCAATTTGTTGCCAGCTATGACTTTTTCTTATTGATACACTGAACATTCATTACTTTAACACACCGAATACACCGTTTGCTTGTCTGGATATATTTTCAAGAAAACATTTTTATTCCAGATTCAACCCTGTGGGTTTCTCTTAATTTCTCTTGAGTTATTTATTTCAGCCTTTTTTAATCTGTAACTTATTTACTTTTCTATGCATTTTAGAAACATCAAAGAGAAGGACTTGGAGACACTAAAGAGAGACGTGAATGCGTTCATTGAGTCTGGTAAAGTGCCAGGAAAGTCAGAGTGCATTGCCTGTATTTAGACTTCACCAGAATCATTTAAAAACAGAAGCTCGACAGCAATGAAGTTTTATGTAAAAATGGACTCACTGCCATCCACTGTGAACCTGCAAAAAGAATTTAACAGACTGCACTTGTTCTTGCTTGTTAATTCCTCCCTGTCTGCCTGAGGAAGGAATGTGAAAGTGAAGACCAGCCAGCACCTCTCTGTCAACTTGAACCTGGCATATCTGGAAAGTTCAAGTTTTACAGTAGCAAAGCTAAGTAAAATTAGCAAAACTAATAAGCTTGTTGCATCACACTAAGTTGCAATATGTGATGTAGCACGTGCAATCAAGAACCAGACTTTCCAACATTTCCAGTGCTTCACTGTCTGCAAATATCACTCAAATCTATATCTGAAAGAAAATTGTTTCATGAAGAGTTTCTGATCCATAAAGTGCAAATAAACAATGCTCTCTTTTACCCCCAGAACTCATCCAGCAAAAATTTTGGCTATGAGAGGAAAACTTTTGTTTAACTCAGCCACACACACCCAGGGGTGATGCAGGCAACTTTTCCATCTTTAGCCAGTGGTGATAACACTGTGTGGACTGTAATTAATTTATGGTTTCTTGTAAAGTTAGTGGAATTTTTAGCTAAATTAAAAAAAACAAAAAACAAACATGCTACAAGGGAGTATTTGTCTATTTGAACGGTTACTAAATCAGTCTGACACACTCAAGTTAAAAGTCCAAATAAAGATAGCTAAATTAAATGTTTTTTTGTTTTGTTTTTTTGCATGTTAGAAGTATAACATCATAACCACTGGTGGGTGAAGTGAATAATGCTGATTATCTCTTCATCATAGCATCTCTTATTTGGTGGTATATATTAGTGACCAAATGAACATTTGTCCTCAACGTTGAGTTAGAAACAGGAAAAATGGGCAAGCAGATGGATCTGGAATTGTGATGGCTAGACTGGTTCAGAGCATCTGGAAAACTGCAGCTCTTGTGGGTTGTTCCTGTTCTGTGGTGGTCAGTATCCAGTGACATCAGTGGCTCATTGATGCAACTGGGGAGCAAAGAGTTAGCGAGTGAGTGAATTACAGACCTAAACTACGTCTACTGGTCAATACTGGCCATATTTCGGTCACATGACTTATTGCTGTTACTACTTATATGTAAACTATTTTAGGTGAACAGCATGAAACAAAGTGTTTGTTTTTTTTAAAGAGTAATTTTCCCCACCACTCCCACCTTACAGTAGTACCCCATTCTTTTTTATGACTGCTTCACAGCCAGGAAACCCTTCCTTCTCCCCAGTCGCTCTTTCAATTGGTGCGTCCTCCACCCAGAGCTGTAGCACTTAAAAAGCCCGAGTCCAAAGTAGCTCAGCAAACATCAAGAGAACTCCCACTTTCTGACAGTGGATGATGGTAATTAGTGTCAGCTAGCCTAATTAATGTCAAATCTCCCCAGCAAGGTAGACCCAGAGGAAACCAGACAGCCTGTTACTGCTGCTGTGTCAGCCCGCACACAAACTGTTCCAGCCTTCTGTGGGAAGCTGCAGTTAAAATATTTTTCTGTGACAAAAAGAAAGCACTAATTATCATTATATATTAACACAATTCCTGTGAGTGAAGTTGTAAAAATGTGTCACTGCAAATATAAACCTGCTTCATGTTGCCATTAGATACTATTTAAATGAAAATCCTGATTCTGAGATGCTAAAGCCCTGTAGGGTTCTGATATTTTTAGTAACACTTCTCCATAACTTGGCATAACCTCCTTGTGATGCCATCACATGTTCTGAAATGCCAGCTTTACTTGAACAAGTAAACTACTGGTTCCAATCCAGCTTTTCATTAAGCCAAAAAAGCACAGCTGTTTCAGAGCAACAAATTTGTTAACCAAATAAAAGAGAAATGAGCCACACTCAAGAGTGTTGGAAGACTCAAATAAAGATATAGTCTTAGAAATACTGTGTGTCAACCACTTGCCTGAGCATTGACATCACAATTCCCTACAGAGGTGAGTTGTGCAGCTTGTTCTTTCATCTTGTTGAACTGCAGCTTCTGTCTTGCAGAAATCACAGGCACAGTTTATTGGCTATTGTGATGGTGCAGATGGGCTGATGGAGAGGAACAGACACACACACTTGTATAAAAAGTGCAACCCTAATCTGACCTAACTTGAGAATGAAGTAGTGAATGACAAAGTCCATCACAGAAGACTGATTTCTAAGTTTAAGATGTAGAAACCTACCATAGCAGAATATTTATTTAGCAAATTAATTATTTTAAATTGACAATATTTTATGCTGTTGAAATTTGAGGTTATTCCATATTAAATATTTACATTATAGTACAGCTGGCCAAATAACACTGGATTTAAATCTTGTTGCCATGAGGTGGAGTATGAAGAATGCTTTGCATCCTTCCCTCCTGCACCGTGATACATGTGCTGCCTCCACCATTTTTGGCAAATGAAGCATCGTATTTTTTATGTCACTGTTGGACTGTGGTTCAGCAGGCTTCCTCTTCTTTTCTGGAATGTATTTGTCATTATCTGTGCTCATCACATCGTCGTCAGTGGCAAGCTTGTCAACCTGCTGACCACCCTGTGCCTGTACAATGATTTCGTCAGCCAAGGCAAAATACTGCAGTCTCTCCTCTGGTTTTCCAAAGTCCTGGTGGTTTGACCTGTATTCAAACCAGCTGTTTGTTACAGTCATGTCAAAGAGCTGCAGGACTGTAGAGATGGTCCAATTTCTGACCGCAGTGCCAGTGGCGGCGACGAGGTGAGACAGGAGGCTTGGCAGGTGGCCAAAGAAGGAAGCGATGGAACACCTCTGGCTTGGGACACTCGGGCTGAGCGGGACCCTCCGGACGCAGCACTGGATGCACAGGCTGGATTGCGGTGCAGGGCACACACCCATCTCCTTGGACAGCTGGGGCTGCTCTGGGTATTGCTTGGGTGAGTCTGGTGGTGGCAAAGATGATGGCAGCAGAAGAGAAGTGGCTGCAGCTGATGCTGACATGGACTGTGGCGGAAGAGCTGCTGAAGACTGACGAGGTGCTGGTGCAGGCTGCCGTGAAGGCTTGGACCTAGCGTCCCCCACCTGAGGAACAGGAATGGGTGCAGGAGCGGGCCTGTCCTCTGTCGCTCCCACCCGTGGAAACAGAATGGGTGCGGGGACGGGCTGGTCCTTGGCCACCCCCATCCAAGGGAAGAGAAAGGACGCAGGAGTGGGGAGATCAGGAGCAAAGTTCACAGTCCTTAAAGTGTCCACAGTCTTAACACATACAGTCTCTTCTGTGGCCGATTTACTAGTGACAGTCATTTCATGGGTCTCAGAGATAGGAGCAAGCACAACCAAATGAATAATTTCCTTAACAAAGTTCTTGGTTAAGACGGGCAAAGTCTGGAAGCCAGGGATTTTCTGACACCAGTCCATGTAGCCTGTGTGTTACGGCATCCCCTTGCCCATCACAGGGTTGTTTAAACCATAGATCACATAGCTTTGAAACAAAACTACAAATGTTTGACCTAAATTCCTCAGAGGGAAAAACAGGCTTACTCACAATGTGAGAGATATCAGCAGAGCAGGTGTATGATGTGGCAGGTCGGAGTCAAGTCATGGCTTCCCAGCTCCGTTTTCTTTTTATGGTGCAGAGAGCTCCGCCTCCACGCCCCTGCTGTGGGTTGTGAAAGGGGAGCAGAGCTGGCAAGTGATGCAGCAGGAGGTAGAGAGCCAGGCATCAGGGAGAAACAGCCCAGCCTTATCCCGAAAGGCCCGGGTGGAGGTGGGGCAGCTGCGGCTGCAGAGGTGACACTGAGGTCCCTTTCCCCAGCCAGGACCTGCCCCGGAACTGCTCACACTCTGGAGCCACAGCTTCCACCTCACCAGTTCCTGCAGGTAAGCTTGCACAGCTTGCTGCTGCCCACGCAGGTCTGAGTCCATGAAGTCTGAGTAATGGTCACATCGTTCTGTCATGGTGTTGTCATGTGGCAGACGAAGGTGAGCCCCAAGATGCAGGACTCAACAGGCAAACTGATCTGAAAGGTTGTTTATTGTTAAATGACAGGAAATAGTGAACAGGGCTGGACGGATGCCAGAACTAAATACAGAAAGCAACAGGCAAGGTGACACACAGCAGGGATACATCGACAGTGACACAACAAGGAACAGACACAGACTGAGGACTTAAATACGCACACCAGGTAATCAGGGAAAAGGCATCAGGTGAGGGGCACAGCTGAACGTAATTACACAGACGAGACAAGGGGAAGCAAAATTAAACACAAGGCACATGGGACAAGGAACAGTCAAAGTAAAACAGGAAGCAACTAGACAGAGAAAGAAACACAGAATTGACGCATCGCACAGGAAATAAACGACATAACAAAAACACATGACACAAAACATAAGGCAGGACAGACACTAGAACACAGAGACGCAGGGGAGACAGGAAGAAAGGGAACTAGGAAATCAATATGTAAATAACAATAACTAATAACAGGAAACTAAGCTGGATAATCAAAACCAAAACAAACCAGGAACATAAGGGAAACTCATTGAAAACATATCCTAAAATAACTGAACACAAAACACTGGGCACACAGCCCAGGACCATGACACAAAGCAGATTGAGGACAGTGAGAATGTTTAATGGAAGGAGATATGTTTTCTCTTATATGATAGTGTACTAAACAGATGTGACTTGGGACACTTTGCCTATTTAATTTTCATTATGCTGCTTCTGAAAACCACCACAGTGGATTTTAAGCGAAATAATCAAGATGTGATTAAAGCACAAATTTTAAGCTGTAATTCAGTGGGTTTAAAAAAAGGCTCAAAAGTAACAGAACAACATAACATTTCACAAATAGAGATTGGTTTTAATACTTGAATAAACTCACTGGGTCTCATTTACAAACAGAGCATACACACAAATCTTTGTGTAAATTATATGAACAAATGTTTCACGCACAAATTGGTGATTCATCAATATTCATCAATATTTTTGAATTTTTTTGTAATCTACAAACAAATCTAGAGGTGTCTCTGACCATGTGCACAAAGACATGAGAACCGACTGTCTTAGAAAATGTAACATCTTTAAACTGGTGATCAGCACCACTAATAATAACAACAACAACAATAATAATAATTTTGGTCAGTATTTACAGTTTTCCAAAAGACCAAGCCAAAAAAAAAATCTTTACCTTATAGCATGTTAGTCCTTTTTCATATCAAATTTGATGTTCACACTTTTCTCTCTTTTTTTGTTTAACCTAAGCCACAGTGAGTATTTTTTTTTTAAAAAACGGTTGTCACTTCCATGGAAACACTTTGGAAAGCAGTGCCTTTTCTGACTTCCTCCTGGGACACTATTATTTAAGTTTCTTCAGTCCGACTTTCTCCTGCTTTGTGGCCTTAGCAGTGCAAGTTCCTCTCTGACAGCATCGTCATTGCTCTCTTTTACTTCCCCCTCAAGGTAAACGTGTTTTTTTATATAGACAAATGGCATTGTGGCAGTACGCAGATTACAGGCAGCAAGTCCATAGATTTAAAATTAATCAAATTCACAAACATACATATGATGGTAGGCACTAAATTGGATGGTGCGTATGTTTCATGAATTGATTTTGCACAGAGTAGGAATGTTTCCATGCACATGTTAGTGAATCGAGGTTAATGGCTGCCTGAAGTCTAGAGCCCGTGTCACCAAATGCTGCGTTTCCTCCCCTGACATCCTCTGTCAGGCCTTTACTGCAGCAGCTTCCTGAAAAGCACGCTCTGTTGGGCTGAGATCAGGTGTCTGACTGGCCATTTAAGAATATCCTATTTCTTTGGCTTGAGAAACTTCTGGGTTGCTTTTGCAGCATCCTTTGGGTCATTATCCATTTCCTCTATGAAACAATCAGTTTGTCAGAGTTTGACTGAATTTGAGCAGAGTAAATCCCTGTACACCTCAGATTCATCCTGCTACTTCTATTAGTGGCCCAGTCCCACTGGCAGTCATACATACCTGCCATAAAATTGCCTCTAGCATATTTCACAAATTATGTTGGTATGGTTTGGATCATGAGCTGTGCTTTGTCTTCTCTATACTTTTCTCTTCCTATCATTATGCTACAAGTTCATCTTGATTTTATCTGTCCAAAATAGTTTTCCCAAAGCTGGGCTGGCTCTTTTAGATGTTTTCTGGGAATGTCTAATCTGTTATATTGAGAGTTCCAATGAACTGCTACCAGATGCAAGTTCAGTTCTTGGATTCAACTCCAGAGCTTTTGTCTGCTTAGTTTGTCACAGGATAATGATGCCTTCTCAGTTGATTGTCAATTTTTTTTACTTTGATTTAGACTTTTACATGGGGGACCGTGTAAAAAAAAATGGCTGTGATTTCTACACACTTCTTGTTGAACTTATCAGTCACAAGTAGTTAGACAGCATATCCCAAATAATCCTCTCCTCTGACACTTAGAATTAACAAAATTTACAAAATGGACATATTTTATTCAATATGACCTTAAAGAAGTGACTGAGCTCATAAATTCAGCAGGAAATTGCAGATATTAAGTTTAGAGAGCTGTTTTCTGTCTTTTTGCAGCCTCAGGTAGCCGTTGTTACTGAGATAACAAAACTTATTTTCATGTAATAGTGAGACTGTAATGGTCCCTGGGTCTAAGACCCAGAGTTTTGAAATGTTTTTAGTGCCAGGTTTGTTTCTTTACATTTATAGTCCTAGGATTTTGGTTCTTGTTTAGTTCTGTTCATGGTTGCTGTTTTATTTTATATTTCCTGAGTCCCAGTGTGTTCATGAATCCCTTGTGTTTCTGGTTTTGTCTCCATTCCTGTTCCCATGCTTGTCTCGTTTCCCTGTTTAGTTGTGTAAAGTTTATCTTGTCTTCCATCCAGTTATGTCTCACTTTTCTGCTTTCTGTACCTTTAGCTCCCTGCCTGCTTTTGTTGGTAAGTTGTTAATTCCCGTTTGCATTTCTCTTCAGTCCTAGTCTTATCTTTGTGTTTTGTCCTCAGTGTCTCCTGTGTTAAATCAGTCTCTTCTCTGCATTTGTTCTCAGTCTTTGTCAAGTTTATAAGTTTTAATACTGGTCTCAGTGTTAGTTTCTTCCTGTCTTATTTTGATAGTCTCTTGTGTTTTGTATTTTGTTTACTTCTCTTGTCTTTAGTGGTTAGTTTCAGCTGTGCTCCCTGGTGTGTCTTATCTCCCTGACTCCCTCATGTGTGTCTATACTGTCTTCCCTTGTTCCTCGTTGTGCCCTCGTCTATGACTCCCCTCTTGCTGTGTGCTCTGATTGCTCCTAGATTATGTATTTCTGGCTGCAGTTCAGCCCTGTTTATATTTTATATATTTTCCCTGTTAGTTCCTGTGAATAAAAGCAGAGTTTGGATGTACTCCTTGTCCTCCGAGTTATGCATTGGGGTCCTAATTTGCCTGCCCCACACAGCAGTTTCATGACAGTCCTATTAGAAAAAGGGGCCTGTGTGATAGTAATACAAGGTTCTAGTGCATGTGCTGCATAGCTGCCACATATCTGTGAATCAGCATGTCCTTTTTAATGTGTAACTACTGGAACCTGAGGACTCAGAACAGCCACAGCAACACTGTCTGCACAGCCAACCTGAGAAGCGAGAAACCTGAGTTTTTGTTTAGAGAACCCCAGCCGTGCTGAGTTTCAGTAGAGCCCACAGCTTTCAATTATGCAGAAGTGTGCCCACAATGAACATATAAATACGATTGGTTGCTCTGAATTCCCTTTCTGGCTCTGTGTTGAAGAGAACCCACAGGTCGCAGAATCCTTGCTATGGCTAATTTTTCACTAAAAAGATAAATTAGCATTTTTTTCAATATTATAGGTAATAATAGATAATTATGTAGCTAATTATGGGAAGCTTGTCAGCCATGAAGATCACCAGGTTCACTTGATTTCTGCTACATTATGTAAGATGCCCTCTTTGCTTTCTGGCATGCAGTGTTGGCACCATATCTAAATGACAGGATTTCATTTTTTCACTTCGTCATAGTCAGAAGGAAAAGATGCAACATTAAGAAAGCAGCACAGGATTATGCTTTAATTTATCAGAATTCCTGATAATATCGATAATGAATGATAATATTTGGGGAGCTGCAAGTATTTTATTTTAGAAACAGTAGTTGTAAACCTTACCCCTAAAGAAAAGAGACCTTTTTACTAATCCATCTGTTAGATCCTAGCTACCCCTGAATGGGAGGTCTGGGGTCTGTGTTTCTGGTCCCAAAGGGTTTTATTCTAATAGGAATCATCAGAAACTTTAAGATAGTGACGGGGAGCCACATCTAACTCTAACTACCTATGTCAGAGGGTCTACCCTGCTTCCTCTAGCAAAGCATCTAACTGAGTAGTGAGGTACAATTACCAGCCACACCCGTTAACGGCAGCTGTCCCTCTAATGATCTGTGTACTTGGTGAATTGCTAAGTTTTAACTTTAGTAATCGGGGAAAGAAAGTAGGGACTCTGTCCTAGCTCCCTTGAAGTCCTCAATCCAACATGACAGCCAGCAGAGCAAAATAAGCAAAATCTTATTTTCAGATTGCAGTTGTTTGGACACGGTTAACTCTCCAGTCAGTGGCATCCCATCATGACAAGCAAGGCCCAGTCAAATCTAAAAACAGCCATCAATTAAAACATACTAAAAAGTGGAAGCAAGCTCTCGCTCTCTCTCTCTCAAACAACAGTTCAGTCATAAAGCCTCTGACCTCTTTTAACCCATCCTTCACATTACTACCATCTTATGGCCATAATTGGCTATTGATGCTGGAAGTCTGTTTGCCTTGGAAACTGTAGCGTAGTGTCAATTTCACCGGTGTGTCCATCTCCCATTCACAATGACTTCAGGTTGTCAAGCTGAGAGAGCAGCAGCTTTTTGTGGTTGTTTGTGCATGTGCATTGTGGATAAACCGCTGGTCTTTGACAGAAGATTGATGGGAGCAGCATGATAGACCAACACTTTCACTATTCTGAGATCAGTTATGAGCTGTGCCTTGTGCGGAAACAGCTTCTGTGATTTATTGTTGTAACATAAGTTTTCTTTTACTGACCACCTTGGCCAACATGTGCAATATAGTGAAGATGGAGTGCAGCTGTGAAAAAGTTTTTAATATTGCATATTAGCAAGGAAAGCCTTGATGTTGGAGAGAAGACATCAAATCTGGTTTAATAAAACAGGCAAGTGGAACAGGTGCAGGCTCAGCCCCCACTTTCGGATTAACATCTCTGGGTAAAACTCACCACACGCCATCTGAGAAGTTTTGGTATAATCTCCTCCTTTCGGCTGCTCCCTTTAGGGGTTGCCACAACAGATTATCTGCCTCCATCTCATCCTATCTCTACCATCTTCCTCTGTCACACCCTCTGCACACCTTCCTTCACTACATTCTCCAAGTTCTTCTTCCTCTATTCCTTCTGCCTGGTAGCTCCATCCTTAGTCCAGTATATCCACTATCCCTCCTCTGTATATGTTCAAACCATCTCAGCCTCGCCTCTAACTTTGTCTCCAAACTGCTCAACCTGAGTTGCCCCTCTGATAGACTCATTTCTAAACTTGTCCATCCTGGTCACTCCCAATGGAAATCCTAACATCTTCAGCTCTGCTTCCTCTCTTTTTGTCAGTACGACTGTCTCCAGACTATACATCGTAACTGGTCTCACTACCATCATGTAAACCTTCCCTTTCACTCTTCCTGCTATCCTTCTGTCACTAATCACCCCTGACACTCGTCTCCACCCTGCCTGCACTCTCTTTTCTTCTTCCTTGGATGGTTGACCCCAGGTATTTAAACTTGTCAACCTAGACTACCTTGCAGCTTCACTGTTACACCTGTTTTCCTCTCATTCAGGCATATGTATTCTTTCTGCTGCTGACTTTCATTTCTCTTCTCTCCAGTGCATACCTCCACCTCTCCAGGATCTCTTCCACATGCTCCCAACTCTCACTAGAAATCATATTGTCAGTCTAAACTTAGTCAACAGAGACTCCTGCCTGGACTCATCTGTCAATCTGTCCATCACCAATGCAACCAAGAAGAGAATCAGAGCCAATCCGTGATGTAATCCCACCTTGAACCTATCTGTCACTCCTATCACACACCTCACCACGGTCTTTCTGTGCTTATACATTGGAGGCACAGTGTCTAACCAAATGGCATTACATGGGCCTTCAGCAATACTGTTAGGAATGTTGGAGTTATTTTTGACCAGGCTATGTCCTTCAATGCACATATTCAGCAAATATGTAGAACTGCTTCTTTTTTTTTTTTTTTGCATTTGTACAAGATTTCTAAAATTAAAAACATCCTGTCTCAGAGTTTTAGGCTGGACTATTGTAATTCATCACTATCAGGTTGCTCTAAAAGCTCCCTGACAAGCCTTCAGCTGATCCAAAATGCTGCAGCTAGAGTACTGACAGGGACTAGAAAGAGAGAGCATATTTCTCCCATAGTGGTACTTTGGCTCCCTGTTAAATCCAGAATTTAAATTAAAATCCTTCTCCTCACATACAACATCTTGAATAATCAGGCCCCATCTTATCTCAAAGACCTCATAGTACCGTATCACCCCAATAGAGCACTTCGTTCTCAGACTGCTGGCTTACTTGTGGTTCCTAGGATACTTAAAAGTAGAATGGGAGGCAGAGCCTTCAGCTTTCAGGCCCCTCATCTGTGGAACCAGCTCCCAGCTTGGATTCGGGAGACAGACACCCTCTCTATTTTCAAAATTAGGCTTAAAACTTTCCTTTATGATCAAGCTTATAGTTAGGGCTGGATCAGACAACCCTGAACCACACCTTAGTTATGCTGCTATAGGCCTAGGCTGCTGGGGGGGGGTTCCCATAATGCACTGTTTCTTTTTATTCACCTTATTTACTCTATTTATACTTCACTCTGTATTTAATCATTATTATTAATCTCTGTCTCTCTTCCACAGCATGTCTTTTGTACTGTCACTCTCCCCTCAGCCCCAACCAGTCACAGCAGATGGCTGCCCCTCCCTGAGCCTGGCTCTGCTGGAGGTTTCTTCCTGTTAAAAGGGAGTTTTTCCTTTCCACTGTCACCAAGGGGGACAGTTTTGATTGTTGGGTTTTCTCTGTAATTATTGTAGGGCCTTTACCTACAATATAAAGCGCATTGAGGTGACTGTTGTGATTTGGAGCTATATAAATAACATTGAATTGAACTGAAATACATGTCCTTCACCATCTTCACATATTTCTCTGCCATTCCTGACTTCCTCATGCAGCACCAACTTTTGGCGTAATCCTTCCAATGTGAACCATCTGCTCACAACAAGGATTAAATTGATTTTATTACCAAAACATCACTTTGTATGCTCTTTAACAAATACTACTGCCTCCACTCCAATCCTGCTGAGATCATTCCTGTTTGCACATGACTCCTGTTGTGCCATATTTCCTGTTTTTAACTGTCTGTACATGGTGACCGACAGTGACCTCCTGTTCATATCATCATTGCATTTCTCTCATTCAGAATCTTTACTGCTACCTATAGTATTACATGTATTATTTTTAAATGCTGCATTTAAAGAAAATTACCATCAACACAATCTTATGTATACATTTCTGAACTCTGTGGATAAGGCCTTGGCACGCCCTCCAAACTTAAAATTAGTACTTTATTGTTTTGTGCTACAGTTCATGTATTAATTAAGAATTTAATGTGTGAAACCAGTGACAGTTTGTCACAAAATAGCTGTAGGTGCAACAATAAAAGCCTATATGGATTTACATATGATTGTGACAAATGTAATGTGTCTCTTAGGTTTTGCCACTCAGGAGACATTTGACCTTTTAAAATAGATCAAATCTAAAATTGTGTCAGAATAATCCCAGAAGGAAATTCATGTCTGACAGCTCATCTGCTATTTGTATGAGAACTGAAAAGCCTGATGGCTGTGGGCACAAACAATTCTTCGGTACTGGAAGAGGAGTCTTCCAGTACTGATTGTTTTTTTGTTTTGTTTTGTTTTAATTTTTTTTTGGGGGGGGCAGAGTTGTTCAGGTTGGCTTCACCTGTAACTTTGGCTGTTGCCTTGGGCGGAATGTACACAAGTGTTGTTATATGACTGAACTGTCTTTGCACACAACATGGCTGCACACTAACCACAAGCATTTCAACACAGGCCAACACGTCCTCCTCGACAGCGCAGGACCACATCACCTCAGGTTCACAAACAAAGCCAGACCCTCCACCTTTTTTTCTTGCTATTAGCTTTAGCATCTCCATCCGACCAGGCAGATCCACATCTTTAGACCCTACATCTTTAGTGTCTCATAAAATGTGGCTTAATGAATTATACAGCCAGCAGCTGATGCTAACAGGACTTAGGAGTACTTTAAGTTCACTATGATCAAGCATACAGAGTATTATTTGTGTGTGTGTGTGTGTGTGTGTGTGTGTGTGTGTGTGTGTGTGTGTTTCATGCTTTTCAATACTTAATGTGCTGCCTGACAGCACAAAGGAAAAATGCCTATAATAAACTCAATGTACTCACAAACTAATGACAGAAGTTGCATTGAGGGAGAAACTTCTCTGCTGCCTGACTGTCCTCCCCCTGCTCGCCTCACTCTCTCTCTCTCTGGTTAACTACTGTACCAGGACTCACCAGCTTGTCTTTTTGACTGTCCGTCTGTCAAACTTTCCGCTAGGCTTCCCACCAAGATGTGTTTTTTCCACCTCATGGAGCAGACATTAAAAAAAGTAAAGATTTTCTATTTCCTTTATTTTTTCCAATATAGCAGCTTTTTACCCGAGTGAGTAAAATACACGAGTACATGATATTCAGTGGGAAAAACTTATCTTTGCTCTCCAGCATGGCTGGATTTTTGCCTCTGTCAATCCATCTGTCTTCCTCTTTTTGGTAATTGTCAGTCTGTCTGGAATTCACAGGAGCAGACAGCACTGCAATCAAACAGCTCTGCTCGTTCTTTGTTATCTGCTCGTTATCTCAGTATAATGGAAGTGTTGAATCAAAACAGTGTACAACAGTAAATCCAAATCACAGTGGCTTGCTTATAACTATGTATTCCCTGCTCTTTGTTCATTCTCCCTTTGTAGCCATCTGTCTGTAGTCCAGCCCTCAGCATTCATTTTCATTTCATCTCCATGTCTGGAAAGCCAGGACTGGAGAATTCATTACGAAAACTGACCTGAACTCAATGATGTGACCATACACGTCTAATTACAAAGTGCTTCATAATTCCTTAAAAAAAAAACTAAACAAAAATACCTTCATAAAAAACAGAACAAAAGTAAAATGAGTGGTGGTTTAAACCATCTTTAAATGTACTATTAATTCTAATTATATTATTAATTCTAAAGTGCAAAATGCAAAGATTTGTTCATGAACTCAAGTGCATGTATGTGACTGTAGTAAAAGCAGTGAAGAAAGAGTTGGCCTTTTTCCTTTTGAGTTTAAAAATTACAATTACAGCATTTACAAAGGTCCAGTATTTATAGAGGAACAGAGTTACATTTCAGTCTTCAAATATAAGAGCATTTTGTGTGTTTTTTTTTTTTAATCAATTCTTGAGCGTGTGTGTGTGTTTGTATATTCATATACACATGCTGGGCAGCAAAGTCCTGAAGACAGAACGCGTCGTAAGCACCGTAACACAGACAGTGAACTTTATAAGAGGCAAAAGTTCAAATCACTGGCAGTTTCTGTCTTTTCTGGAAAAAAAAATTTGGTGATGTGCTTCATCGCACAGGTGCGATGAGCTGCCTGAGAAAATTTGTCAGTTCATGGAACATGAGAAAGAAATGAAATAAGAAAAACTAAACAGCTTGTTGTTGTTTCTTTTTCTGAACTGTTTTTCAGAAATATCAAAAAAGAAATTTGAAACTTTTCATCAGTTTGAAATGTTCTCATTTCCCCTGATGTTATTTTTGAAGAAACACATATTATATTTTATTTAATGTGTGGAGGAAAAAGTTGCTTTATTATGGCCATTCAAATTCATATTGCTGATTAAAATATTTTCAGTTTTAGACTGTTCAATAAATGTTAGTCCTGTTTGACCCGTGACTTAGACTGTGTTTTCAATTTTCCAATCATTCCATGATTGAGTTTGACACTCCTGGTGTACACACAGCGCTCGTACTGCATCCCTGCATCTCTACCTCCCCACAGAACTGACTCTACCCCTGGACAGAGAAACTAAAGATTCAAAAATATTCCAACCAATTATAGAATAAAGAGAAATCAGGGACATGGAAATACAGTAAGGGAAAATCTAAGACACAATTCATCTAAACAAGACTAAAACCCAGACATCATGAGAGCCAGAGCACATTTGAATGACAATTCATTTCTTTTTTTAATGTCCAGAAATTGAATAAATTCATATCCATCTTTTAAGCTGAGAGGTCTAATCATCACTAAAGTATATATTGCTCAAGAGATCCAGTTAAACCGAACTGAATTCTCAAAGCTGTCAAAGTGTGTGAACTGATTCAGGTTATCACGTTACGCAGCACTGAGTTACGTGCAGCAAGCATTCCACTTTAAATGTTGCCAGAATCTCCCAGTTGCCATACATGAATGTATTTTAGAGCTTAAAAAATTCAACAGTGCAACAAATAGATGCTAAATATACCAGCGTGGTTAAAAACAATCAAACACATCAGAATAGGAAATGGACCGGTGCTTATTAGGTGCCGTCTATCCAATATTCACACTCTAATGAACGCATCAGAGAGCAATTTGGGGTTCAGTATTTTGCCAACGGATACTTTGGCATGCAGACTGGAGCAGCCAGGGATCAAACCACCAACCTACCAGTAAGCTGCTCTACTGAATACAGTATCTTTGGTTGAATTGTTTTTGTACACTAAAATATGGCTTCCAATCTGTTTAACAGCCTTCATAATTATACCACATCTTTACAGAGACTACATTTTATGATCACTTCTAGCACTTTCCATCATGTTCCCATTATAATTTTTCCCCCAATCATTCACACCTTATGGAAAAATGTGTCATTCTGTTCTTAATCTGAAAAAATAAAACAAAACTGCATCTGCTGTAAAGCTGCATTGTTTCTGGTAGCCAAAATGGGGCTAAAAATTTGTTTGGTTTTCCTGATGAGTTAATGGTCTCTGTCACTAGTTTCAAGTCTTTTTGAATACAGCATCTTTATTTTGTAAATTATGGCCCTCATTGGAGTCAAAAAGAAAGACGTTTCACAGCCAGAATACTGTTTCACTGCTGCTTCTGAAAGGTTGCGCACAGTGGGGGGGTTTTATTGTTGTTTTTGTTGCCAGAGCATTTTCTCTGACAGCCGCTCTGGTCTTTGACCGTACTGTAAATGACAACATGAATGATGGGACTGAATGAACGCAGACACAGCAGCTAAAAACAATTAAACAGACCCCCCCCCTCTTGTTTAGGATTGCACTCTTACTATAGAAAGAATACTCAGTAGTAAGAATTGAGATTTGGACTTTTTTGTGTTATCGCCATCAGCTATCGAGTGGAAAATTATTAGCAGACAGTAGCATATAAGAATAAGAAAAAATAGAGACTGCTGGGTGAGCTCCACTGACAGAGAGAGCGCAGAACACTGCACTGTAAGGTCATTAAATTAGAAATTAGAAACCGCTTATGCTTTCAAAGAGAAAAATAAAACAGGCAGAAATTTTTCAGCTCTAACCCTTCTTTCCTCTTTTCTACTTTCAACTGAAAATGTATTTGCTGCATTATGTGAGTTCAGTCCTCACTTTGAACCTGCTACCAGCCAGAAACTGCTGAAAAAAAGTGTGAAACTCAGAAAAATACCAGAAAAACTGTATCCAGTAATTACAGGTGACCTGCTCGTTAACGACTCTCACAATAAATTAGGGGTTTTTTTCCTCTTTTTATTCCCACTGAGACTTCCGGTGCAAACATCTCAAACAACAGGAGACAGGTATGCTGGTTCAGACAGGCTGAGTAAAACATCATGCCCATTGCATCCACAGCAGTATGCACTGCAAATAAAATATGGAAAGTTTGTTCATCCTTCACTGAACAACTTCAGCGAAGGATGAACAAACAACTGACACGTTTGCTCAAATTTTATAAGATTTTGGTATATGTCAAATTGACTGTTGCAGTTAGCCAGAATTAGCCTTGGATAACATACGCTACCTACCCATGTAGTCTTATTTATTTAGTAAGACATTTACTGTTACTGATAAATATAAAAGAAAGCTTTACAGAATGTTAACTTTCTGTACAAGAAAATGTCTTCTCCTTTACTGGATAAAGGGAAAAATTCCTTCGAAGATACAATGGCAGAAGGTTATGTTGAATTACGTATCTCTTGATTATCTGACATGCAGGCTGCACGACAAATATGATGTTTTTGTTAAAACATGGGAACCCTTTTTGCTATATATTGGAGCCTTTGTACTGTAATATTATCAGTGAATATGGTCTCGTACTGGTTACTAATGCTGCTAAGTGCTACATCTTGTTTTAAATTTTTGTATATGCAGCTAACAGAAGATGGTTATGTCTATGTTTATGGGCGAAGTGTTTGTCTAAGTTTTTTGTGTGTTTGTGTGTGTGTTTTTTTGTTTTGGGGGTTTTTTTTGGTTTTGTTTTTTTGTTTGTTTGGTTGGGGTTTTTTTGGGGGGGGTGTCTTTTTGTTGTTGTTTATAATTGTTGAAAAATGTAATAAATATATATTTAAAAAAAAAAAGATCCTTAAAGGAAATCTAAATATCATCAAGGTAAACAAACACGAACAGGTTCAGAATACATCTGGTGCCTTAGTGAGTCCAAATGGCATTACAAGATATTCACTGTGGCCTGACAGGGTACTGAAAGCCACTTTCCACTTGTCCCCTTCTTTAATATGAACCAGGTAATAAGCATTACTGAGATCAAGTTTGGTGCAGATCGTGGCTCTGTGGGGATTCAAAGGCGCAGGTTATGAGAGGGAGTGGATACTTATTCTTAACAGTGATTCTCCCTGTAATCTGTGCACGGTCTGAAAGTTTTATCCTTCTTTTCTCCAAAAAAAGAAACCTGCACCCACTGGAGAGGAAGGCGGCCGGAATCATTAATGTATTTCTCCATGGTTTGACGCTCTGGACCAGAGAGGTTGTACAGTTGACTAGGCAAAGGCACTCCCGGGAGAAGATTAATTGCACAGTCCCATGGTGTGCCGGGAGGAAGAGAGAGCCATTTCTTTACTGAAAACCGGAGCTAAATCATGATACTCGGGAGGGACAGAGGATGAAGTGTGAAGTGGTGTGAGAGGCTTGTTGGTTACAGCTAGGGAGCGTGTGGGAGGACTAGCTGACATTTAACAATATGCAGGTTATGCAGTTCAAGCTATGGGTAACCAAGGATGACAGGATTATTAGGAGAGTGAAAAACAGAATTGAACCTGCTCACGGTGGTTACCTGAGAGTACTAGTTGAATGGGTTTTGTCTGGTCCGTGATTGGTGCGGGACACTGTCCATTCAGGGCGGCGACTGTCATGGGACGGTCCAGGGGGAGAGTGGGAAAAAAAAGTTGCTCAACAATTTGTGTGTCCAACGAGAGTAACTGTCACAGTTAGGCTTTGTGGCTGGCAGGGGTGGCCCCCAAATGCAGGACGCATGAGACAAATTAAAATTTTAAGGCAGCTTTAATGCTAAAACTCTTTTCAAACTCCAAAAATACTAAATCCCAAAATCCAAAGCCATAAATAAAACCAAAAGATGGCACACATGGAAACAAAACAGGAACGCATACACAGCAGGCAGGGTCCACAGACCATGACACAACAATGAACAGAAGAAAACTGAGGGCTTAAATACATACAAGGTTACTGGGAGAGTGGCTACAGCAGGGAACAACAGGTGAACCAAATGAGACTAAAGACACAAAGGAAGCAAAACTGAACACAAAGCACAGGGAACACGGGACTGTCAAAATAAAACAGGAAGAAACCAAACATGATACAAACGCATGATACTAATAAACTATGACCAAAAACAGACCCCAGACGACAAAACTAAGAGGGCCTGCGGATACAAATAAAGAATCCAATCCAGAACTATAAAAAATGTACAAAACTCACAAAGAACTAAGAATCACACAGAGACGTTCAATAATAAAAAACGCTGGGTTACAGACCCTGAATCACAATAGACGGAAACTAAACAATCATCGAGCCACTTCCTCCTCAGGTTAAGGCAGCTCCTTCACCTCCAGCCTCCACCTTTAGGTGGAGCTGCCTTCCTGGGCTCTCTGTTCTCTGCAGACGTCTATTTAGCGTATTTAAGGACCAGGTGTGGCTGTTAGAGGAAATTGAGAAAACCACCCAGCCTGCCCTGAATCCTGACAAATTTTACACCACCGCTCATTTCCCCTTAAGCACGATATTATGGCTGTTTGTGTCCACTGTGTGTTGTTCTCTGTTTCAACTGAGGTAAATAATACACCTCCTTTTAGCGACAACATATATTTCATCAGTGTTTTAAGGTTTGGTATGAAACCCCATCTCGTAGACGCTGCTAATTAGATTTTACTGTAAACAGTGAGGCTGCTCTAAGTGTAGATTTTTTTTTTTTTTTGCCTCTTCACGTTCGACCTGAGCCAAAACAAATGGCAGAAATGCAGTAAAAAGTCACTGCTGTTGAAATGTTTCCCTGCTGTCTGGATTGGAGGTGCCACAGCTGTTGGGAGAGAACAGAGATCTCAGCAGGTTTAAGACGCAGGAGGAGCTGTATTCATCTTTCTGCTGAGAGCAGAGCTACACTGCAGCGAATCGTATCTCGCTGCACTGTTCAGTCCAAAGGGGAAACTCCCCCATCTGTTTCCCTGCAGGGAAAAGGTTATTTGACTGAATAAGACAGCTTCCACGATCCTAGCAGCATGTGATGGTGGGTAATGTCTGTCTGTCCATTTGTGTGCTCTCTATTCAGTCATTTTGAAATGGTTGTGTAATGGGTTCCACTGAAAATGGGAAAATTGTGCATGAATTGCTCGCACTGTTATCTCTGGTATTTTAAGCTATAGTGTGTGGACTCTGTTAGAGTAGCTTGCCATGATAAACAGGTATTCAAACAACCCTTATTTCTTTCATACTGGGCCTTGGGCGCAGCCCCTCGTTTCATTCTCTGTCTGAAACTAGCTACTGAAGCCTTTTTCCCTCCTTGTTTTTAAGTTTTCTTTTGATTGGCTGCCCTTGGCAAACAGAAGCTTTGAACAGCAGGTAGGTGGGGGGGGGGGCTTCTGTCCTTACAGCTGAATTCCTGCAATTAACACACTATTTAAATCATATAAATCTATGAGTAGAGAAAACTGTGTAAAATCAGGTGTTTAGAACAGACTGAACTTCTGGCCCATAGAGATTACTTGAAGATCCAGTAAATGGACTGGTTCTTATATATCACTTTTCTACTCTACTTGAGCACTCAAAGCATTTCATACAACATGCCTCATTCACCCAGGCACTTTTTTCTACACCTAAGTGCTTTCTAGCTAACATTCACACTCTAATGAACACATCAGAGAGAAACTTGGAGTTCAGTATCTTGCCCAAGGATACATGGGCATGCAGACTGGAGCAGCCAGGAATCGAGCCAACAACCTTCCAATTAGTAGATGACCTGCTCTACCTCCTAAGCCACAGCTGAGCAAATTGGTCCTGGGTGAGTGGCCAGATGAAGAGTGATTCAGTTGACCCCTACGAGAGAAACACCAAGGGAATAGTTTACCCTGCATGAGATAGGGCTCCTGGGGCCCAACCCTGGAGCCAGGCCTGGCGAGGGTGCTCGAAGGGGAGCACCTGGTGACCACCCAGAGTCACTGGGCGAGGTGCTCAAGGGTGCTCCATCCGGTGACTTAGTTGTCCTACTGGGACAATTCAACACACACATGGGGGATGACAGTGGCACCTGGAGGAGCATGATTGGGAGGAACAGCCTGCCTGATCTGCACCCAATAATGTTCTGTTATTGGACTTCTGTGCAAATCACAGTTTGTCCATAATGAACACCATGTTTGAACATTAGAATGTCTAGTAAGTGCACGTGGCACCAGGACATCCTAGGTCACAGGTCGATAATAAATTTTGTAATTTTATGATCAAATCAAATATAACCCTACACCACCGAACATGTCATTATCAACTTGGTGTACTTCAAAAGTGCCACCGTTTGCGGACTTCTGGCAACAATTACCATAATAATCCTATATTGGTTGTGAGTACTAAAAAAGTACTTGGTACCAGGTACTAATGGAAACACCTTCAAAATGCACCAAGTTGAGTCGAACCGCGCTGAGTAGGTACTAATGGAAATGTGGCTTAAGCACCTCCACGCGCACTTATACTTATGTTGAACATGGTGTTCATTATGGACAAACTGTGGTTTGAACAGAATTAATTTTCAAATTCAAAATTAAACATATTTTCAAAATCTTTTTAAAAATTTATTTTAAAAAGAGAAATAATTAAATAGATTTTAAAAAATCAAATTAGGAATACAGTTTTTTTAAATGGTGATTCCATGCCTTCTTTTCAATTTTCTTTTCCTTTGCTGGATTAACTAATGGATTCACTACTGGATTAACTTCTCCATTTAGCATTTCTGTGACTCTTTTGGTCCTTGGAGGAAAACAATGTAAATAAGGCACGCGTTGCCATGTAAGAAGCTCTCTGATTGGATAGAGACATACTGTAGGCTCTTTCTCAATTTGCATACTTGTGAAACGTCATCAGTCTCAACCCAAGTACTGTTCCAATTCAAAGCACGCATCAAGGCAAGTGCACTCAAAATGTCCAGATGTGTTTTTGCTCCACCCCTTTTATGAAAGATGGTGGTGTAGACGGTTGCTGTTGTTGTTTATTTCAGTCATTTCAGACATTAAAGTTAAACTTCATGAATGGGTAGTTTTATTTAATGTTTTACAGGAGAACTGTCAGTATATTTGGAAATTATTGCTTGATGTAAAAATGTATACTTGTTTTAACAGCTCATTTTTAATTAAAAAAAAAGGACGGAAGGAAGGCGAGAGCCTTTTCACCGGGATCAGAAACATCTGGAGCAGCACATTGCATCTCATTTAAACATTCACTTCACCTACAGTACCTGCACCCAGTGAAATGTTTGGTAAAGATCCTGATAATCAAATTATTATTGATAAAATATACATAATGAAAAGCAGAACCTGAAACGAGTCACTTTTTTATTCATTTTTTCTTGTATGGTTTCTGCACATTAAGACCCTGAATGTTGTGATTTATACAGTAATAAAATAAATAATTTTAGATCATAAAGTGAAGTTCTTGAATCACTGCTGATATTTTGGTTGTAATTTGTAAATCCTCTTTTATTGTTTATTCAATTATCAATTAATGAATTACATTAATAATGTCTAAATACATAAAAGAAATGAAAAAAGTCATTTGTGAATGGATTTACTAATGCATATTTTATTGCATAATTCCTTTTTAAATCACAAAATGCTTTATTTTGTTCTGCGTGACTCTCTCAGTCCTCTATATTTGTGTCTTTATTTTTCCATTGCTCTAAGCATTGTGGTTTTGCAATTAAAGAATTTCCCAGTGGACATATTTTGTCAGATTCTTACCGTACGTTTGAATGTCTCTAAAACTGTCCTCTGGCCGAATGCATTAAATGCTAATTAGTTGCAAAGAGCAAACCAGTTCTGCACAGCACATTCTCAAACAGCAGTCCTGCATTTTGTTTTGATCTTGTAGACAGAAAGATTTGTATTTCCACAGATCCACAGGAGGGTGGTCTTTATCAACAGAGGTTTTCAGAGGCAGTGTACAGTCAGTATATTTCTCTTTGAAGCTGTAGTTTGTCTCCAGGATAAGCGGCAGAAAATGGATGGATGGATTTAGTTTGTCTTCAGATAAACTGTATAGTGTATAGATGATGTTTGTTAACTTTATGCTTGTAACTGTGTGTGTTCAGCCAGTCTTGAATGAAAGAATAAGAAAGAGAGAGAGTGAGAGCTCCATGTTTGCTCATCAAATATGAAACAGCCTCCGTGGTGCCAGCAGCTCCCCAGGATAGATTTTAATTTTCTGTGATGCTGTGTGCTTGTGCACTGCCGCCCTCTCTCTCTCTCTCTCTCTCTCTGTGTGTGTGTGTGTGTGTGTGTGTAAGAGAGAAAGAAACTTGCCCTGTACTGAAGGACGAGGGCAATCTAATCACACGAAGGAATGTTCCAAGCCAGCTACAGGCTGTATCCTGTCCATTGGTCCATTGTGTTAGTGTGTTTTCATCAGTGCTTTTGCACATATATGTGTCCTTTATACAGTAACAGGTCAAATGAGTTAAAACCAAAGTTATGTAATTTCTAATTTTATGTGCATAATAAAATGAATTCTATCTGCTTTATTCTGCACAATCAAACACTTCAGTGCACTGATAAGCAATTATAGCAGATCTAATTTAGAACAGAGGATCTGTCAGGTGGTACTCTCAGGTGGGCAGTTTTTATTAGTAGAGGGCAAATGCCATGATTACATCAGACTTTGTAAGCTGTCATCAGAAGTTAATAAACCTTCATGTTTTGTGAATATTTGATGTTGTTATTCATAGATTAAAACATGTTTTTATGAGATTTCCCCTGTGGGTGTGTGTGGGATAATGCAGAATGACAGATTATCATCACAGCCCACTAAATGGACTCCACCTTATATTTTGCTTATCTACTCTATCTGGGCACCCGAACGAAGCCTCATTCACCCAATCGCACACATCCATAGAAGCACTTTTAACCTGACATTCACACACTCACACTCGGATGGATGCATCGGGGGCGACTCTGGGTTCAGTTATCTTCTCCAAGGATGCTCCAACATGCAGTTTAGATAAAACAGAGATCAAACTACCAACCTTCCAATTAGTAGCCAGTCTGGTCTTCCTACTGAGCCACAGATGCCTCGAATGGCTCACATGTCAGTCAGTGTGATTTCCTAGATCCAGAAAATAATCAGCTTTCCTTTGCTGTACTATTTGTATCTATCTGTGCTTCAGTTAAATAATTTTATTATGAAATGTGCGGGCACAAACTTCAATAAAATATCACTTTTAATTATCCTTTGACACTTGGCCCCTCTATAATATGTGCTAAATGATGTTGTTCTGTGGTGGTACAAGTTTGTAAGTAAATAAATAAACTGTAACTAATTGCGTTGCTGTGAACCTGTAGCTTTTGGGGGTCACTGAGTTCTGGGGCTCTTGTGCCTTTACCTGATTTTGCTAATTGGCAGCAGAGCTCTACGACAAATTTGCATTCAAACCAACATTTCCTGTTTTGCTTGGATTTGTAGCTTCAATTTAGAGAGCCTGCATTCCTGAATGAAAAATTATTTGTAAAAATTAAAGTTTTAAGGAATTATTCACGGTTCTCTCAGTTAGTTTGACGTGTGATTAAAGTTTTGGGAATCAGCTCCTAAAATTCAAAAACCTCGCCTGATTTAAAATTTGTCCAGTACTGCGATCAAGATCATCTCCTCGGATGATGCCCCGGCAGCTTCCACCACAGCTGCTACTGTCTCCAAACAGTCGACTCAGACTGACTGCAGTCACTCTCGGACAGACTGGCAACGTTTTGCAAATAACTGCCATCTAGTTTATAATTGCTGACAGACTGACAGCATGTTGCAATCAATCTGAGTCAGTCTGCGCCAATGAGCTCAACTGATCTGCGATGTCTCTGCAGTGGGGGACTTGACTCAACTGACCTGCCAACTTGTTGCATTCTGGTTATATTCCTATAGAAAAGCAAAGTCCCTGAGTGCCTGTTTGTGGAAGAATTTCTATTTCAGATCTGTGAGGTTCAGGCTACACTCTGAGTGTAAGTAGTTAATGTGAATTTCTGCATTTGTAGGTGGCAACAAATGGCAACACTGATTTGACTGAAACTGACTCGGCAAGATCTTCAGTTCATTGCACACAGTTGCAATAATTTTGGTTGTGCCACAGTCTCCAACCGCTGTTTTCCCTAATGTGACTGCGGCATTCCTGAAAATGAAAATCAAATTGATCCTTCAATCCATCAGACATCTGGAGATCGGCCACATTTAAAGTGGGTAAGCCCGTTCCCAGAACATTTTGCTCACACCTTGTATAACAATTTATCTGAGGGGGAAGGTGGAGGTGAAGGTTAAAACAAGTGCGTGGCACACATTGGAAACCTGAAGCACAGAGAGAGCATCCACTAGAACTGCATACTAAAGAATCTGAATGCAGCCAACCAGTGCATGCATCTGTCAAATAGATCAAAAACATAAAATTATTGGGCAAATAAGAAATGATGGGAATATTTTGTGTCCTCATCATAGATTTTCTTATGAAACAATGCAGAATACATAAAAAACAAATACAGAATACATAATATATGGTAAGCAACTCAGCTTACCATGTAATTAACATAATTTCATGGCATTAAAGAGAGATGACGAGAAGAGAGAACAAACAGTGAAAACTGAGTGTAGGGCAGTAGCTAATCTCTAAAGGGATTTCTTTTAATTCTGTCGCAGGGCCATTAATCTGCTGGAGAGTTCAGGAGTTCATTGTTTCTTCCACCTTCCACTTTTATTCCAGAAAAACACAACTGAACTTTCACCTTTCTGCTACACGGTCCACTTAAAAGACTCTCCAGCTGTACTTGAACTTTAAATTACTCTAATCCAAGATGTTGGAGATATACAGTAAAAAAAGGTCACAGATTATGACCTCACAGTGACTCAGAGGTGGGTTTTCTTCAACAAATTTCTCTCTCTCTTTCACTTCCGGAGTGCTTAAAGGAACTTTTCAGCTGGGAATGTCATTTCCACGTTGTTGGGTATTGCATGAGCCAGAATGGCACCGGAGAGTGTAATCATTGCATTAATAGATCTTAAATGTCTTAAATCATCAAATCAGTGTTAGAAGTACACAAGTTAAACACAAAATTATGAAAATACTCAATTAAAAGAAAGAAACTTGAATGTAAAAACTAAATCTAAAAAGTAAACAGCAAAATATTTCTTGGAAGTATTAAAAAGGAGTTGTTTTCCAAACAATGGTGATCTATTGTTGCATGATTAGCTTAATAATGATGAAAGCAGCATTAAGGGTTTGGTGATTAGCTAAGGCCATTGCTGGGACCTGAAGGTTACAAAACCAGAGATAACTCATGCCAAAGCTGAGGGCTTCTCGCGGACTTACAGTACAGTTCAAAAGTCTTGAGCCACCCCTCGTTTCTTTATATTTTGCCTCCAGACTTTCCCGTCATTTCTCAGTGGTCTTGAGCAGTTGTTCTCCAGGCTTTCTGAAGGTCTTTCGCAGTGTTTCTTCGGACATTGGCTGCTTTCGCACTCATTTTCATTCCAGAGGAATGTTTTCTTTTTCTTTTTTTTCTTTGTTAAGCCACTTAGCAGTGACCTATGAATCATCCGAGCTTAAAAAAAGGCACCAAACTCAAGGGATGAACGACTTCTGTGTTTACACACAACAAACTAAATTAAATTGTATCTTCAGCATCTTATTTCTAAAACACAATGTTACTATTTCTTGAAGTGAATCTCTGAAAACTGCCAAAGGTAACACAGTTTGACAGGCATAAAATAGTCGCGCCTTGCTATCCATCAGTAAGAATGGAGGTTTAAGACACTTTTGTGTTGGCTTCACGTTTCAGACCTGTAAACAATCCAGTCTTTTTAATACAGTCTGTGATCAAAAAGCATGGAATGAAACAGTCCTTCTGTATGTAAGGCCTGGCAAATTCATTGTTGTGTAAAACCCCAGTTAGGCTTGAATAAGTGCTCCTGCACAACAGGTCATTTTTTAATGCTACCACCGCCATTAATCACCACTGTGTTGAACGCACGGCACAGTGACCTGCTACGGCTGCTCTTTACATAACACAAGCTATCTGAAATACAAATGGACTGTGATAACAGTTGAGTCACCACTGCCAGAGTGACTTCACTGTTAACTGGAGGGGAGAAGGCAGTACTAAATGTGCACCTTCACAACAGAGAATGGGAGATCAGAAGAAAAAGGAAGAGAAGAATTGCAGGGTTAGGGTTAGATTCCCATTGGGGAAAGGGTTATAATCTGAATCACTGCGAGAGTGTCAAACTGAATTTAAACCAATGCCTTCGCGGCTGAAGTTTCACGTTCCTTTTAAGCAGGAGGAGTATTCTTTCTAATGGCCAGCAGAGAGTGACTCCTCTGTTTGCAGAAAGAATTTGATGGGGAAATGACCTTTCTACTTCCTTGATCTTTGATCACAGTTTCTGGGGCCATTTAATAGTTTATCGTTTATTTACAGTCTTTGGTTAAGTCTTGTAACATGGACCAGGCCGACCAGAAGTAGCCTTCAACGTTCAAGGGTGAGAAACAACACTACAGTGATGCTAGCAGTTCTGTAGCCCAAAGTCTAAATTTCGCTGCTTGGAGCCTCTCAATTAAATAATAATAACTGTATTTGTATAGCTCTTTTTAAAACACACAGTTACAAAGGGCTTCACAGTTTGAATAAAAGCCACAAATTACAGCTAAGTATACGTGTTCCAGAATACAGACACATAATCGACCATGCGGTCATTCCAGCACACACACTTCCATACATGCATTAGATGGAAACTATGGGAATGGGAGAAACAGTAAGGAAAAGCCAACCTATAAAAATTAGTTTTCAAAAATGTGTTTTAAAACAAGCCACTGATTCAGCTGAATTTATAGGCTGACAAAGCACCTTCATCTGTTTGACAGATGCATGTTCCAAAGTTTGGACACTACAACGTCAAACATGTGATCACCTCTGGTTTTAAAAAGAGTGTGGAACAGTGAGGACACCCTGATCAGATGACAGGAGAGGCTGACTGTTGTTATAAAGCCTCAGTAGCTCTGCTATATAAGCAGAGGCCTGGCCATATAGAGCTTTAAAAATTTATAATAATAGAATTTTAAAGGGAATTCTGAATTTCAAACCAGTGAAGGGAAGCAAGAATAGGAATGATGTGCACTGCCTGCTTATTCTTGTCTGCAGTCTTGCCGCTCTATTCTGGACCGGTTGAAATCGGGCTAAGGAGGACTGAGACATGCTTGTGAAAAGAAACTTACAAGGTGGGAGAAAATTAAAGTATGTACTAAAAGTACATACTTTATTGAATGACAGTAACGGTTCGGGTCTTGCAGTGTTTCTTAGATGAATGACACAAGACAAGCTTAGAGATGAGAGTTTAAAAATTCACATGGTGTTCAAAGATGATACCAAGGTTCTTAGCAAATGATTTCAAATTGCTGGAGAGTGCGACGATGTTAGAGAAGCTGTCTGGGCCGAACACAAGAACCTCAGCTTTACCAGAATTCAGATGGAGGAAATTTGGGGACTCACAGTTTTTAATGGCAATGAAGTGGTTGCTGAAGTAGGAGAGGCTGTTGAGTTTGTTAGGCTTGACAGAAAAGTATAACTGTATATCATCAGCATAGCAATGGTATGAAATGCCTTTGAAGTTGTCAAGTAGATGACCCAGGCGTACCGTATATAAAGAAAACAGAACTGGTCTAAGGACTGAGTATGGCTCGACATACAAAGGGTGCAGATGAGGACCTACAGTTGGCAATGTGAATTCTGAAGTATCTGTTTGATAAGTATGAAAACCATTTGAGAGCCGTGCCAGTGATGCCAACCCAATTCTGTAATCTGTTAATAAGAATGGCATCAATGGTATCAAAAGCAGCAGATAAGTCTAGTAGGACTAAAATGGAAAGTGCATTAGTAATTTTTGAGTAATGCCGTTTCAGTGCTGGGGTTTCACCAGTAACCAGATTGGAATTTAGCAAAGATGTTGTTCTCAACCAGCTGACGGAGCTGATGAGCAACAACTTTCTCAAGAATTTCTTAAATGAATGGCTTCTTGCACAATGCAAGCCAGAAATGGAGAACATTCACCTTCAAAGTAAAAGTTGTGCCTTACTGCTAAAATCAAAACATTTAAAAAAGAACAACTTTTACTTTGAAAGCGTATGGTCTGTGTTTCTGGTTTGATTTGCACTTTTCACTGTATTGCTGCTGCTTACCGAGTAGTTAGTAAGTGTGTGCATAAAAATTGACATCTTCCATACAAACTATAGGCAATCGTGGCAATCACAAGGAGGTTTTCGGTGCAGAACCGTATACTTCTTTGTGACCAGTTTCACCTGGCAACAGCAAGTAACCACCTGCACTTGTCAAATGGTTGGGGACTACACCCTTTTCCCTAGCAACCTAGGCCCTAGGCCTGTGTGGCTGGTTCTGACTTGGTCCAAAATCTCCAGCAGGTAGTGGAATGGGTTGAGAGCCGGTGGCTGTGAATATCATAGCATATCATTCACATAATTTTCATTCCAATCAACCATTTAGTGAGACCTTGTGCTCTGTGAATGAGGGTGTTGTCACAATTCCCCATCATGATAGAAATTGTTCATCCTAGGTGAACATTCAGAAGAACAATTTGACCCTTTCCTCTAAGAGAACAAGTAGAAATCATGCCCCAAAATGTCCCCACAGCATGAAACATCCATGAAATCCACTGACTTTAAGGGTCAGTGGTTCATTTTTTTCCTTCAACTGCCACAATCATGCACACAGACACTGTATATGCAGTACATACAAGCAAGCATACCGTACATCTTCTGAATTACACAGATACGTGCACTTTTATATGCATTCTTTCACACACAGAAACACACACTCAGGCTGTCATAGATGTCGCCAGTGTGTGTGACAGTCCTGTCAACACCAGAGGCTGGCACAGGGAGAGGAGGAGGAGGGCCGAGAGTCAGAGGCTCGTGTTTTGCTGAGTGGTAATTGGCAGTTGCCATACCAACGAGGGAGGGCCAAACTCAGAGATTGGTGGGGGAGGAGTTGCAGGATGATTAAAAAGCCCTCCTCAGCAGCAGTTTCTCCTCTCCTGAGCTGTCTCCACTGTATTTCTGTGTCTTTATTTAGTCCTTCCTGTTATCTGGCCAGCAAAGCGGCGCTCTGCATGGAGGACGGAGGGAGGTTGGAAGGGTGAGCTGTCAGTAGGACCGGTGGACAGGTTGGTCTGTTTCTTTACCCTGCCAAGTCTTCTGTCCATCACTGTGACAGAGCTGCCTGCATTTTGTGGATTTATCTCTGTTTAAGACTGTGAGTGACACCTGGGAAGGCGAGGGGAAACCTGAGAGAGAGGAGGCAGGAGGCTGCGCAAACCCCCTCCTCACCTCGCCTCTCACCCCCTCCATCTATCCATCCATCCTGTGTGTGTGTGTGTGTGTGTAGATGACCTCTGCTCTTCTGTAAGTAAGTAGCCCTTCTGCAACTACATCCACTCACAGTGTTTTTTGAGAGATACAGGCCTTACAGATCCGAGCAGGGGTTCAGTGGAAGCATGCTTAAAAAATTGTTTCTACTTAGAAATCCTCATTAGCACACTAGACGTCTCATTCAGTAGCTGCTAATTAGCCTCATAAGTTGTCTGTTTATTTTTGTTTCTGAAGCTTCAGCTTGAAGATAATGTTTTATACTGCATTTTTCCATTGCAGCACATAATGAGTGTGTTGCAAAATTGAGAATGCAGATATTAAAAATTATTTTTGCTCCTAGCTGTTCTTGCAAATGCAAGGTCAGTCTTAGAGATTGTTTACCCATAATAAGAGCTGTTATTACATAACATGTTCTAAGTACAACAGGTACTGATATGAGGCAGCATTGTTCGGAAAGTTGTATGTCTGTACAGTAACTGTATTATAATATCTGAGCACATCTGAAACCCCTGCCTACTCCCACCACTCCCCCAACATCTCTCCTCTCTCATGAGCCTCATGCATTAGTATTCACATGTAACCTGACACAGTGATAGCTGTGATGTAATAAGGGCCACTCACTCCAGTTTACAGAGATCCATCCACAAGCATTGTACACACTGCACTGTCTGCCCATAAGGGCCTACAGGTGTAACTGTGCATCTGTGTGTGTGTGTGTGTGTGTGTGTGTGTGTGTGTGTGTGTGTGTGTGTGTGTTTCTGCTTCTCTTTTCCACTTCACTGTCATATGTTGTTGAATCATGCAGAGTTTAGTCTACAGTCTTGCTGCTGTGGTATCACAAAAATAACTGACTGTGGAGAAGTTACACTTGTGTTGAAGTGTTGCATATTGAGAACACCCAGAATAGACATGTTAAGTCATTGTTAAAGAGTTTTTAAGTCTTTGCAGGCATCAGAGTAGCTTTTTAAGACTTTAATTCAGTTTCATTTTTCTGCAACTACATTTAATGACATAGGCAAATGTATAAATTGACTATCTGAACTGATCTCCCCTTTTCTGGCCAGCTATTGGTAGCAACAATAACCAGGCATGGCATGTTTTCCAGGCTTTGATTATATCAACATGGCAACACCGTGTGCATAGGGCTTAAAATGATCAAAACACTTCAGTAAAGGTGCCGAGGCAAAATGTCTGTTTCATCCACTCTGACGTTAGCATTAGCTTTGCTGCCTACTGTAGCACCTCAGTGCTGTGTGGATATTAGCTACCAATACTTTTTTTGTGATTATAGGTAACCTTATTAAAAAAGTCCAGACTAAAATATACTGAACATAGAACTGCATGTGAGCCGGTCTTCAATGGAACAATATTACAGTAGTTCTTGAACCTGATTCTATGTTTTTTAGACTTGACATTATTAAACCTGGTCTTGCTTAAATTAATTAAAGTCAATGAAAGCTAATGTGAATACATGACCAAAAACTAAGCTCCAGGCAGGTAAACTGCTCTGGAGTTTAAGATGCCGTTCTTGGAAAAATGTCTGTGTGGGTTCTCAACCATCCAGGTCACGATAATCTTAAGTCCTTGAGTCGAGAGCAACTGGACTTCTTTTTAGATTCATTAAAATGTTTTAATCTCTCATTTGAAAGGTTTCTTCAGTTCTAAAGGCTGATGGGAGTCCCAGGTATTTGAGTCCTGGTGGAGTTGTCACCTCGGTTGTCCTTAGAGTCACTGACCCACCCTACCATCATGTGAATTGTTAAGGGTTGATAGCCAAGTTGTGAATCAAGGTGTGGAGCAAAGGAGGGCATATATATCCACCATGTGTTAGTGAACATAGGCAGCAGCCTATGACACCACCTATCAGCCACTATTGCAGTCTTGAGTATCCCTTCCCAGACTTTTCACGTGCTTTAAAAAGCTTTTCTCAAATGTTTGGGTGATGATAGCCTTATGTTTTCCAGTCTCCCTGATTTTCCTCATCCTCCTATTATTTGCTTTATTAAATATGAATTTATTGCTTGATCAAAAAAACAAATCTGACACTACAATAAAGACAATAAAATGAAAACGGTCTTTACAAGAACATTCGACAGCCTTGCTTTTTTAGTTTCATGTCTTGTGATCATATCATCAGCTGCTGAGGATGCTAGCTTATATGCTTGGAGAGTTTCTATGGACTGACCAGCCACTTTATTAGATACACCTATTTAACTGCTTTTTAATGCAAACGTCTCATCAGCCAATCTCGTGGCAGCAACTCAGTGCAGGCATGCAGGCACCAAAGTGCTGTAGTTTAAACTGGGCATCAGAATGGGAGGAAAGGGTGATTTTTCAGGAACTGCTGATCTACAGTCACACACACACACACACACACACACATGCACAACCATCTGTAGGGTTTACAGAGATGATGCCAGAGGTCATAAAAAAAACTTCATACTGCTTTAAGCTGATAGGAAGTCAACAGTAGCTGAAAAACCGAGTCATCACAACTAAGGTATGCAGAAGAGCATCGCTGAACACACAACACGTCACACACTAAAATAGATGGGCTACAGCAACAGCTGCCCCTCGTGTCCCCTAAGAATAGGAAACTGAGGCTAAAATTCAGTACTTAGTACCAACATTGTGTAAACACCACAGCCTACCTGAGTTGTTGCTGATCGTGTTCCTCCCTTTATGACCACAGTGTACCCGTCTTCTGATGACAGCAGGATTCACACAAGCACAAATTTTCAAACTGGCACTGAGTTCATTATTCACAAGGCCTCTAAAGTCACCAGATCCCAATCCAATAGAGCACCTTTGCATCATGGCTGTTCAGTTGACAGATCTGCAGCAACTGTGTGATGCTATCATGTTAATATGGACCATAATGGTAGGGTGAGGCAGCAACTTGTTGAGTTTATACCATGAAGAATTAAGGAAGTACTGAGGGCAAAACAGGTAGCAAGGGGTACCTTATCAAAGTGGCCATTAACAATATTTGACCCTTTTTGTATGCTTTTCTTTTGGTAAAATAGATTACCAGGTCATGGCATTAATGTTAATTAGCTAGCTAGACATTATAAAAACCTCCCATCTGCATATGTACCAAGCAAACATAAATGGCAAAACAAGCAGCGGTGCTCAGAGGGTCTGACTGAGGTCGTGAAGGCTCACCTGTCTGCATGTAAGACAACAAAATTTTGATGCTAGGATTTATCTAATAGACCTAATATCACATTTACCTCTGCTTTTCTTTTGTATTCTGTTAGTCTTTGTCAGCTTTGTGGCTTTATGATAGTTTCCACTTTCATATAACATTACCACACTAGCAGAGGAGGTGTATATGCCTCATGTGGTTACAATTTTTTAAGAGTTAGCACTCGGCCTCTTGCATAATTTGGAATTCATCATGTAGCAGCTGAGCCACAATAGTAATATTTACATAAGCAGCTTATTATTGAGTTCATAATTACACAGCTCTAGGCCCACTCAGCCATGATAATGTGAATATAGACCCTATCATATTCAACAATAGCCCTGGCACCAGCACTCAGAGATGAACAAACACATGCAAACATTGGTCAACATAACGAATGGAAGACCGTGTGCATTTCACACAGCACCAGGCCGCTCTCACAGCTACAGTGATGAAACAATAAAAGATTAAATGCTTCAGCAAGCCAGAATCCTTTGCGCAAATATATCCATCATGTCCATCACCTGAGACTCCATTTGCTTCTTTAATATGTGTCTACTTACTACAAAGGCTGTATTTTAGTCATGTAACCTGTTTAAACAGGACACTGACATCAGATGTACACACGAGCCATATTATCACTTTGCTTCTTGTTTTCCAGGGTTACTTTATTATACTTAGATACACAGAAAAGTTACATTTACTCACCATTCTCATAAAACATGTCAGTCTTTAATAAAACTGTCTGACACCAGCACCACAAATAGGTATCACATCACAAGTGACTTCACATGGGTGCAGGGCTCCACTCTGCTGGTGGGGACCCTTTTCAGAGAGTTGAATAAATTAGTTGTGTTGCTTTGCAGCAGACCACTCTGCATAGTTATGTTTGATTACCATCAGTCGCGCTAAATCTGAGGCATTTCCAAACAGCGGATGACCGTCCTCCTTGAGGGACGAGCTGCTCGCCTTCATTTGCTTTTTGTAGCATTATATGTCCTTTATTGTGTTGTTACTCCTCCAGACCAGTCCATAAAACTTCAAGCTGCACGATCCAGGAAACAAAAGGAAAATGTGATTGGCTGATGCGATTGCGATGATGCGATTTGCTTTTGTTTTGTGTTCTGTTGTTAGAGCATGCATTTTCAATATTGCTTGATCATGTTCATTTAATCTGCGGTGGCTTAGATTGTAGAGGAGATCATCTACCAGTCGGAAGGTTGATTGGTGCAGTGGGAGTGTGAGCGTGTGTGTGTGTGAATGTTAGATGAAAGCACTGCTAAATGCGTTTGTGATTGGGTGAATGAGACTTAAAGTAAAAAGTGCTCTGTGGGCTCAAATTGAGTAGAAAGGCACTGTATACTTTAAGGACCGTTTTATTTACAATTTAAGTGTAGGAGAGAAAAAATCATGATCAAAATTATTAAAATTATTAAAGTTCAATTAATCATGCAGCTCTCAGCTAAACCATGAGTTGCTTCTTTAGTAGGGTTGATTGATAATGAGTAAAAAACTGTCAGACTGTGACTCTGACAGTATAATACAAGTGACACCCAGTCACTATATGAAATGGGCAGATTTCAGCAGCATTATCACGCAGTGTGCCAGATTTTGTCTTGCACAGAAGCAGCAGCCGCATACTGCATCCTGTGCAGCTCTGGCTGCTGTTGCTACCAAGGTCGCACTACATCATTTATTTTTTTAAAAGCCCTAAAGGACCTAACGTGTTGTTGGGCATCCTTTCCTCACCATCACGCTTCAAAGGCTTTTCACAGGTGGGTGGGCAGCACATTCACAGCTCAGCAGTCCAGCTCATTTAAATTATCCACCCTATGTCAGGCCACCAGTGCTTTTTAAAGAATAATGTTGCTTTCAGGGACTGCTGGACAAAAACAATTGTTTTGACAGGCTCTGTCTAGAGGGTGTGGGGGGTGTGTTTGATGATTGGCTTGGAAAACTGGCATCAGGGATCCGCTTCCTTCTCTGGGCAGGAGGATGAACACTTGTATTTGTTGTGTTTGAGCACGTTGCATAATTGCAGGCCTTTTTCTCAGAAGTTGCTACAGTACTGAAGCTGCGATGGCTTATTAGTTGCCAGCTCACACAATGATACATGTAGAAGACACCTTTGGAAATGTATCATGTGTTGTGTGCGAGTGGTGTGAGGTAAGCTGTGAGTCACAGAGCTGCTCCTGTCAGAAAGGTGACCATAGGTTAAAACCTGAGGGAAGAGTCTCAAAAGTACCAGAATAATCACACACACACACACACACACACACACACACACACACAGCAGGTGATGTAAGGCAGTCTGACAGGTGTAAAGGTCTGAAACACACATACATGTTTCTGGATTTAAAAAGTGTTAATTTCACAATCAAAGGTTTGTTTTTTTTATGCTTTCACAAATTAATTGCACGTGAAAGTGTCTTGGTCTCTCAGTCTTGGACCCAGAATTTTGAGTGTTTGTGGGTTTATGATTTCTTTTGATTTTGAGTTCCTTATCTGTTTTGGCCTTTGATGATATTTGAATGATTATTCATACACCCCCACCACCACCACCACCACATTCCCATATTTTTTGTTCCCACACTTTGGTCTCCGTGGTTGTCTGTCTTTCCTTGTCAAGTTTACATGTGTGAGTCTGCCTTCTGTTTAGTTACTTCCAGTTTTGCTTTGGTGGTCTCTTGTATCTAAGTTAAACTTAGTCTAACTTGTTTTTTGTTCAACTCCCGTGTTCTGTATTTTGCATCTGGGTCCACAACGTGCCTGCAGGTTAATCAGGACAAAACTAAATCTTATAACACAAACACTGTAAGGGAGTTTGTTTGTGACCTCCTGGATGAATCTTCAGTGCACTCTTGGGAGTAATTTTGGTAGACTGGCCATTCCTTGGAAGGTTCACTACTGTTCCAAGTTTTCTCAATTTGTGGATAAGGGCTCCCACCATGGTTCACTGCAGCCTCAAAGCCTTAGAAATGGCTTTGTAACCTTTTTGAGAGTGATAGATGTCAGTCACATCACATGCAGGTAGTAATTCCTCAAACACTTGTAGAAAGCAGAAATAGTGTCAGATAAAGCATGTACCCTTGTAAGGTGGAGATCAGAAAGCCCTGACTAAACTTAATGTTGCCAACAGGGAGTCCCTCACTCTAATTTTACTCTGTGCCCTTTTGGCCTCACTTGAGTAATTTCATGCTTTCAGTCACAACAAATGTCCATTAGGCTGAACTTGTCTGAGGATGATAGCGTTGCACTCAGTGATGCGTTTTCTCCTTTTATATTCTAAATTTTACTCTGTGGTTTATTGTATTTTTTCTTCTTTGTTCTTTGTTATACCCTTTGTTCCCTTGTTTTGCAGCTAAATTATCTGGAGAGACATTTTATTTATATTTTATTATGCATCACATGGTATCACATCTCAGTCTGCATCCTGAGCATTGAAGTTAACAAGAAATCACTGTAAGTTTCATTTGTATGTTTACATGGTCAAGGTGAGGATCAAGCCCTGGCTTCATCATTGACCTTTCTAGGTGTTCTTTTGTTGACCCGAGCCAGCAGGATGTTTCTTATTGACTGTGTCGTGATTGCTGTTGGCACTGTACATAGATCTGTTCCTTGTAAGGACAGTATCTTAAAATATTACATGCCTCTGATGACTGTTAGGCACTATACAGGCCTAATTGTTCACATCATTCATTCTATGCTGTTGATGCAACATAGAGAATATATAGCAGTCATATAATAATAATAATAATAATAATAATAATCAGAATCAGAAGGTTTTATTGCCATATGGGTGAACAGGTTCACAACATTAGGAAATTGCTGCAGTACTTGGTGCTTACATAAAAACACTATAACACAATATTACAAAATATACAGTACAGAGATTAACTACGTTAAGTTATAATGATTTAGTACAGAGCATAAACCAGCAGGTGAATGCTAAAGTGACATAATAAAGTGACTGTAAAGATAATAAAATGTAAACTATAGTCAGGTAATATGTACATGACAGTGCAGTGATCAGTGCAAACAGACAGGTGCATAAACATAGGGTCATCAGCGTTTGTGCAGGGTGGTGGTAACAGTCTTAGGGTAAGTGTTCATCAGTCCAACAGCAGAGGAACTGTTCTTATGGTGGGAGGTTCTGGTCCGAATGGACAGTAGCCTCCTGACTGAGGGAAGAGGGTCAAAAAGTCTGTTCCCAGGGTGAGAGTGGTCGGCTGTGTTCAGACCTGCATGCCCCAGTGTCCTGGAGGTGTACAGGTCCTGGAGAGATGGGAGGTTGCAGCCAATCACCTTCTCAGCAGAGTGCACAATGCGCTGTAGTCTCTGTTTGTCCCTAGTGGTGGCTCCAGCGTACCACACAGCGATGGAGGAGGTAAGGACGGACTCGATGATGGCAGTATAGAACTGCACCATGGTCCTTGCTGGCAAGTTGAATTTCTTCAGCTGCTGCAGGAAGTACATCCTCTGCTGGGCCTTCTTGATGACAGAGGTGATGGTGGGCTCCCACTTGAGGTCCTGGGTGATGGTAGTTCCCAGGAAGCGAAATGAGTCCACTGTGGTGATGGGGGTGCCAGTCAGGATGATGGAGGGTAGAGGGGCTGTGTGCTTCCTAAAGTCCACTATAATCTCCACTGTCTTCTGGGCGTTCAGCACCAGGTTATTGTGGCTGCACCAGGACACCAGACGTTCGACCTCTATCCTGTGGGCAGACTCGTCCCCGTCTGAGATGAGTCAGACGAGAGTCGTGTCATCTGCAAACTTGATAAGCTTGACAGACTGGTGGTCAGAGGTGCAGCAGTTGGTGTACAGGGAGAAGAGCAGAGGAGAGAGGAGACAGCCCTGAGGAGTGCCAGTGGTGATGGTCCGGGAGTCCAAGACATTCTTCCCCAGCCTCACGTGCTGCTTCCTGTCCGTCAGGAAGTCGGTGATCCACCTGAAGATGGGATCAGGCACGTTCATTGGGGCAGCTTGTCTTGGAGGAGATTAGGGAGGATGGTGTTGAAGGCAGACCAGAAGTCCACAAACAGGATCCTGGCGTAGGTTCCCTGGGAGTCCAGATGCTGTAGGATGAAGTGCAGACCCAGGTTGATGGCGTCGTCCACAGACCTGTTGGCTCTGTAGGCAAACTGCAGGGGGTCCAGAAGGGGGGCCGTGAGGAACTTGAGGTGGGACAGCACCAGACGCTCAAATGACTTCATGACCACAGAAATCAGTGCCACAGGTCTGTAGTCATTAAGTACAGTGGTCCTTGGCTTCTTGGGGACAGGAACGATGGTAGAGGTTTTAAAACAGACAGGCACGTGGCAAACCTCCAGAGAGGAGTTGAAGATGTCCGTGAACATCGGGGCAAGCTCGTTAACACGGTGTCTCAGTGTGGCAGGTGAGACTCCATCCGGCCCCTGGAGCTTTGCGAGCTTTGACGCCCCTGAACTGCTTTAGCATAATAATAATCTCCAGTGAAATAATCATCCTGGTAAGCTAGAAAATGCAGTGATCTAATATGGGTCACATTGTGAAATGTGTGAAAAACTAACCAGCAGTTTTAGTGCTTAAACCGTTTATTAAAGGTGGGCGTGTCATCATGACATCACCCACTTTGGACTCAACATTAGTGTTTTGGCCTCTGTCATATTGTGTTTTTGAAGCCAGAAGTGATGCTAGTTGGATTGGGGGGGGGTCGTTATGCTAACAAGTTTGGTTATTAAGCTGTATTCATAAACTATAAAGGTCACAGACACATAGCTCCTAATCAGTACTAGGTAACAGACTAATAAAATACTATATCAACAAAACTGAAACACAGACTTGTTGGGCAGGCCTTACCACACAGCAGACTGTCCAATGATTCTGTTAGAAAAGATTTCAAAAAGGACCAGCACCACAAATACTGTGCGTTCATATTCAGATTAATCCTAGGCCACGATAATTGGCTACAGCTCCTTGCTTCCACACACGTGTCAATCAGAGCAGCCCCTCACTTTAAGCCTCACTTATATAACGCAAAGCAAGTTTTTGTACTAATGCTGTTAAGGTTTTTTTAAGCACATTCGTCTGTTAGGAAGTCAAACCTAGGTCTGGGAATTTTTTGGGACCCACAATGATGATCTGAAAGATATGACTGGGTAGAAGAATACAGGGGCAGCCGTGTGCTGGCTGCCTGAATCACGCCTAGAAGTACTTTAAAAATAAAGCTCCCACAAACACATGCTGTTTTATTATCCCACTATCTGATTAAAAAATAATAATACGCAAAGTGCTGAATCAATTATAGGACAACCTCCGTGACATTTAGTGCATGCTGCACAAATCATGTTGGCCGAGGATACAATAGGCCAGTCTGACCTGCTGACTTCAGCACTTTTGCTATTCACTCATACCCCAGGAACACAGTGGGCCTACTGTTGACATGGGGCCACGGGGTGACATGTAACAGAAAACAGCAAAACACAAAGAGATTTATTGTATCTGTCAAATGTCTTGTCAATTTTACTGTTAGCATCACCTTTATTATTAGCATGTATCGCTCACTGAGGATTCAAGGACAAAGAGAGATAAACAAAATAAAGGAAAAAGCAAATACAGAAGCCTGTCAGAGAAACTGAAGGAGTCTGATGTGTAGTCATGTAACAGAGAAAAGAAGACTGTGATTGTAGTCTAGAGAGGCTTGACTCAAAAACAAAAAAAAAAAGATGGGATGGGAGCAAACAAAATGTCAACTTTATTAAAGCTTCGGCCTGGAGACAAAGGAGAGGCGAGAATGTGACATCATATTTCTAATTACAAGATATGTCATGCAGATGTCAAGCATGAAAATGCTGGATTTTTTTTATCATGGATTAAGGGGGACAGGGACTCAAACGATCCCATCTCAGACCATCTAGGCTTGACTTTGCTGCGCAGAGACATGACGGGCAGAACTGATTATCACTGTGGGACATGGAGGCAGGGGGATGTCTGGGTCGCTGCTATCTCTTAAGCTAATCACCCTTGTCCCTGACAAGGCTTAAGCCAAGTCTCTGTAAAATGTGCTTTTAAGAAGAGTTTTCAGGGTGAAAAGAGCACTGAAACATGCTTAAAGTAATGAGTAACTGTTAACAACTCTCCTTGTTCACACCAACTTCAAATTTGGTGTTAAAGGGCATGTGTTAGACTGTTGAGAGCTCTTTTTTCAGTCTGGTTTCTTGAGAAAAAAGTATGATTGGGATCTCAGCCAGGAAGCTCGCTCTGTCACGGACTAAACACAGACAGCTCAGGCCTAAAGGTCTAATGAAGAAAAATTAATTCTTGTATATTGCAAGAAATTATGTCATCTGTCCTTTTCTCTTTTTTTTGCCACTGATCTGCTTTTGTCATGAGGGCAGCAGCCTAAGCAGAGAATCACCTCAACTGGCTCCTTTTAACATGCCAGAGCCTTCTGCTGCCTGTATACATGATTTCATTCTTTTGGTCACTACCCAGAACTTATGACCATAGGTGAGGGTAGGAATGTGGATCAACCGGTAAATTGACAGCCTTGCTTTCACTTGTGAACAAGACCCTGAGAGACTTAAACTCCTCCACTTGGCTTAGCAACTCGTCCCTGACCTGAAGTGGGCACTCCACCCTTTTCCACTTGATGAAGCCAAGACAAGAAAATTTCCTGAGGACACCAAAGGGGAACCTTCCACCACTTAAATGGGCTTAGATATCTGCCATCTGCCATCCGGGTCATGATTTTACCACAGTTAGTGTTGCTGGCTCCTAATTGCGGATTGCTTTGCTCCGCTCTCACCATTGCTCAACTTACATTGCTATTTTCCTTGTCATGTAGATATTATGGAGGATCTGAGAAGGAGAGGCACTGTTTTTGGAGAGACTCTGTGGATGAATAAACTGTGGATAGAACCACCTTGCCTGAAACAAGGATTCCTTTATTGAAGAATCTGTGCAACTTTTGTTTGAACTTGGAACTATATATAACTGTTTAATGTTTCCCCAGAGTCCTGCATTAGAGTCCTAAATGTTAGATGGCTTCATTCCTCTGGCATAGACCTGTTCAGGAAGGCTCGTACTTGTTTTGTGCTTGTAACTGGAGCACGACCTCTAGTCCCGCTTCTTACAAACAGGAACCACCACTCCAGTCTGCCAATCCGCAGGCTCTGCCCCAGATCTCCATGTGACATTGCAGAAGAGTGTGAACCAAGCCTCACAACATCCAGCCTTAGAGCTCAGGATGAATCTCTTCCACCCCAGGGGCCCTAACAACAAGCTATGTATAAATTCTTGCAATGTACAATCAAATTTTGGAAGCACTTTATTAGACACTTACCAACAAAACCAGATTTCCACTCTAACTACTTTTTGATGCTGTTCAGGGCTACAGTGAAAAGAAGGGCTTATTTATGTAACTTCATAGTTTATGTAACACTTTACTGATACAGAGACGTGTATTTGCTTATATGAGTGTATTGTTGCAGTATAGCTGGGTAATGTTAGCTAGAATTTTACTGGCTGCATTACAGATGAAACACACCAGCTGTTTAACGGTGATTGTCTTTCACCACTCTGCACGCAGCACTGTCACTATCATTCATCTTCTTTCAGGGAAAATGTGCACGTGTGTGTTTGTGCATGTGTGACGGTGGGTGTTGTGCAAGCAAAGTTTTTTTGTTTTGTTTTTTCACTCTATATGAAGCACTGGAGCACACAGTAATGTAACCCCAGGCCCAAGGTCAGTTAAGAGCATATGAGCCATCAAACAAATACACAGAAGACACAGACAGATGTGCTCATGTGTTTATCTCTCTTCCTTCTCTCTCTCAGTCACACTAAAATACACATCAAGCAGAGGAAAAGCAAATATGAAGATGATTTTCTCACATTATTTGTGTTGAATTAATTCCCGAGTGATTAAACTGAAGCAGCGTCCTTATTCTCAGTCCTCGTTCTCTCCTTTATTTAAATTATTACTTCACTGCGGCCTGAATTGCATAAAAAATAACAAAAGGCGTAAAGATACCACGACCAACCTTGTGAAATGTAGATATACAGTCAAACAGTTTACTTTTCCACCACGTGTGCTGTTGGTGTGCTTGCAGCCAATGACATTCTATCAGGAGACATGGCGCCTGGGAATAATCCTGACTAGAAATCGTGAGAGAATTTTAAACCTCTGAAGACCGCAGCTACCTCTGCCCCTAGAGAGCTAATTAGTGGCTGAAACATATTAGCCAATCATATTGTTGCACTTAGAGATTTAGCTGTTGGGTAGGTCTTGCTTACTCATTATCAAAGCAAAGATTTAGTTGTTTAGTTGTTGTTTTTTTTACTTGTCTCAGTATCCATGACTTGAATTAGCAGAGCCTTTGATGCTGTAATGCTGTGAAACTCTGAGCATGCACATTTGAACCCTCTGGGGCCCAGGGTATACACGTAATTGGCTGCTTGACTACTTTTAATATTTCACATTAAAAACTGTTTGCTAAGCTAAGTTACCAAACTTTTGGACTACTTTTCTGGTGATTGTGTACAAACAGTTCTAGTTGTTTAAGTTGTTATGTTGCAGTGACCTTTTAAATAAAAAATCTCTACAATGTAGCAGGGAACAGAAAGTGAGTCAGATACAAAAATGTTCTGTTACTCTGCCTTTACCAGACTTCTGAATATCCCATTTTCCGCCCTTCACACACATTCCACCATAGAACACTGCGGAAAATCCCGATATAGTTGAAAATTTGGTGTCCTCATAGAGTTAAAATTGAGTTGTTAGACTATGGACCCATGCAGACGTTTGCTGTAACGAGGCTGTGCAAACCAAGAACCGGTCTCTTGTGTGTCTGTATAACTATTGTTCTGTGTTGTGAAATTGTGGTCTTTTATGATTAGTAACGTCAGAGTTGAGAAACTGGAGAACCGGAAGCACAGAGAGTGGGAATTCTTGCATACCTGTTCTGTGAGAATAGAACATTTTTCTTTTTTGTTCTCCAAAATCCTGCGAAATAAAATCATTCTGACACACACCAAATATTTACTTTTTTTTTTTCCAGATAAGTCCTCCTGCTTTTCTCTATAACAGCGGGTTATGGTTAGGATAAGGGTTTTGAATCCAGGGCTGGGTTTATCACCAATGAAAGAAAGCCTTTTTTTTTTGGCACCACCAAATACCAAACCTGATGCACTCTTTCTTTTTGCTTTTCATTTTTGCTTTCTGCATTGCACTTATAAGCTCTCTCTCTCAGCTCTACATCCAGAGATCACAGCTTGTGTTGGCAGTCTGTTCAGCTGTCAGAAACAAGAAACTGCCATGCCAGGTTTCACTGGACAATCAGACAGCGGTCAGATGAAGCAGCGGTCTCAGTGAGAGCAGGCTTACGGTCTGCTCTGACACTATGCCAGAGCTGCTTTTACCAGCCTCTCAGGGTCATTCATTCCCTTTCAACAAACTGAATGGAGGGATAAAAATATATACTTGCCCGAGGCTCCATATCTGAATGAGTGTGCATGTGAATTCATCACCCGGTTTGAGTCACAGTTGGATATATCCATGCTTGTTCTGCACGCCTTAAATGCAGATGGACTGTTGAATGTGTGTCATATTTTCTGGGGACTGTGCTCACTGACCATGAGGCCCATCTAAACAAGCTCCATATCTTTGCCATCAGCTGGCTCATTCTGAACGAGCACACGCAAGGGGAGTTGCGTGTTTTAATTCAGCTGAAGCTGTCATGGTTCACTGGGCTATGGATATATGGCTTTTTGCTGAATCAAACACAACATCCACTGAACTGCTCCAGTGGATTTAATTGCCACCCAAAAGAACAATATTTTGTTAGCACTGAGCAGCTGGAGTTTGTTAATTGGCGCATTTATATGTACATAATTAACAGGGTTACTGTCAGCTTTTGCAATAATCTAAACCTCTATAGTGAAAAGAGGATTGTTATTTCAGCCTGCAGTACTTTATATTTAGCTAACCCTGCTCGGGACCTCCCTGTCCTTTCATGTGCATAAATGGAAAGCCAGAGGCCGGGAATGCAGCAGCAAGCCCCCCCAGCACAGGAAAGGGCACAAGTGTCTTCTGTCTGCTTAGTTGTAGGTGCAAACCCCCTAATCCCATGATTTTCTATGTATCTATTTAGTGTGTCAGTTAGAATAAATATTTTATTTGTTTCCTGATTGCCAAGACTTATGAAAACAATTTAATAAAAACAAAAATGACATATTCCGTCTGTTGCCCAAGGGGTTAGGGTTAAAGTTCAGGGGTTAGGAAGCTAGGGGCTTGGAATGGGACCCATTTTTTCAGTATTATTGGCATTGCTTTAACTTATTTCAGACTAGGAGATCAAAACCTGTTCCAAGTGTCTCAGTCTCCTCTTACTGTAAAGTACTGTAATTACCCAGGGTGGGCTGAAACAGTAATTCAGGCTGGGACATCATTCCAGATCAGCCTGTTCATGCAAACCACCAGACTGCTAATTTTGCAGTCACAATATGAAATTCCCCTTATCCATGACCAAATTGTCATGTTCAAAATAACTCTTTCTAATGTTGTCATAATAGCTAAGGCTATTTTAAAGAAAATATAGATTTCGATTCTATTCTAGTCGAATTAATGTTTAATTAACAAATTAATTGCACTTAAAATACTAGTGCAGGGAGTAGAGCCGTATGTGTACAAACACTTTGATTCGCTGTTAGGATCATGTCTGTGCTAAAAACATGAGATCAAAATGTAATCTTCAAATGTCAATTCTCCACTTTCAACGTTATGCCATGGCTGTGGAGATGCCAGGGAAAATTCACTGGGAATAGAAGCACATATCAATGTTCAAAGCAGGCCAAAATGACCCTCAGGCTGCTGGGAAATATCCCGTGCTCTCTTGGACCAGTGGCCAGTCCACCCCTGACAATTACAGTAATTTTATATTTGAATTATGTAACTCTGTTACATGTAGCACCAACTCTGTTAACTCACTCAGAGGACACAGTTGGGGTTGAAACATGCTGACTCTGCATGTTATTCCTGTAGGGTTGATTGGAGTCCGGAGTCCCTGTCAGAGTTTTCTGTCATTTGTGGGGTCTGCTCAGCAACTGCATCAGCGTCTGTTCCTTCCAGTACTGAAGTGGAGAGACTTGTGCATGTACAGTCATCCTACAACATCAAAACTTACATAAAATAAGTTGCTTAACGTGAAGAACTTATAGAAGTTAGACATAGAGAGAATACACTTTACAGTGTACAGCGCCCTGCATGATAAGGGTAGGTAAACACAAGGTAAATCAAAAACCTCTGGATTAAACTCTTCCTTAAGCAATAATAACAATCAGAATCTCAACTCCATTTCACATCGGGGGGAGCGGATATTCACTGCTGTATGTCTAGCTTGCACAGCATTCATTGAAATAATGAAAATGCATGTTTGTATTTTGTGCATACAGACGAGCAGTAATGTAAAAAAAAAAACAAAAAAAACTAGCATGTATTGTAAATTTATGTATCAATTACCTTGTGGTTGTCAAAATTTGACTCAGTGTCCCTGTGCTTGACAGAAACACATTAAAGGTTGGGAAACCCCACTCTTTGTCTTTTAAAGAAACTTTTAACCACACAGACGCCAAGTGAAGAATCTGAGGTCCTGGAGTTCTGCATGAAGTTGTTTGGCGCTTTAAAGAACTTCATCCAGAACTGCAGTGTGATGATCATAACATAAAGTTTCCTACCACAGTGCAGTTAGTGGGACATGCTAACTACCAGCAGGACAGTAACAAAGGCTTGGGTAAGAGCAGAAGCGGATGGTCTGCATATATATTATCTACACTGTGAGTAGTGTGCCAGCAGCAGGACTGTAGCCCAGCATTGCTCTCCTGATCTTGAAACCCTCACAGTTTGCTTGCAGTGCACTCTTTCTGCTGCCTGTCATCACAGACAGACAGTAGTGTGCCTGTGACTTCAATCAGTGGGTACTCCCCAACTTCTACCAGCAGGTGAAATGTGCAACACGAGGGGAAAGAGTATCTTGGGATCTTGGATCAGGTTTGTTCCAACATAAATCATGCTTACGGCACCTGTTTTGCTGCTTCTGTTTCCTGCATACACCCCTCACAGTAGAACCATAAAGCCAAGCATTAAGACCATCATGACTTGGCCTGAAGAGTTTCTATCACAGCTAAAGGACTGCTCTGACTGCACAACCAGGGATTTATTCAACCCAAATGAAACTGTTTTTTTGGGGGTTTTTTACATCAAAAGCTGTGTTGACTCTGTTAAGGCTTAACAACAACAACACACACTTTTGGATGTTTCCAAATCGAAAGCCCTGGATAACAACAAAGGCCCAAACACTCCTCAGAACCACAACACTAACTGCCGAGTGAGAGCAAAGAGGCAAAGAGGGCTTACAAGAGCAGGATTGAGGACCACCTCACACATAATGACTCACGGACGGTTTGGCAAGGGCTACAGCCAACTATAAAGGCAGTGCCAACAAAACAATTAACACCAACGTGGAGGAACTAAATCACTTCTCCACCCAATGTGAGGCTAATAGACCTGCAACAGTATGATAGCCCCACCTGCCTCCAATACCCACACTCTCACACTGTAGGAACAGGATGTGAGACGTATGCTAAGGTCAGCCAATCCTAGGAAGGCAGCCAGACCCAACAGAGCTCTAAGCAAAGGGCTCCAGGGTGCACTATCCAGCTCAATAGGGTATTCACAAAAATCTTCAGCATCTAGACTTCTTCATCTTAGTCTGCACGGGGGTCAAAGACTTCCTCAGTGACTGCCCACAAAGAGTCAAAATAGGACCCCGACTCTTGTTTACCCCAAGGCTGTGCACTGAGTCCAGCACCTCTACTCCCTCTACACTCATGACTGCATACCAGTCCACTTGTCCAACACCATAATTAAACTCACTGACGACACAACCGTCATTGGGCTCAATCAATCCAGGAGGAAATGAGTCAGCATACAGACACAAGGTAAAACAGGCTAGTGCTCAGGCTCAGGCTAGTGCTCAGAGAATAATCCAATGCTGAACACTGCAAAGACAAAGGCATTAGTATTGGTCTTCAGGAGGAAAGGAGATACTGATCTGACCCCTCTCTGCATGGGGCATGTGTAGAAAGGTTGCAGACATGCAAGTTCCTCACATCTGAGGGCCTCTCCTAGTCAGCCAACACTACTGCAACTGTCAAGAGAGCCCAGTAAAGACTGCTTTTCCTGCTAAGGAGACAACACAGAGAGGAAGCTAATGGTGGCCTTCTATTGGGTGAGTATATTAGAGCCTGCTAACATACCCCATATCAGTGAGGTATGCAGGTTACTCTGCTACAGATACGAAAGTGCTCCAGAGAGTGGTGAAGACACCAGCTGCCCACTTCCCTTTCTGAAGGACATTGGCACCTCACACTATCTCAGCACAGCTACCAGCATCATCAAGGGCTTCACTCACCCAGGCCATCATCTGCTGAACTGTTGCCATGTGTCATGACTTCATTTTTTCAGAGTTGGGAGCCGGTTGGGAGTTTCACACCGACAGTGATTTGGTGATCCAGTCTGCAGCGTGACAGAAACTGCACTGTCGATTTAGAAAATATATGACAGAAGAAATTAATGTAACATGTGAGTGGCATGTCTGAAACAAGCACTCATCCAGATGCATGAGAGGTGGGAGGGTTGGTGGAGAAAGACAAAGAGAGATCAAAGAGGAGAATGGGTGCCGTAGCAACATGAAGTGTCTGAGATATGCTGGCACCTTGCTTTGAGCAGATGCACTTATGAGATCAACCGTGTGTGTGTGTGTGTGTGTGTGTGTGTGGTCAGACAGTGTTACACAACTAAAACCACAAAGACCAGCTTCCGCCCTTTGATAGAGTAACTCTGAGTGTAATGCCAAATACTCCTGATTGGATGCAACCATCCAGGACCTAAATCTGTACCCTTCTCCAAACAGAGGAGTCTGTTGTCTGAAAGATAAACAGAACACACCGCCGGTCTTGCAGAAAAACACAAACACTGTCCGCTGCAATCAGGAACTTTCTCAGTCACGACCTATGCAATTAAGTTGTTCAGGAGGGTAAATGAGGGAGGGGAGAGAATAAAGAGAGGCTTTCTATCAGATGCTTTTCAGTGTCCTCTTCGGAAAATGAAGCTTTAGATTCCTTTTTGGAGAACAAAAGGGCGAGATGAACTGATATTATTTTAGTGTGGACACAGAAAACAGAAAACATGTTGTGGCTGATTGGTACACTGGCTGATAGTGTATGATTAGATTTGCTAGAGGTGAATTATAGATAAGTAAATCAGTAGTTACTGGGAAAACTCTGCTCTCTGTCTTAACTTTGGTCTGCACTGTAAAGCTGAAGGAGTGTTTGTGCACCAAAAACAGCAACATTCAACTTATTTCAGATATGCATATCATATTTCGTCTGCCACAGGATGCATCCTGAAACTGGAAGGCTTTTAGATGAAATACGCACACTAGATTGCCATGGAAAAACACGTTTTTGCCCATAAGCTGACAGCCCTACTGTGAATAAGGCAAAGCTACTCCAGTTAGCATGATGCTATCAGGATAGATATTTTTCATTCTTCTTAAAAATGTTTTCCCAAGTCTTGGCAATCAAGGAAGAGAGAAAAAATTCTAAGTGGCAAACATCAAATTGTATTTACATTTTTTCCAAAGAAAAATACTTTGAATTTGTCTCTTAAACCCACGGTTAGGGTTCAGGCTGAGGGTTGGGGCTAGAGTTAGGGGTCAAAGCTTGGAAATGAATACATTTTTTAAACCCATTTTGGTTTAAATGTACTTCTGCTTTAGTCCACAGAGTGAGCTACAGTGTGTATCTCAACTCGTGGATGAAGTCACTGGAGGTGCTCCCTGTCTGTGCTATGCAGCAGAGTTCCATACCCTGCTGAGACACTGGGGAGTTCAGCCTTCACAAAAGCAGCCCCTCAAATTCTCATAGGAACAAACATTAACCACAACTACAAACAAAGCAACACTTCAGTCAGCCTAGCAGTATTGATTTCTCTCTTCTCAGTAAGCCTTTTTCCGCCTCCATTCTTAACCCCTTTATCATCTTTATATCTGATGGCTTTTATTATTCCAGCTTTTCAAATTTAGAACCTATTGTGTATTCTAACAATTCCCAATAAATGCCTCTCAAGTAAGTTTTCATTGTTTATGCTACTCTATTGGATTATATAGTATCACCTTGCAAACTCCACATTGCTATAAGTAATTGCTGCTAAGATATTTGTTTGTGGTTGGAACAACTGCACCTTTAATGCTGTAATGAGATGAAGTCAAATGTAATCTAAGTGTGAGGTCTTATGCTTGTTCAGCTGCTCGTTTGACTCAAAACTGTCTGTTATTGAAAAAAGGGCTAGCTTTGGTTCTTTTAGCAGTGCAAAGGGAAGATTCATATGAACTGAATTTGATTAATTTCTAAAGGCTTCCCCTTTCAGAAAATTAGAAATCATTTCTTTGTCTGCAGTGGTCTGCAGTGGTTTGCTTTCCATGTGAGCTGCTTCCTCTCCTCTCATTCACTGTTCAATTTATGGCTGCCACCTACACTTCTTTGGTTCTGAGAATGCCTCCATTATCTTCTCTCAACTCCCTGGCCTGTGTGCATATTTCACACCTTAAGGTATTCAGCTGTTTTTCAGCTCTACAAATTTGAGTATATGACAAGTAATCTGTTATAAAATAAAATCACTTAAATATATACACAGGATATGTTGTAACTGTTACTTGGTTGTTGAAATGACAGTGACAGCTAAGGCAGTGCTAAGGATACTGTCTGTAAACTATAGCTGAACGACCAAAGCCATCAAGCAATCTTCCAAGGTCATTTTTTACTTTCTTCATAACTCAAGTCTCCCTTTTTTGTGTGACCCATGACTACTGAAGCATTAAAAAAATCTTAATTTTTTAAATTCAGCTATAATTCATAATAGCTGTTTTATCACACAAGTCCTGTCACACATGTAGCATTAGCATGCCTAAGAAAGTTGCATTAGCATAAATCAAATTCTTAATGCTTGAATATTATAAAGCAGTCTTAACTTTAGCATGTTTAAGCTACATTAGCATGTATTGGTTTCCTGTTGTTGATTATAAGATCAACTTTCTGTCACTAGCCTTAATACTACATCATACAAGTTGCCAAACATTAATGTGTTAAAAATGACATTAGCATGTATTAAATTGCAACCATTTAAATGCTACATTAGCACATATCAAATTACTATTGTTACTAACATGGATGTGCTTAAAAAATAGAACTGACCAAATTCTGTTTGACTGTTTGTGACATTACAACTCCTCACACATGAGTTACACTGATATTCCAAAGAAATCACACCAAATTCCTGTAATTTCTATCCTCTATACAAGTCCAATGACACAAGTAATATTAGCATGTAGGATACTTTAGCATGCATTGAATTCCCATTGGGATAAAATTTAGATCCCAACCAGTTTACTTACAAATCTGTTTGTTTTGTGCATTTGAAAAGAGAGAGAGAGAGAGAGAGAGAAAATGGCTGATATATCAGAATGCCAGATTTTTTAAGTCAATAAATATCAGTATTAAGGCTGTTACACACCGGACCGCTGCGTAAAAGTGACATTTAATTCCGAATCTTTCGGATGCAAACTTGATTTGTAACCTACATACACACCTAACCTGCAGTGCTTTTGTAAAAAAAAAATTGTTCTCATTAAATGCACTGTGAAAAAAATGAAGTCAACATCAAACGATGATGTAATGAGATCCTGATGTTTCTAAGCAAGAGAAGGAAGAAACTGAGATTCTGGGTTCATCTAACTCCCATGAGAAAGCAGTGGCAGGGAGTTTCATGGTTTGATCCCAGAGTTGAAGCTGCATCACCGCCGCTTTCCCACATGTTTCAGGATATCAGGGGGCAGTCTGAGCTCTTGTTGGCAGAGTTCGGATCACATCTGAGGAGGCAGAGAAAACATTTCAGAGAGACGACTGACCCGTAGCAGCATCTGGCTCTGTGTCTGTGGTAAAATAGTATGATTTTTATTGTTGTTTTATTGTCAGTGTATCTGTGCGCTTTTGAGCTGTGAGCTCACATGTTGCTAAATGCAGCGCTCTGATTGGTCAGATCTAGTTTTTCGCTTGCAAAAGTCAAATCGAAACATGACATAGTCAAAAAAATAGTATGCATGTTTCAAATCCTGTTTGGTCACTGGACATTACAAGTCTTGAAGCAGGAGTAACATGTGGAATGTTAAAGAAAGCATCAAGTTCCTGTTTGAATATTACACGAGTTAAAAAGCATAGAACTGCCCTCATTCTGGATGTTATCTAAAGACAGCAATGGATTAAACTTCTGCTGCTTTACATTAAAACATGTGAGATAGTGGATATCTCCTGGATACATTAAACCTAATACTAAATGAATGCAGTGTGGAAATCAGCCTCACTCATATAAAACATCATCAAATAATATTTGATCAGCTAAAAAAAAAGCTCATCAAGATTATGAAAGGGACTCTGCACACCTGTTTCTAATTATTTCTCTGAGTCATTACAAGACAACCAGTGTTCATCATTTCATTAGTCTGCAGTGTCACTGCTATCAGCTGTCACAGCGAAACTCATGTTAGGCACAATATTGAGTTAACAGTGTGTGCTGTCTTACCTTGAAGCAGGTTTTTTAAAGGTTATTTACCACCTTCAGTGCTCCCCATAGGTTGACTAGTTTAGAAAGACAGGTGGTCTGCGGTGGCAACCCCACCCAGTCTAACATGGGCAGTTTTCCCTCAAAGACCAGACCACTTCCAACTTGAAAGATGCACAGCCTGCTGCCTGCAGCTGTTCATCTAGCTGACTGCTGCTGTGCCTTCATGTTTTATAATTTCTGTGCAATTTCTCAATTTGTTATTCTGCTGGTGTACCCTGCCTCTCGCTCCCGTGACAGCTGGGATAGGCTCCAGCCCCCCGCCCACCCCCCCACCCCCACGACCCTGAACAGGATAAGCGGAAGTGAATGGATGGATGGATGGATGGATGAAATTTGTTTTCCGTAAGCTCTCGTACACTTTGTTTACCCTGTAAGTGCAAATTCAGATCTCTACGTACAAGTTCAGATTTTTCTTCTAAACATTCTCGGATTCTACATCATGTCTACATGCGCTGGCATTTTGCAGCTCCGTTTGTTTTCTATTTGCTTTACATGTTTCCTCAGTTTTGTAGGGAAATTATTTTCTGACTAGCTCTGTATTAGCATGTTGCCTTTGGAGAGGATTTGCTGTTTGTTCACAGCAGTGAGTTGTTCCGTATGGCGTGGGCACAGTCTGTACTTTGCCATCATGTCCTTGTCCTTTTGCACAACGAATTCAAAGCAATTTGAGAAAGCAATGCCTTGTGAAAGGCTCAGAAGCTTTCAACTTAAAAGACATATGCACGCTCTTCTCATTGTCATCTATTGAAAAAGACACCATATGGACATGCCTAATTTAAAGTCAAAAAAGTTATCCACTTTAATCCAAGACTAAACTACTACTAACTAAAAATATTCCTTGTTCACGAGTGAAATCAATGGCATTCACAGCTCAAAGTATCTGAATTTTTCTCTTTTTTTTAATCTTGCCAAAAAAGTCCAGGTTGCTGCTTATGGATTGCTGTTATATTCTGTGTTGTGCTATATGTGTCTTGTTTTTACTTTAATTTTTTGTTTCTCTGTCACTTTTTGTGATTTTTCCTTCTCCTTTGTTTTATTTTTTTTCCTGTGCCTCCAGCCTTACTCACTGTATATGGCAAATGGACTGGCATTTACAAATCATGTTTCTAGCTTTGACTATCAGCCACATTCATACAACTGTGCTCATGTAGCACACAGATCACACTCAATAATTGGCCCCATGCATTGGCCCCTCAATGCGTTGGAGTTGTCCTAGACTCTTAGCAGAAAAACAGCCCCAAAGCATGATGTTTCCACCTCTTTGCTTGGCTGTGGGGATGGTGTTCTTTGGGTCACACTCGCCACAGCAGTTTTTCCGAGGCCTTCTCCGAATCATTTAGATGTTCACTGGCAAACTTAAGGCAGGCCTGTACATGTGCCTTCTTGAGCAGGGGCACCTTTTGGACACTGCAAGATTTCGATCCATTACGATGTAGTGTGTTACTAGTGGTGCTCTTGGGGACTGTGGCCCCAACTGCCTTCAGATCATTAAAAAGCTCCTCCTGTTTAGTTTTGGGCTGATCCACCCTCTTTCTCATGATCATCCTCATCCCATGAAGAAAGATCTTCCAGACTGAGGGCGATTGACGGTCATATTATAGTTCTTCCAGTTCCAAATAATTGCACCAGCAGTTGTCACCTTCTCACCAAGCTTCTTGCTGATGGTCTTGTAGCCCATTTCTGCCATGTGCAGGTCTAAAAGCTTGTCCCTGATGTCCTTTGACACCTCTTTGGTCTTGCCCATGGTGGTGGAGAGGTTTATTCTGTGGACAGGAGGGCTTTAAACACATAACGAATTGAGATCAGTAGTATCTGTAATTGATTGATTGATTGACAGATTGGTTGTGTCGCACATGGACACACAGCCAGTCTGTGGGAGCCAAATTCTGGCTGGGTTGATCAAATACTTACTCTGAATCTTTGGTTGATATTCTGTCTCTCTCCATCAAAATAAAACTACCACAAAAAATACAGGCTGTTCATTTCTTTGGAAGTGACTAAACTTGCAAATTCAGCAGGGGATCAAATAATTATTTCCCACACTGCATATCTATTCAGCAGGTTAAAAACAAACTAATCAAGCACACTAAAAACCCCTTTCTTAACAATAGAGCAATGGCCCGGTACAAAGCTCACATAAACTTAGGTGAGAGTACACAAATATCCCAGTTTTTGAGCATGTAGAGTGGACCCAGGATTTAAATCATGAATAATTCAAGGTATAGCTAAGGTGTCTGATCTCTATGATGATAATCAGTTTTTCTTTTGGAGAACTTAAGATCAAGTATGGCATACCATTGAAAAATTGTTTTAAATACCTCCAACCGCAACGTTTCATATTAGCTAGATGGTCCAATAGTTTAAAACTCCCCTCCCTACCTTCTAAGATTCCACTTTTGAGATTTTTGCACTCTAGAGGGCAGATATCCCTGTTATAAAATCTATTTGTTAGTAAGTGAAAAGAGTCATTCAGTAACATGCTGTTCTAAAAGATGATCTACCCGAGGAAGAACAGTCACAAACGAACTAAATTACTGCATCATAAATGGATATCCAGGCAGTATGTTGCTCCAACAAGTCTGTGTTCTTTGAACCCTAATGCTCCCGACACTGTATGTGGAAATGCCCTCTGATAATCGCTTTTTGGAGAATGGTACTGGAATTATGGAGCCAGATTTCTGTGGAAGAGGTCCCGCTTAATCCAAAATTATGCTTATTGAATATTTATCCAGAGGGCTTTCTGATCTCAATAAGAACATCAGGTCTTTAGTCAACTTCAGCTTTTTAGCAGCCAAATGGTGTGTGTCTCACTGTTGGAAGAAACAAACAGCCTGTACAATGTCATAATGGTGTAAGGGGATCATGAAGCTCCAGAAAAGCTAAGCTACCTCACAAAAACAAACTTTAAATATCCTGGGCCACTGGGAACACCTTACATAACTTTCTGTAGAATAATTACATTGAAATAGATGGTTGAAGTAATGGAACTGACTCCCATGAAGGGCTATCTCCTCTTTTTTTTTTCCCACTAAATTGCTGTTGTTGTTGTACAATTACCACCTATGTGTGACATATGTTATTTATATATTTGCATGTGCCTTATTCAGTGTTTTTTGAAGGCAAGGGCTGCTGAGTGACATTTGATAAACTGGAAATTTAAAGCTTACATGTAATGTCCTCATTCCTTTTAGAGTGTTTTTAAACAGATATTGGAGCTGTAGCCTAAAAGAGGTGCTGCTGAAGTTACTTTTTATTGTGAAACATCTTGCAAAATAAACTGAATTATACTTACTATGTGTTATTAAAAGGTTGCATGAAAATATTATGCAGTTTAATGCTGAAGTGGTTAGTTTGCAGCACTATGGAAACGTTTACAGTGATGCTCTGTGTTTGGTGCGGAGCAGCTGTGCTGCTCAGTGTTAGGTTATTTCAAGGGATCAAATTGAATTTAAGCTCTTGTTGCTGATTAGATTCACTCACTGAATTCCACCTTTATACCAGCTTCATACTGTGGAGAGGTTGGAAATCAATGGATTTGGTAACTTCTGCTTATATCTTGTTGAACTGAGGTGGCTAAATCCACAAAGAGCAGTGAATCTCAGAGCAGAGGCCGCACAGCTCAGATGATCCCAGCCTGTACACAAAATCTACTGGCGCTCCCAACTATTGTTTCATATTTCTAAGTGATTCTTTTCCCCACTCGCCATGACTACAACTGATCCTGGGATGGATCCTGACCAGGTCAGCATCACAGGTGCTAACCCTAACCCTAAACAGTATGCTGGTGAAGGCAAAACAGGCTTTTTGGGAATATTTAAAAAAATATATTTTTAATGTGTTTTAGTTCGAATGATTGTTTTTGTTGTTCTTCGGAGAACACTTTAATAAAAACAAAAATTACATATTCCGATTGCATACTAGGGTCACGTGACTTACACCTCAGTGGGTTAAGACTTTGGAGTGAGAACACCCAGCTTCAAACCCTAACCTTTAACCCTTATTTAAAAAAAAAAAAAAGTAAATTTTTTTTGATGTGTTTCAGTTATATTGAAGTTATATATTCTGATAACATAGGGTTAGGGTCATCACAGATGACAACATAGACTTCATGGGGTTAAATAATACACAAGCACCACTTTTAATGTAGTGCATGCACTCATCCATATGTTTATATGGCATCTTCGTGACTGGGCTAGGCCACTGTCTGACCTGCACTGTGCATAGAGGCACTGTAATCTAAAGATTTGCAAAAAATTATTTGAGATTGTAATATTCTCATGAGCCGAAAAATGACAGCAAGGAATATGGGGCCCGGTTGTAATTGAACTCACCACACACATCTCTTAGCTTTTTGCAATAATGAGCAGAAACACACACACACATATAAATATATATTATATGCACAAATCCCATGACACCAGTCCGATCACAGGAAAAGAAGAGGATCAAAAGAGAAGACCAGCACAGCGATAACTAACTAGCAGGGCAGGATTTGGCTGCGTAACCTACTGAGGGAGAGAGTTTATTGATCAGCTGCTTTCCTGCTGCTTTCTGCCTCATTATCAGACAACACAGATGACTTTCTTTGGTCAAGCTCACATGATGACCAATCAGAACTGTACAACATGCCCTGCAGCTTGTGCCATGTAGACAGTGTACCAAACAGGATTTACACTTGGTTACTTTTATTGATGCTGCCCTCTTTTTTAAAAATTAATCTGCTTCTTGCCTGGGTGGAAGCATGTGCTCACTGCTGTTTGTTAGTTAGCAAAAGCCACATGGAACATGGGCAAAGGAAGAACCCGCAACATTTTGGAGCGGTTTCACGATTGGCCTTGGCAGAGAATGCGCTCTCCAAGTACACTAATTCTAACTATTATGCATTCATAAACCCTCTCTGTGTGTCTTCTCCTAGAGTCAACTACTCAGCATCATGAACAAAATGAAGAACTTTAAGAGGCGTTTCTCTCTGTCAGTTCCTCGGACTGAGACCATTGAGGAAAATGAGTTCACTGAGCAGATCAACCAGCTCAACATACGACACACTCAGGGTAAGAACACCTTTTTTTCTCTCAAATAACTAATATTGCCTAAAATTACCACAATTATCTGATAAGTTTTGAAATTTTGCAGATTATCAAAACTATTGTTGTGAATGAGGACCTGAATGCAGACTCATGGGACTGAGTTCATAAACAAAATACAGCCCATAAATTCAAACCAGGAGACACACAAGGGAAAGTGGTGGAATAACAAGAATGAACAGTACAATAAGGCTGTCCAGATTTAGTTTAAACTCACGCCAATATTTTTATCAATTAAAATATCCAGTGATGGTTTCTAGTGTGCCAAGACTAAACTAATCAGGTACATTTAAGGAACGTGAAGGAATCACTGATAATGACATTCTCATCCACATCTCTTGTTAACATCTTTTAAGAACACACTCCCTGTCTTGCACCGCATCAAAAAAAATAAATAAAAAATTGCCACAAAGTTCGTAACCAGTTGGTGAATGCAGCGGAGCATTTAGCATCTGCAGGTAGACATTTTCTTAAGAGGCTGATGAAGGCCACAGCAGAGCTGGTGAAATTTTTCGCTCTCATCATTCGCAGTGTAAACCTAAAAGCCAATATAATACTACCTGCCAAGCACCAGACTACAAACAGACTCGGTTATAACAACTAGCATTTAGCAGCTTGTAAAGTCAGATATTCCTGGCTTTAATAAAGTAATATTTAATGTAAAATATATGAGATGAACACAAACCTAATATTAAATGAAAGATGTTGCTGTTTAATTATTGAGTATTCAGAGGCTGAACAAAAAGTTTTACAAAAATAAAGCACTGGATAATTAAAAACATTCCCATTTCTGACCCGTAAACTCTTCTCCATCTCTGCATCTTTGGTCTCTGTGTGCGCATGAACAGCCTGTGTCTAATAATAGAGCACAAACTGCAATCCCGCTCTGGGTTTTAGTACAAAAAGCCTTCCTTCCTTCCGTGTCTGTAGCAGACCCACACAGATTAACTGGGAGCTTCTCTGGGTATGACTGGTACCAACACCAACCAATAAGGATCAGCAGGCTTCAAAGGGAAATAAGGGTTATGGTGGGATAAACGGGGGTAGATAATGCTAAGGCACTGAATACGTTCACAAGCAGACCTTTGAGTGCCTCTGCTTCATTATGTAAAGTTTGACTGTGAAGATACAAAGAGATGGAATAACAATGCTGAGTGTACCAAATGCATCTCATTTATACTTTCATCATCACCATTTCCAAACCATTTGTTCCCAAGTTAAGCTCACAACAGTTACAGTAGTATTATGGAGTAGTATTATTATGAGATCCATTAGGCTTTCTTGTATCTTACCACATCAGTAATCAAAATAAGGCATCTAAAGCTTCTGTTTATGTGAAAATTACAGTTAAGGAAGGATGTGATACAGCTGCCTAACAGAGTAGCAGCTGGCCGTGTAGTTTAACCCCCCCAGAGTCCATCAGTCTGTATTACTGTCTGCTCCTGAAGGTCAGGAGAAAGGTAACCAGACTAACCCAGCTACCTCCTGATATTTTACATTCCACTCATAGCTGTCACTGATCGTTTCTCCTCTCCTCCCTCTGTACAGTGTGAGGGATTATATTGTGCTCCATGACATACCACGCTTACATGACAGACATTTTTGCCAGGATATAATCATCACATGGATAAAGCATGTGATACCATAACATTTTATTATTGCTGCCTGTGGATATCAAAATATATGCAGTGATGTAGGTTAGGTTAGAAGAAAGGCAGTTTCCTCTGGCTTGGTTGGCATCAGCAAACTAGTTAACCAAAATAGCAACCCAAAATAGGTAGCAAACTAAGGATAAGGATATGGTTGCATAATTCGGTCAAATTCCCAGGGATTATGTGATAATGTAGCTGTTTTTATTGCACTTTATTGGCTAACATTACAAAGAAGCCAACTTTATGGCTAAGTGCCTTGATCTTATACACCCCTGGGACTGAAAACACCTGAACTCAAAGATTGAGAGATGTGACCCAGTACTTGTGTGTATGTATAATTTCAAAGTGTTTTAAACTATCAATAAATCATATTATGGCACAATTGCTTTCTACAGTAATAGCCACATGGTGGCTGTTAGTTAGCTAGCTGGAGCATATCTGCACAACATGTAGCTGGCATTGTTAGCGTCCTCTCATCCAAATCAGCTTAGTTGTAATTATATACAATTCATATATAATTCTATACACTATATACACTCATCTCAGTTTTTGAAGATAGTGCAACACATTAGTGGAAGACAGTCTAGTGTATGTCTCGTCACTGTTTTGGTAAATGCTATAATACACAAAGGGTCACTATAATTTTGAGGTTATGCAGAGCTACTTTCATTTATTAGCATTTATTGTTATCAACATTTCCCCAAGAGATCTATTTTTACAATAGTATATTTTACATTCATAATTCAGTTAAAGTCCATTTTTAATTTTTATGGCTAGTTCACAGCAACAGCCATCTCGATATGTTTAACATATCAAGGTAAAGATTTCTGTTTATTATTAATATACGGCAGTGGTGTACTGGACAGAGATATAATAAAAGGTGACTCATCATCAAGGTTCTTAATTACACTGCATATTTGAGTGTTTTAACAGTATATTCAGAATATAGTTAGTATAAATCTGTCAGTCTGTGATTTTCCCCTACTATGCATTCATGAATACTGTTCCCTCTATCATCTCTGATTGTATTTTTTAATACTGGATTTTCTCTGTCATTGTAGTAATATTTAGGTACTTTGTTGTAAAGATGTAAGAGAAGGCATTACTGATAGGACTGCAGTATATGTAGTGTAATAGTTTTAGTCTATTCAGTCCTGTCAAATAATTGGATTCACTGATGCACTTAAATCCAAAGCTGCAGTGTCAAACTGACAAAGACAGAGACAATCAGTCTCTAATCACAGAGTACAATAAACTCATTAGCATAGCCTAAGGATCCAGATACACATGAACAACAACACATTTTCAATATCGCAGCGCTACTCATTTATTATAGTTATTTGCATTCATAGTAAAGTTCAGATTGTATGAATAGTGTTTTTGTTTACATGAAAGTATGTGAGAATGATTCTGTCTTAAGGGGTGGCTACTGCCTGACTAATCATTAGTTTTCCATATAATGCAGGATACACTTTTTTACTTTCAAAATAATAGCCAATTTAAAGGTACAGTTATTTTTTTTTTTTTAGCTTATTTAATAGAAAAAAAGGATACTGTACTCATAAATATGCATAGATAAGTATGTAATTTCATCTTCCAACAAATAAACTTATAAATAAAAATACATAGGAGCGAGCCCCTGTTTGTAGAAGTCATCATGTTCCCCCACCATATTTGTACATAGTGGCCAGGAAGGACATCTCCATTCCAACTCATGACATTTTATGTACGCGGTTAGAGACCAGCCACATATGTAATACACCAAAGGCAGAGGAAATGAGAACTTGTTGGCGTTTGTGTGGCATGGAGGCAAATTAAAATTCATGCCTGCACTTTCAGACTCAGGATATGCAGGTTCACACCTATATTTTATCATGGGAGAAGGGGTCTCCTTCACACTGTAACTTTAAACGGAATATTTTATCCCATGAGTGTGTTAGTTTAGTTTAAAGAGTTATCACATAGGGTGTCATACCACATCAGAAATTCTTCTCAATCAATTGCCTATGCAGATGTGCTGCAAGTAGTCCCGATGAAAAGAAAAGCAAATAATCTACACATTCAAGTCAGTACTGAGGGTATTTCTTTTCCAACTCATCTGTTCCTGTTTCAGCCTCTCACTATGAGCACAGTTTGAGATGAAAATGCTACAAAAACGTCATGCGGCGTACCATATTGGATTGTCCTTTTCTAACCAGATTTCTAGCAGGCATCCATCCATATCTCACAGCAATCTAACACTTTGTTATCATGTGCTCATATCACTGACCCTAATTAGCATCAAGAGATCAAAGGATTGCTGTAGCTGTGATATTCAAATGGCTAGGAAACAGGTTGCCATTTCATCCTCCCAGCCCATTTAGTCAGTCACTAAATACAACGCATAGCATGGCTTGTTGAAATCCTCTCCGCAGTGCTGTTAAAATGTCTCATCAGACTCATCCAGGCATGTTCGAATCTGAGAGCTGCTCTTGCCTCTAGTTTTGTTTATCTTTTTACTTTCCCCGATGCATCTGCAGCTTGTTTTGTTACATGAGCTGTGCCTGTAGGCGGGCTGAGAAAGGCCATAGGTTATGCAGTAAATGTTTAGTATGCATGTATATAAACCTGATTGTGCGTATTGAGGCGGAAGCTTTAAAGAAACCTACCGTTTGAGACCTCCTCCTTAACACGGAGACCTGCTTCCCTTGTTAACCAGTGTCCCCACAGAAACAGGGCCACGCTTTGTGTTGTAATCCACATGCACACGCCTGGAAGCTGCAGGCATAATGAAGCCTTTGGACAGTGATCAGCTACAGTACAACTCCCTGTGTTGGCACACCTGTCAATCAAATCGGGTCACCCTTCAACTAGTTATTAAAACACACACACACACACACACACACATGGAAGAAGAAATTATTCACAGAAGCTAATACTTTTTTGTGCCACCCTGTAAACATGTTTTTAAAGTTGGGTATTTTAAAACCTTGTTTTCTCGTCCTCATTCCCTGTCTGTCTCTCCATGGTATCTTATAAAAGCACAGTTTTAAACATAAAACGAAGGCAGTTTTCTTGAAAAAAGGTCAAGGTCAGATATCCAGCTTTGAAGTCGGACTTAATTACATAAGCCAGGGATGGATGTTTGCCCTCGATATTGAAAGTCAGCTCCAGTTCTCTGATTAAAGGTCCATCTCTTCAGGGACTAACTATGGGAAAACCAATCTGAATGAGCACAGGAACATGACTAATTTTGACACTTCCATACAAGTGCCAAGGTGCCAGTCAGTGCCTGGTCTGCCGACTATAAAAAATAGTGTAAATCACATGATGTGTTTTCAGAGTCGCTACATATGAATCCAACTGAATTATGTTCATCTCAGCAGAAAATTTCTCTAAGAATGTTTCCCACTGAGCACTTAAGCTGTTCTCAAAGCTTTTGGTGGCCCAACACTGTTGATTATGTTTCCCTGTCAGGTCTGACTCCAGACAGACTGGGTCCTCCATCTCATGATGCCAGCCCGGTGACTCCTGAACCAACCACTCCAGGAGCTCAGTCTCCATCCCACCTCCACTACCACAGCAAGGCCCAGCACAGACGCTTCTCAATGGAGGTAAGTTAAAGCTCAAATTGCAGCTTAAGACGGTAGTTGCCAAATCTCACTTCCTTAGGCTCAATTTATGATTGATAGTTAATGTTTTCAACACAATCTGTAAAATCCTTCAAAGCTGTTTATATTTTCACACCAGAAAGAACATTTCTGATTTTTAACATGTTCAAATGTTTGTTTACATAAATGTCCTAAAAGTGTAACTGTTTTCAGTTCAAACAATTATTGGCTGTATACAGTACGTCTTTGTGATCAAAACAGATGTTAATAAAATAAAATATGTTTTATAAAATGGTTTTAGTCTTCAAATTGCTTCAAAGGTTTTGAGCCACTCATCATTTCTTTATAATGATCTAGAGGAATGGGGAATAGGCACAGTGATTTAATCAAATGAGCAAACATTCAGGGAAATATAGTATATAAACTTAAATAAAATGTTTTTACAATTCTAGGTCAATATTTGCTATGAGCACCTTTATTCTTCAACACAGCCTGAACTCTCTTAGGCAGCTTTCTTGTGAGAAGTCCTCATAATATTTCTCCAGGCTTCTTGAGGGACTTTCAAAGCTCTTCTTTGGATGTTTCTACCTTTTGTTCTGTTCTCTGTTAAGATCCCACACTGCTTCAATAATGTTGAGGTCCGGCCTCTGAAGAGGCCAATACATGACTGATAGTGTTCCATTATGCATTTTCCTATCTAGGTACGCTTTTAATGCACTGGCAGTGTGCTTGGATAGTATGCTTGGGATCAGTGTCATGGTGAAAAATGGATCAAAAACTCACAACACTTTTCTGCATTCATAATTGGGTTAATTTTGTCAAGATACACTTCTGGCTGAAATGTAGTTCAAGTCATGACAGAGCCTCCAACATATTTTGCAGATGGTTGTAGACACTCACTGCTGCACCTATTTCCAGACTTCATCCTTACATATTGACAGCAATTTGAACCCAAAATGTCAAATTTGGGTTCATCACTACATAAGAACTGTTTCCACTGATTGTCAGTCCAGTCCTTGAGTAATTTGGAAATATATGGCCATTCAAGCTGCCAAATGTTCCAATAGCTAGTTGTTATGACTGACTCTGTTTTCAAGGTCAAGATACATAAGACCAGGAGGTAGAGGACTACTCCCCAGAAGAAGAAAGCCAGCTCTTCAACTGGCTCAGTAAGCACCCTCATTCCCCATACCCTCTTTCCCTTTCTTGAGAAAGGCTTCTTAACCTTTCACTGAGACCATTTCTTATGAGGCTAGTGGTGAGTTGTCTGCCAGATGCCCCAGTCTGCGAGATACTCAATTCCCACCTCCAGCAGAACTTCAACAGCATTCCGCGGAAGGCTAAGGACATTGAGTCCAAATGTACCATGTTCTGCACCTCCATTCTTGAGGCGGCTGCATAGAGCCTTGGGTGCAAGGTGGATGGTGCCTGTCATTGTGGTAATCCCCAAACCAGATGTTGGGCACTGGAGGTGAAGGGAACCGTTAAGCTGAGTCCTATCATGCTTGGTTAGCCCATGGGACTCTGGCTGCAGGTGACAGGTACCAGCAGACCAAGAGGAGTCCAACTCTGGCAGTAGCTGGGTGTGGAAGGAGTTTGGTGAGGCTTTGGACCAAGAATTTCATTCGGCCTCAAAGCGAATCTGGCAAACCATCAGGTAACTTAGGAGAGAGACACGGTGCTCTACTCACATGGTGTATGGTGTGGGTGGAGGGCTCCTGACTTCAACTGAGAATACAGTCATCCCTCACTATATCGCGGGTCACTTATTGCGGCTTCACTGTATCATGGATTTTTAAAAATATATTACTAATTCTGTTTTGCAGAGTTTTCACTATATTACAGGATTTTGCGGTATATAGGTATTTCTGTAACACCCCATAACTATGTTCATCACTTGGACGAAGAGATAAGTTACGCCTACGCCTTTAGCGGAAATAGAAGTAACAGTCGGGGTCAAAGATACTGCACTACCTTCATCTTCATCAGTACTGCACAGCTACATAATTCATCATCTTCATCATTCAAGTTGTAGTAAGAGAGTGGGAAAGGTTTATGGGAGTGTGGAAAGGGTTTTAAAAACCTTAAAATATATATAAATAATAAAATAAATATATAATAAACGTAACGTCACTACTTCGCAGATTTTCACCTATCATGGGGGTCTCTGGAATGTAACCCCCTCAATAGGTGAGGGATCACTGTATAGTGAGGGGAATGCCTGATGCATCACAAGGTCACTGAGGTCAGTGGCGCACCGTTAGGGCAAGCAATGCCAGCAGTGCTTGCCTATTGAAATCTAAAAATAATATCCCAAACAGTAGGTTTCTTTAGACAAAACCAAACTGAAAACAAACTCTTTCCTTTCATCTCAAATAGCATTCTGTCATAAAGCTTTTGACCTGTTTGCATCCCTCTTTTACAGTACTGCCATCTTGTGGCTGCAGTTGGTTGTGGTTCGAGGAAGCAGGTTTGCCCTCGATTCCACTGAAATCCGTAGTGTGTCTTGATTTCTTAGGCATGTCCATGTCCTTTTAGCAACAGCTTGAATTTGTCAAGCTGAGAGGCCAACAGCTTTTTCCTGGTTATTTGCACATGCACATTATGAATAAACCTCAGATCTTTGACGGAAGACTGCTGGAAGATTAGTGCACTGAACCGGCTGCCGCTGGCTCTGCTTTCACTGCTCTGATATCAGATACTACCAGCATGCTTGTCGAAACAGAGCTAGCAATAGCAAGTAGATGAGCTTCTGTAATGTATTGTTGTAACAGATAAGTTTTCTCTTACTGACCATCTTGGGCACCATTTTTGATGTAGAGGAGTTAGAGTGTAGTGCAGTGTGAAGAATTTTTTACTCACTCCTTTAGCATGTTAGCGAGGAAAGACTTGATGTTGGAGTGGAGAGGTCAATTCCTATAGTGTCCGGTTTAATAAAACAGTCAAGTTGAACTGGTGCAGGCTAAGCCAGCATTTTCAGATTAGCATCTCTGAGAAATTACTTGTACAGTTAGCACAAAGTTAAACAAAGTTTAACCATGTTTTGCTCATGCGCCACCTTAATTTTTCATTAATACTTTTAATCCCCCTGTAGATACATACAGTTAACTGTGTTTTCTTAGTGTTTTATTGCTTCTCTTACTAAAAGAATGGTTGAATAATAAAATTTCCACCACTTGTCATTCTCAGCTAACAATTAATATTTAGTAATATGGAAATGGGGTGGATGAGATTCGCCCCGAGTTCCTTAAGGCCCTGGATGTTGTAGGGCTGTCTTGGTTAACATGCCTCTGCAACATTGCTTGGAGATTTTGGGGCGTGCCTGTGGATTGGCAGACTGGGGTGGTGGTTCCCATCTTTAAGGGTCCTAGAGGGTGTTCTTCAGTTATAAGCAGATCACACTACTCAGCCTCCCTGGGAAACTCTTTGCTAGGGTACTGGAAAGGAGAGTACCTCTGTTAGTCAAACCTCAGATTCAGGAGGGACAATGCAGTTTTTGTCCTGGTCATGGAACGCTGGAACAGCTCTTTGTCCTTTCGGGGATATCTGAGTGTGTACGGATGTTTCCAGTCTACATGTATTTTGTGGACCTGGAGAAGCCTCAGGATATCCTGTGGGGAACTGCAGCAAAAGTTTGGTTCGCATAGCCAGCAATAAGTCAGACTCATTGCTGGTGGATGAGTTTGCTAGAGTTGCCCTTTGTCACCGACTCTGTTCATAATTTTATGGACAGGATTTATAGGCAGAGCCAAGTGGTGGAAAACTTCCACTTGGTGACCTCAGAATTTCATCTCTGCTTTTTGTGGATGATGTGGTTCTGTTGGCTTCGTCAGGTGCTGAGGTTGATCAGGCATCTGAATAGGATGCTTCCTGGGTGCCTCCTTGGTGAGGTGTTCCAGGTATATCCTATCAGGATAGGGCCCAGGAATTACAAGATTAGGTCTCTTGCCTGGGAACACCCCGGTGCTCCCCCAAATGACCTGGAAGAGGTGGCTAGGGAGAGAGAGGTCTTAGCTTTGCTGCCTAGGCTGTTGCATCTGCGACCCAGCCCCAGATAAGTGGCAGAAAATGGATGGATGGATGTATTTCCCCCTTTTCTTTGTAAAGTAGAAAAACCTTGTGCTCTTGAAATAAAACATCTAAAGACTACTGACTCTGATACATAGTAGCATTCAGTTATCCTCAGAAAAGACATTTTCGGGTTCACTATGTATTCAGTGTCAGTGAAATCAAGTAGAACAGGCCTTATGGGAAGTTAGAAAGTGAGGAATTCACTTCTATAAACCAGTGTGATTCTGAAAAAATAGCAACCAACTACCCTGGCTTACACAAAATCAAAGGAAAATAATGACTTGGAGCATTAACAGTGATTGACAGCATTTTTTGCCATTGCTTTTTCACATTTCTTACAGCATTTTTGAAGTTTGTAGCTCTGAAGAAGCAAAGCAGACTATAAGGTTTTTGCAATCTGCTTTATAAAGAAAAAAAGTTCTTACTTTCGTATGCATTATATTTTTCCTCCAGTGGTCACATGACACAGTGAACTACGGTTAGAGCAACAGAGAAAAATACACAATCCACCACAAGCAAAAACAAGTAGGCTGCTGCTACCAACAAACATAAAGAGAGAAGCATGTGTAATAGTACCGCGAATAAACCAGTGCTTGTAAATATGTTTTACAATACTCATAATACATGTGGGCTTAGCGGATTTTGACAGTTAGATGGACTATTCTGCAAATCATGATTTACACGTCATAGATTATTAAATAAAAGAATATCTGTTCTGATCACAAACACATGCACAACCAAAAACTATTCAAAATGTATTTGCCTATATGTGACACCATGCAAAAACCAGGCTTCAGTCCAAAATTTACACATTTTTCTTTTTTTAATGCTTGCTAAAATTCAAAACTTTTAGATTAACATGCAACAAAACTGATTTCATTTGTCTTTGTTTATTTTCTATTCATTTATAACTGCCAACATCACTGAGGGGGCAACTTTCGCTGGCTGACTAATCAGCTCATGCCCCCAGCTGTGTGTGGCTGCACTCATACTCAAGACACTAAGCTAATACGCAAGGAAACAAATGGGATAAAACACAGGACATGAGCTGGGAAAATAGGCAGGCAAGCTACTGCAGAGTGTACAACCAGATGATCAGAAACAAAGGAGAGGACAGTGCTATATAGACACAGAGGTTTGATTGAACAGCAAGTCATAAGAGAGAGCAGAGCACAGATGAACAGTCAGTGAGAGAAGACAATGAGGGCGGGGCAGACAATCACAAAGGAGGGAAACAAAAACAGGAAGAAAACTATCACAGGAAAGAACCACATGACAGCTAGCACCGTGACATGAAGACTAACACTAAAAACACTCACCAACATTAGAAAGATTAAAACTGGTCAACTAGACAACAAAGAAATCAAAGAGTATCATATCACGAGAACTAAAATTTATTATGTCAGGAAGCTAACAGGACCGTGGCAACGTACAAAGAATGACAAATGCGCTTCCACATGTGCACGGGTAAAGAACTGAACAGAAGTAACTGAGAAACAGTGACACTGAACACTGCGGGTGTTCAGTGTCACTGAAAACATTTTGACCACCCTGCTTCATAAAATGTTGAAGTGACTTATTGATGCAGAAACATCACTGTGGCACAAAAGAAGTTCTTTGCCGCATGTAACGAGAAATGTAGGAAAACTGTGCTGTGATAGATGGAAGGGGTCGACTTCTAATCATGCCTTACATCTCACATGCTGCTGAGCTATTATTTTCACAGTAATTTAGATGTTTTGCCAACTGACTGCATATTAAAAGCACCAAAAGTCAGCCAGGCACAGATATCAGCAGTCGCACAAGCAGTTCTTCTCCTCTTTAAATGTCTCCCCAGAACTCATTTCTCCATTTCCACCTCTGTGGACTCAGTGAGATGAGTCAGAAGCTTTTAACCCTCCCCGCTGCTGCAGACTTTTTTTAATTGAAAATGTGAGAGTTCACAGTTCCACCTTTGCAGAAAAAGTCGCCGTGGAGTGAATGTGATTCACACAACGCAGCCTGTTCCAGACAGTCAAGTGAAGCCAAGGGAGAGAAGAGTGCTCAGCGAGAAGACAGAAATGAGGTTACCGCAGGGAGGAGGCTGGGAGTTTGCACAGATCTGGATCACTTTTGTGTGCACCTCTTTCTAATAAAAGGGTTTAAATATTGTAGCTAATTAATAATGTGCTAAAGATCATTTAAGAAAAGACCATTCCCTGGATTCAGCACAGCTCAGCTCACCTTCAATTTTAGAATTCCAGTAAATCCAGATTACCCCTGTGTGGGTGTTGGACTGTCAAGTGAGACAAACACAACACTTTATTGACCCACACGCTCTCTAATTACTCATCATGATGGAGTTACTGAAACTGACTGTTGAGAAAATTGCTGAAGGGAGGTCATCAATAACCATTAATTAACTGTTAATTAGCAGCTCAGTTACTTCACTATATTTGTAATTGAAGCATAATTTCTGTTATTTTAACAGGCAAAACTGCAAAATGACATTTATCCTTTAAATTCACAGTGTTTTCAAGCTATTGCGTGCCTTATATAAATGTTTATGCATGACAGATTAGATCTGATATATATGGTGACCCTTCAGGATGAAGACCTCACAAAATACATTTCGGCAGGGAAAACACGATAAAAGCTAAAAGCTGTAATAACTTTTATTCCAGGGCTGCTCTTAAATCAATATGTCTTTCGAATTTGATATTTTTACTGACTGATCTAGCTGAAACGTCACTTCTCAGTCTTCCACATTTCAGAAGTTTTCCCCACCAAGCGAATACCAACCAAAGGTTCACTCTGTTTCTGCTTTCACCTCTATCACTGTCTCTCTCCACCTTCTTCCTCTAACAATGCAGCTGTTTCTTCTGCTATATAGGGAAGATCCACATTTATTCCATTTGTTTGAGGATCCACCATTTCTACTACCTGGGGAAAGCTAGCAGTAACAACCGGCACAACAGAGTGAGATTCCTCAGTGGCAGCAATATTTATGAGCTCTTAGGCGAGACCCCACAAGTAACTACAAGAAGAACGTCATCTGTGGCCTCCAACAATTTGAAAGGGAAAAAAAAACATTGACCGCCCTACATACAACTCTGCCAGGTTTTGTGTTTTGAGGGCAGACGTGACTAGCAAGTTGGCGATCAGACTGAGGAAACAAAGGTCACTGCACACTCAGAGACAAGGGAGTTTTCAGTTGTACAGTAGGGCCTGAGGTCTGAGTGTGAGATTGCTGTTGGAGCATCAAGCTGCCAGGTATAGCACATCCTGCCTGTATGCAGTCTCATCATTGTTGGTGATTAAACCAATAACTGTTGTGTCATCTGCAAATTTTATGATGGTATCTGTTGCATGAATGGCTTGGCAGCCAGGGCTAAATACAAGAGAGGGCTCTACACACCCCAGAGGAAAGTCAGTTTTGAGGGTAACAGCAGGACAGTGGAACGTGTGTTTGCCTAACCCGACATTCTGTTGACAGTTGGTCAGGAAGTTCAAAGTCCAGTTGCATATGGCAGCGTTTAGTTCAGGGCTGTGAAGTTTGGACACATGCGTGGGCAATCTGATATGGATCCAGGGTGGGTTAGGGTTAGGGTTAGATTGTACTTTTGATTTGTGCCAGGATCCACCTCTCAAAGCACTTGGAAATGAGAACAGTTTGATGAATCCCTTTTATTCTTTCAGGACGTTAGTAAGCGCATGTCCCTGCCAATGGACATCCGCCTGCCTCCAGAGTTTCTGAAGAAGTTACAGATGGAGAGTGAAAACTCACCGCTCTGCAAACCTCTCAGTCGCATGTCTCGACGTGCCTCACTGGTTAGTGTGGTTTCCATTTTTCTCACATTTGTCTAAATCTAAAATTAGTGACTTTATTGGCTTTCGGGCTATTTTACACTCTTGGAGAAACTGCTCTTGATTAAAGGAACATCTCAGCTCATGTTTGTTGTTATTTTGTTCCTTCTGTTTTATATGTATGTGTGTTAATATAGAGAGTGATAATGCACCAGTTGCTTTCTTGGATCTTTTTCCTTTTTCTCAGTTGAGAGGCATTTTTTTTTCCTGCCTGTGGCAGTCTTTTGCTCTAATTAACAAATTAAGCATTAGCTAATAAAAGCGAGGTGTAATCAGTGGAAGGGACCACAGCAGGCGATGCTATAAGATTAATGTGTCCTTTTCTTTCTGGTTTCCAGTCTGACATAGGCTTTGGGAAACTGGAAACATATGTGAAGCTTGGCAAACTGGGTGAGGTAAGATACACCTTTCAACGTTTTGCATGTGGTTGATAAAGGCAGCACACACAGGCTGAATATTCAGTTTTGCTTCGAAAGGTTTCCAACTGAGTGAAATGAACTGGAGGTATCTGCCATAGCCATAATAAGAGCTGCTCAAACTCGCTAAATGCTAGAAATTGCATCATTGCTTCCTGTATTATCTCCTTTATCAGAGGTAAAAGGAAAGGAGATAATGTTATCCCATATTTCATAGTGACAGACCACAAAAACAAACCATCAACATGATTCACAAGATTGTCATGTAAGCTGCTGCTGTGGTTCTTACCTTACAGGCTGCAATAAGTTGTGACTATGCTGACGTGTTTTGAACTCTAAACAATTTATTAAACCCACCTGGTGAACAGCAAATGTTTTGCTGTGCTTTTCAAGCCTTACTAACCAATCAAAGTGCCATACTACACATTCATACAGTGCTCTGTTCTATACACTGCACTTTATCTACCTCACATCTTTGGCCAATTTAGAATCACCAGTTAACCTAACATGCATGTCTCTGGGACTGTGGGACAAGGTCGGAGTACTTGGAGTAAAATCCTCACGGGCGCACAAGGATAAGCGGCAGAAAATGAATGGATGCGAGTTAATGGATCATCTCTATAATAAGAGGAGAAAATATGAAAGGGCACCTGTCCAATTAATTTTAAGTCATTAATTTTTTAAACCATATGTTTTGGAGGAAAAAAAATTTAAATAGGTTTGATGCGTGTTGATTATTTTTTGTTCCCTGACAGCTAGCAGATGAGGAGTAAGACTGAAAACTTGGATCAATTACAGTCAATTAATGTATAGAATTTATCGGGAAATCCTAGGATTTCTTACTTTTCTTCAAGCACTCTCCGTTTTTCCTGTCTATAAAGCGAAGTTCAACCAGCTTCCCTTCACATGGCGTCAGTTTGCCTTTCCTCCATTTTTAGCATCAGAACAATCTGAGCTGATGCAATGTGAAGTATTTTAACACAGATTTGTCTCTACTCGCTTCACCTGGAGTGTAACTCACCTAACCCCGATAACCCTGAGTTAGACCTCCTGAGATTAATTTCCAACGATGGTGATGAAGTGACATTTTTTTACTGGGCTGTCCAGAAAGAGTGCACAGGAGCAAAGTATCTACAGAGGTTGGACAATGAAACCGAAACACCTGTCATTTTAGTGTGGGAGGTTTCATGGCTAAATTGGACCATCCTGGTGGCCAATCTTCATTAATTGCACATTGCACCAGGAAGAGCAGAGTGTGAAGGTTCAATTAGCAGGGTAAGAGCACAGTTTTGCTCAAAATATTGCAATGCACACAACATTATGGGTGACATACCAGAGTTCAAAAGACGACAAATTGTTGGTGCACGTCTTGCTGGCGCATCTGTGACCAAGACAGCAAGTCTTTGTGATGTATCAAGAGCCACGGTATCCAGGGTAATGTCAGCATACCACCAAGAAGGACGAACCACATCCAACAGGATTAACTGTGGACGCAAGAGGAAGCTGTCTGAAAGGGATGTTCGGGTGCTAACCCGGATTGTATCCAAAGAACATAAAACCACGGCTGCCCAAATCACGGCAGAATTAAACGTGCACCTCAACTCTCCCGTTTCCACCAAAACTGTCTGTCGGGAGCTCCACAGGGTCAATATACACCGCCGGGCTGCTATAGTCAAACCTTTGGTCACTCGTGCCAATGCCAAACGTCGGTTTCAATGGTGCAAGGAGCGCAAATCTTGGCCTGTGGACAATGTGAAACATGTATTGTTCTCTGATGAGTCCACCTTTACTGTTTTCCCCACATCCGGGAGAGTTACGGTGTGGAGAAGCCCCAAGGAAGCGTACCACCCAGACTGTTGCATGCCCAGAGTGAAGCATGGGGGTGGGTCAGTGATGGTTTGGGCTGCCATATCATCGCATTCCCTTGGCCCAATACTTGTGCTAGATGGGCGCGTCACTGCCAAGGACTACCGAACCATTCTGGAGGACCATGTGCATCCAATGGTTCAAACATTGTATCCTGAAGGCGGTGCCGTGTATCAGGATGACAATGCACCAATACACACAGCAAGACTGGTGAAAGATTGGTTTGATGAACATGAAAGTGAAGTTCAACATCTCCCATGGCCTGCACAGTCACCAGATCTAAATATTATTGAGCCACTTTGGGGTGTTTTGGAGGAGCGAGTCAGGAAATGTTTTCCTCCACCAGCATCACGTCGTGACCTGGCCACTATCCTGCAAGAAGAATGGCTTAAAATCCCCCTGACCACTGTGCAGGACTTGTATATGTCATTCCCAAGACGAATTGACGCTGTATTGGCTGCAAAAGGAGGCCCTACACCATACTAATAAATTATTGTGGTCTAAAACCAGGTGTTTCAGTTTCATTGTCCAACCCCCGTAGGATGTACTTTCAGGAGTCCATCTTTGGGGCATTATCATATCAACCCAGCAGATTGCCATCAACAGCTTCCACTGCCACATTACCAAGTAGCTTAGTGTCAGGTACTCTCAACACAGTGGTTCTTTTTTCCTGAGTCCTTACAGGCGTAGTCCAGTGAGGTCCACCCACTGCTGCACAGCAGTAACATGAGGCAAAACAGAGTTAAAGCACTTCTCCAGAGGATAATGTGCTTTCTTTGTTTATGTACCAAAATACAAGCCAAACCAGTGTACACATGTGTCCGGATTTTTGCATGGCTTCATGACAAATTGCTAAGCGGATTACATTTCATGGACTTGCTTGAGATGAAGAGGGCTCATGGGTGGAATGTACCTAAATACCATGCTATTTATGTGAGAACATTTATTGCCTTAAGGACTGAGGAATGATTAGTGTCAAAAGCAGCCTGAATCAGTCTCAGTCACAAGGCTCAGCAGCAGATAACAGTGGTGGCAAGAGATCAAAAAGAGCTGCTTTTGTTGTCAATTATAGTGATAGGAGCTTCACAAAAGCATGGTTAGCTTGACGCCAAGAGCCAGGCAGCGATTCCATTAAAAATAAAAAGTACCCCATTTGCTGCAGTTTAGTTGCTCTATATCTGAAAAGGATTTGCTCTCTTTTCAGCCTGCAGTGCTCGATCCACAGACAAAACACCTGCGATCAACCACACGGTGGTTAAATAGTCAGCAGTGGAAAGCTATCCTAGCTGAGGGATCATCAACCTTTAATAAACAGATCCCAAAGCGATATACAGCATATACACATTTAATTACTGGATTAGGCCAAAGTCTGTTTGAGAGGCTTGCATTGCCTGGATGTGAAGTTTTGATGCTGCACAGAGACAACGTGTGCAAATCAGTCTGTAAAAGGATGAAATCATTAGGGATAATTTAAAAAAGGAAATTTATATGATGTAATTCTTGATATACTTACAACACATGACATTAAAATTTCCCTTCAAAAGAAAAATATTATTGTTGTTATGTATTTTCATAAACTATAGACGTCAGATGAATTATTATCATTGTTTCATTTCATCCTGCTTCTGCTGCATGCTGTCTGAACATCTCAGCATTCTCACTGTGATTCCTGTAGCACTCAGTGACACCCTAATGAGATGTTTGAACCACCTCAGCTGTTTCCTTTTGATGGAATACCAATGGGAGCCAAGGATACAGGTGACATATGAGGAGGTGGCAAATATATTAGAGGGTTATTTCTGCAATAGGAGTCTGGAATGTTCACTGCAAAGTGATGCAATGAGTGAATCGCTTATATGTGGATGGGTCTAACTCTACACCTGGCTGCTTCACACTCAGCTGCCCCGGTGCATGCTGCAGGTGATGATGTGATGAAGGCAACAGAAGCACATCATTGTAAAGAGGTCTGAGGTCCCCTAATCCATACGCTCTCTGTAAAAAGTGGTCATAGTATAAATGGACATGTTCTTATGTAGTGCTTTTCTACTCGAGCACTCAAAGCACTTTATGCATCATTCACCCATTCATATAAGTGCTTTCTATCTAACATTCACACTCCGATGAATGCATCAGGAGCAGCTTCGGGGTTCAGTACCTCATCCAAGGATACTTTGGTAGACTGGAACAGCCAGGGATCAAACCACCTCATGAGCTGCAGCCACCCCAGTACAGTAACATCAAGTTCTTTTGGGTGTTTCTGTGTGTAGGGGACATATGCTACAGTTTTTAAAGGGCGGAGCAAACTCACTGAAAACCTGGTTGCACTGAAGGAGATCCGGCTGGAACATGACGAGGGGGCACCTTGCACTGCTATCAGAGAAGGTACGTGCACACCTGAACACACACAAATACACACTTTATAATCCAGTGTTGCTGAGTTTGTCTGGAACCTCTAAAGTGTACTTGCAGTTTTGACAATCACAGTACTTGATCAGTGTATAGTCATTGCAAATGTACCTAATTATATCTATTACACAGGTCTAATAACAGCAACTCAAACTGCAAATTCTGCTCTCCCTCTTGCTTTTATGCTGTGGTAATTCAAACCTCAGTGACCTCTGGAAGCATTTAGGTGATCTTTGCAAGACACAGCAGCTGGCTTTAAACCACAGACTGTATATAAAGATGGACAACGTGACAAGGAAGGCGAGCCAGAATATGTTGTTTCAGGCTCCTGCCCACCTCTTGATCCCAGGCTAAGATTACAACTGATGTATCTTTGGGATGTACCTGACATGCAGCTACCTAGCTACATGGCGAGCAATTGTTAATTGTGTTTATCTAGAAAATGCAGTTAGGCCACATGAAGTTGAACGGGTGCGTGCTAACATTAGGCTGCTTGAAAGGCATGATCTTAATGCCGCCCCTCACTCACTGCTCCACAGACTCTGGTGATGTGTCAGCCATTTTTATACAGTCTGTGGTTTAGAAAAAAACACAGCTGCAGTGTTGTTGTTTTGTTGAAGAAAATGGCTCACTTCATGTCTCCTTCCCTCAGTGTCTCTGCTAAAGAACCTGAAGCACGCTAACATTGTCACCCTGCATGACATCATCCACACGGACCGCTGCCTCACTCTGGTGTTTGAGTATCTTGTGAGTACATCAACAGTTCATGGTTTGTAGGTTTTCTGAAGGTGCTGGTCTTGAACAGAATGTAGATCAATTTGAGTGCAAATTGTGACTATTTCATATTTCAGGACAGCGACCTTAAACAGTACTTGGACAACTGTGGGAACCTCATGAGCATGCATAATGTCAAGGTGAGTCATATACACGACTCATCAGCAACATGTTACTGCCAGCATCCCAAAGAGAGCTTGTTTTAGTTGCAGGTTCTAAGCTGCAGTGCTCCAGTGTCCAGTTTTCTGAAAGATATGTTCGTCAGATGTTTGATGAACAACACTTGTTCCTCTAAGGTTATTCACATGTGAGGGGGAAAAAATTACCATGAAGGGCATCCGGCATGAAAATGCTGCCAAATCAAATGTGGAGCTGCCTGCTGTGAATAACGGGAGCAGCTTGAATTTACTAAGGCTAAGGCTGTTTACATTTTAAATTTCAGTGTCCCGGCTTTTTTGGAACTGTGATGGAAACCCAGAAAATGTTTCTACATGTACTAAATGCCTATTATGGGACCAGTAAAATTAAGCATTAGTGACAGAAATCGAGCAAAAAAACATTCAAATAATTGTCCAAGAAACTGTAAATAGCTATTAATGTCATTTTTATTAACTTAATTTTAATCTTACCTATTACACGATTACCACAATTATTTTTCTCTTTTAATTTGTACGATTTTTTTACTCTGTTGCTCTGCTAATTACATCGTTGCTTCATGTTTCCCCTGCAGATCTTCATGTTCCAGCTGCTGCGTGGTCTGTCCTACTGTCACAAGAGGAAAATCCTCCACAGGGACCTAAAGCCTCAGAACCTGCTCATCAATGACAAGGGCGAGCTGAAATTAGCTGACTTTGGTAGGAAGGAGAGCAGTAACAGACACACGTTAACAGATCCAACTGTGGAATTAAACGCAGAGACTTTTGGGGAAACGCAGCACGTTTCTGGGCCGTGATCACTTTCCAATTTTATTTTTACTGCCACTCAGAGATCTCCTCCAGCACCTTTACTTCCTGTATCCTAGCAACTGTGCCCCTCACTCTGAGTTTTCAGTTTTGTGGTGGCGGCGGGTTGTGAAACCCACGAGTATGTTGTGACTGATCTTCAAACAACCTTCTCTTTAATTGGTCACAGTGTGTAGATGTTGGAGCTACAGTATTTCATTGTGCTGTTACTGAGGTCCTGTGATCTTAAATTCTGTAATGTCCAGGTCTGGCCAGGGCCAAGTCTGTCCCCACTAAGACCTATTCCAATGAGGTGGTAACGCTTTGGTATCGACCTCCTGATGTGCTGCTCGGCTCTACAGAATACTCCACACCCATCGACATGTGGTGAGCATGTTTGTTTTGAAGGACCGTTATGTTGTGAAAAAGTATTTGATGATCTGAAACTTTTTCACAGCACTGGACAAAAGGATCGGCGCACACTTCTTCAATCCCTTTACAGACGTTTGTGAATTTGAGTTTGGTAGTTTAACGGGAGGCCACCGTTGCAACAAGTTAATTAGTGAAATTTCTTCCAAACCTCCTCTGGCGTTAACATCAGCACAAACACTCTCGGGAGTTTGGGTTACCGTGGTTGAGCATCTCCTGCAAGTGTAATGTGTCGGTGGCCCGCAGAGTGTACGTGTGTTGGAAGTGAGTTTGGCATGTTGGCTGTCACTGTTAACAATGATGTCAAAACCTTCCACTAACACGAATAACAAATATACCAAGAGGCAGATAAGATATCATTTTGATTTGGAGCATGAGGAATGTTTGTTTTAAGCCTTTAATATTAGTGAAGAAATATGATCTGTCATGAGGAGTGAAAGTAGCTAAAGACACTGAAACCACTTTGTGCCAGTCTGTAAACGCCCGATACATCTGAGCTTTTTAAGATGGGAGTGTGTGGGGACTGACTCAAATAACCAACCAAGGAAATGCCATTTTTGTCATTTAAGTGCTTCATCTTTCAGCCACAGTGATTGTGCCTGAAAGCCTAAAACACCACTAAGAGTGTCTTAAACCATTGAGCTTGTCGGGGTAATAAAAGAACTGGTGGTGACCCTGGTTAAAGTGAAATCCTGTTACTTGGTGAAACAATAATAAATTATTAATATCTTGAGGGCCATCCAGGATTTCCATGACTCATTTCTGTCTATTAAAATCTCACAGGTTGTTTCAGCAGCGAGATGAGTCACTAGTCATACAAAGGGACGTAATATATTTGCATTCACTTTCCTCGTGTGTTTTTGCACTTCAGCAGTTTGCTGTGGTGAGAACACCCCCACAGCTCTGCTAAATCTGAAGTACGAATGTGGCAACACGGCAGCTTTTTGTGAGCTCGTGGAGCTGCATATCCTCTCAGCAGACTGCAGGGCGCCTCTTCACCACACCATCCTGCATGGAACAAAACGCTGGACTGTGCCCACTCGCGCCATCCTTGTTTGCACTTACATCCACTTCATAGAGTGCCGATTGCGTATGTGTGTGTGAACTCGACCATCCTTTGCTGCTTTTTTGCTCCTCCTCTTTGCATCCTTATCTCCTCCTTCTTCTCTCAGGGGTGTAGGCTGCATCCAGCATGAGATGGTAACAGGTCGTCCCATGTTTCCCGGTGCCACTGTAAAGGAAGAGCTACATCTTATTTTTAGGCTCATGGGTAAGAAAGACATAACTATAGTGTTTTGGTCAAACTAGAATAATAAAATATTAGTGTGCGTGTAAATGCAGCAACCACGTCCTCCAAAACTTCAGGCCTTTCTCTCAGATGCAGACAATTCAGCAGGATTTACTTATTTTCTCTTGTTTACTATTCCAATTAGGACTTTTTCTCAATGTAGCATGTGGGAGTTACCTTTTTTTTCTGGATTCATTTTATATATTATATATTTCTCTGTGTTATCGCAGGGTCTTTACCTCACCGTATGTTCTTGTGATTTGGTGCTGTATAAATAGCCTCTTAGTGTGTGTTGTACACAAGGCTGGGGTAGATCCACATCCCCCAAGATATGCCCATATTAGTAAAGCCCTGAATATCATATGTGCATATTATTATTTTAAAATCTTTTATTTAAAGCAGTGACCTCACTGAGACCAGGAGCTCATTGTTTTTGTATAAACAACACAACAGTATAGACAGTCACACTTAATACAAAGATGCATGTTTCAGGGCCTTTTGTAGTTATTGGCAGGAAAAGTTTAGATCAGCTTTGTTTCAAGTGAGGAGTGAATGAGAAGGACACCAAGTGTTTGCTTGCTCGGGGAAAGTCACCTGTGATTAAACACAGTGAAGTGTGATACAGAGAATCCATCTCTGACAACAGTGCACGTCGTCATAGGCTTCATTGCTCGGGCAGCTTTTTAGTATGATTTTTCTTCTTTTTAAATAATGATTTGCTATTCCTATTTTTAAGCAAAGAAAATTTATTTTCAAAAACGTAACAGAAACTAAAAAGGACATTTTGGGGAGGTCTCCTGGACGCTCGTGTAGAAGGTGATCTTTTTTCATAAAAGCAGTCACCAAAGTAAGACTGTACCAGTCCTCAGAGGCTGATGCGTCCGGCTTCAGCTGTTTCTTTGGAGTTGATTTTCTGGCTGCTAAAAAATGTAAGATTTTAGCTATTTAGTGTTAAGCTTTGCAGATGAAGAATGCAGAAATCCAAAAAGAAGATCTTTGCACTTGAAAGTGATATGAATCCCAAATATAGTCAGCAATTCTGTGTATGAATTTTTCACATTCGTTCACATGTACGTGGTAATGCCAGCGTGGTGAGACTTCTGGACAGGTGGCTGGGATATCTGCTAAAACTCTTGACTACTGGTCTTGAGCTTGATATCTTCCATTGAAATGCGTACCAATATATCATTTTCTTCTGAGAGGAAACTGTCAGTTTCCTTCTCCGTTTATATTTTCTGTGGGTGGTGCTCACTGTTTTAACCTCCTGAAGGCTCTTATGTATTCTTGAATATATAAAGACTTTCAGTAGGTTGTTTACAAATGCCCTTAAACCCTCCACAAAACTGCTGCTGTTTTGTAAATCTAAAAAAGTTAATTAAAAAAATAACCCTGTGATCTTTTTAGTGTCTGAAAGTCACTCAGTGTCTAAACAAGGTGCAGCGCGAGGAGAGGCCCCTGTGTGCATCCAGCTAACTGGGGATAAAATCGAGGTCACTGAAGCTCTATCTCAGGATCTTTATGTCTTCAAACAAACCGTCATTAGTAATAATGTTTAGCCATGTTTCCAGAGATAGACTGATTCATTTATTACTTAATTCCTGTTGATTTTTAATTAAATTTTTTATTGCCCAACCATGCCTGAACCCTGAAAGTGTGCCCTTCCAGCTTGTATTGCAGTTTGAATTACACCAACAAAATAAGCTCCTCTCTTATACAGTATACAGGCTAGTGCCAGCTGATGAGAGAGCTATATTTTTTTCTTTTTCCAGTTTTTCAATTTTTCAAATATACCGGGACAATTTGTCCCATTCTTTGCACTGTTTAGCATTTATTTTATTTATTGGGAGTGTTTGAGTAGGTTTGACAGCCTCGGCGAGATATTCATTTTCACTGATCCAATTTGAGATTCTCAACTTAATAATGGAATTAAATTCATCTCTTTTCTTTATGGCACTCATACTGCAGAATGACACGTGCGATCATAGAGCTGATTGCTCTACTCATTCTATGTTTCTCCACTGAATCACTTCTGTGAGGCTGATCATTATGCTTGTGGGATTTGCAGCTAACTGACGTGCACATTTAAGGTTCCTGCTGAAAAGGAAAAAATCCAGGAGCCCTGTAAATGTTTAACTTGTGTTTCTTCAGTAAAGACACAGATGAGCTTAATGTCTGTCTGTGCTCATGATGCAGATATAGATCAGAGTCGACTGAAAACATTGAGCAGCGTTGTCTGGTGGCATCAAATATTCCTTTGTTTCTTCGTCCTCCAGGCACTCCGACAGAAGAGACTTGGCCCGGTATCAGCAGTAATGAGGAATTTATGTCGTACCTCTTTCCTCAGTACAGGCCTCAGCCTCTCATCAACCATGTGCCCCGGTAAAAACTCACAATTTTCTGTTCCCCCATCTATTTAGTGGGAATAAAAAACAAGCATAGTGAAATGCTAACATCTACTAATTAGTATTGCATGCAAACTCCTGCTGATGCTGATGTGGGGTAATGTCAGTTTGTCAAAACGATGCCAAGTTTGGGTTTGTTTTGGATACAAGAAAAGGTTCTTTTGGGGTTTTTTTTTAGAAAAAAGTAAACTGTTTTGATGCATCACAGTTTGAATGGCTACTTTCTTTGTCCCCAAATTTCCAAGAATTGGAAAAGCAACAACAACAAACTGTAGTTTTCCTGAACAATTTATTTGATCCTGACAGTGAGATGCATGCATTACATACATTCAGTACGAAACTATGTTCAGGCTCCTGTGTGGAGCCACTTTTCATGCGGTATCATCTGTGCTGGGGGGACGTGGCGGTGCAGATTGTACCCGATGTTTTTCAAAGCCATTTTTCAACTACATGTTTATGTCTGATAGAAGTTGCTGATTTCCCACGGGACTCACAATGGCACTCTGTGTCACCTGGTTTAAAAAAAATACCACTACAGTTTGTTTTTGTTTGTTTTTTGTTTTTTTTTAATGAAAGAGATATTCTTGCAGTTCCTTTGCAACTAAACTGATTATACAGTCTGAACTGCTGCTTTATCTCCCGCAGGTTGGACACAGAAGGGATTGACCTGCTGTCTGCTCTGTTGCTGGTATGACACAAAAAGCACAATGACGTCCACACACCTGGATATGAGACTGAACTTGGCTGTTCACAGACTCACTGATTAGCTGTTTTCAATCTTGTGGCTGCAGTACGACACCAGGAGCAGAATCTCCTCGGAAGCTGCTCTACGTCACCCCTACTTCCTGAGTCTGGGAGACAACATTCACAATTTGGCAGACAGTAAGACACACACGCACACAGACACACACAGAGAGAGAGAGTAAGGTCCAAAGCTCTTAGAACATCACTGCAAACATCAGCGTACTCATCCAGTATAAATGTGTTACCAATAAATAAACACAAAAAAAAAGTCAGAACAACATCCAACAATGCTGCTACATGAACGCTGATCCTATAAGGTGCTAAACTCAATGTTTTTTCTAACTATTGTGTAGGCAGAAATATTTATACGCCGTTTGTCGTGTCGTGATCCTCATCTTTTGAGTCGGAACTGACAGGAAAACTTGAGCTTGCTTAACTTTTGTATACAGTACTGTGCAAAAGTCTCGAGCCAACCCTCGTTGCTTTATATTTTGTAAGTTTTTAAAGTGGCCTCGACCAGTAGTTCTTCAGGCTTTCCAAGGTTCAAAGTCTTCCTTTGGTCACGCTGCTTTTTCATTCATTTTCACTGGTGTTGTGTCATACAGACAACTTAACAAAGAACTCTTTTTAACTTGTATCTTTAGGCATTTTGTTTCTAGCAGCCTGTTGCAAAACGCAATTTGTTCCCAAAAGATGCCAAAGATAACACAGTTTTACTGGCATATAATAGTATTTTGGCTCCAAGAAGGTGATTCCCAGAAAGCTATTAACTGAATACTTGGCGTGTCTCAGCAAAAAGATTTTCGGGACACTGAACAAGTGGAGGACAAAAGACGCCCTTCCTAAGAAAGGGGAAAAGTGCGTCACGGTACACAAGAGCTGGACTGAAACAACCATCAGATGGAATGATGAATCCAAATTTGAAATAATTATACACACTGATAATTACCATCAGATCCACTATGCATTACAATTTGGAAAGTATGTGTCTGGCAACAGTTTAATTTTTCAGCATGACAGTGATCCCAAAGACACTGCCGATGGATGATAGAAGAACACACAGTGGAACACCATCAGTCATGAACTGGCTTCCCCGGAGCCTGGAGCTCATTACTGAAGCAGTGTGGGATCATCTTGACAGAGAACAGAACTCTATAGAGTTGGACAAACTTCCTCTTTGCCTGATAGTGTAGTGGTTAACACATTTGCTCAGCATGAAAAATGTTACTTGCTCAGTTCTAACCAGAGACACAATTCCTCTTCGGGGGTTGTGTCAGGAAGTGTACTCGGCATAAAGCTCTGCCAAACCAAACATGTGGAGCTACCCTCTGTGGTGACCCTTTATGACAAGGGATGAGCAGAAAGTAGCTTTTCATACTGATTTACATCTGTGCTTGCACATGTTTCAAATAAAACACTGCACCTATTTCCTATGTATCCTTGAATATCCTCAAGAGAATAAAGAGCTGGTGTAATGTTCTACAACCAAGATAAAAACTGCGTTATTCCTAATCAATCCAAGATTTGACTAATTGATAGCCATCCAAGCTTGACAGGCTCCTCTCCAGTACCCCGGCATAGACCTCACCCCCGAAGCTGAGGAGTGTGATCGCAAACATGTTCTGGTCCACTTTCTTGAAGGGGAAAACCACCATCCCAGTTCTCCATTCCGGAGGTACTATCCCAACTTCCACGCAATGTCAACAGCTCCACAACACCCAACATCCGAATCTCACCCACCCCTGGTGCCCTGCCACTAAGGAGTTGATTACCACCTCAGCTACACAGATGAGGGGGTGGTCTCCTTCCTCCTGAGTTTCTCCTTCCACTAAAGAAGGCATTTCAGTGGGATTGAGGAGTCCTCCACCTCCTCAAAGTACTCCACCACCTGACTATGTCTGTAGTTGAAGCCAGCAGCACTCCATCCCTACTGTACACAGCATGAGCTGGAAGCTGCTTTCCCTCCTGAGTCAGTTTTGCTAGAATTGCCTCAAAGCTGACTGAAAGTCCCACTTCATGTCCTCACCAAACTCCTCCCACACCTGAGTTTTGGCTGCAGCTACTTCCAGAACTGTGTTTTGCTGAGAATGCTGGTACTTGTCAACTGCCGCTCGAGATATCCAAGCTTTGATAGGACTCCTTCAGCTTGACGGCTACCTTCATCTCTTGTGTCCACCATCTGGTTCTGGGGTCACTGCCACGACATTGTTATGACCATAACTCTGTACAGCAATGGCGGTACAGAAACTGGTCCATTCATACTTAATGTTCCCAGCCTCCCTTGGAATGTTGATGGACTCAAGTTCAACAAGTTACAAACACTGATGTACTACAACAGTTCAAACAAGGGCTCCAAGTTCAAATCTCCAATCCAGCGGGCAATTTCCAGAGTTCAGTTTCTCCAAGAATCTCTCTTCTCCAACACAGAGCCTCACTCTCTCCAAACATCCAGATTACTGCACAGAGGACAAGACACAGCAGAAACCAAGGCAAAGCTCACTGACTGTGAGCAGCAAAGATTGAAGGTTTTCTACTGTACCACCTTAAGTAGCAGCAGGATAACACCAGATTGCAAACAGTTAAGCTCGTTACCTCCAGAGAAGAGAGGCGGGAATCAGGACCAGGTCCTGAAGCACAAGGCGAGGTAACAAACTCACTCCAAACACAGGTAGGAGAGACAGGTAGGAAGTGGAGCACAGCACAGAGGGACCATGACACTCTTCTTATTCCCCATTTGTGTTACAGCTGCTTCAGTGTTTTCTCTCAGAGAGGTGCAGCTCCAGAAGGACCCAGGACACCGCAGCTCAGTGTTCCAGCCTTTAGGTAAGAGATCTGACCTCAGTGCAACATTTGACCAAGTCACAGTGACTAGAATCCCCTTGTTTGTAGCACTAATACACACATAAATATCATTTATGGCATTAGATCTTTGCATTATCTATATATCATACACAAGACAGATAAATGACAGATGAATGGTATATTTCTGAGTCTAATGTGCTAACAGTCTAACAGCTGTGTTTGGTTCCTAACCACAATAAGCATCTGCAGATGTGCTGTGCTAATTAGTAAGGCAGTCTGAGAGGCCAGCATGCCAAGTTTGTTCATTCTGATACCAATAAAATCGCCACAGTGAAGATCTCTGGGGAAATGAAAAGAAAGTAAAGTAAATAAAGATCTGTCTACTTCTTCACATCCTTTTCTTTTATTGGGAGGGAGGCTCAGGTACTACAACATTTTCTACTATTTTTTCACCAAACTAATGAATGTTACATTGAAAGAATCTTTTAAGGGGAAAACATGAGTCATTTCTTCTTTAAAAAAACGACTGTTTCCTCTTTGGTGGTCGTCAGTGCCAACAACAAGCGTCAACTTCAATTACAGGTCGAGGAAAGAACCGAAGACAAAGCATCTTCTAGAGGTCGTGGCGAGGAAGAAGAGAGATGCACGCAGCGAGGAACTGCCTTTTCAGATCACCGCACCAAGGCCATCGCAGTTCAACACATTCACAGCACGCTCACCTGCACGGACACACACGCAACTCACGCACTCACTCATTTCCATGGCAGCTGACCATGGAGGCACAGAGTTTCTGGAGACAAACTTGGATTGCACTTGAGATACCTTCTCTATCCATACACACACATACATATTTGCACACATTTGCACAATCAGCTACACTGAACATGCTGCCCTTACGTAACTGCACGCACCAGAGGTTTAGCCTCCCGACACACACATTCAGCCTAAGAAGAAATGAGGCACTAAATGAATTTCTCTGCTATGCTATACTGCGCACATTTACACAGTCCTGCTTTGTATAGTATAATTTCTGTTCAGAGCACTCGCGGGGTTCTGGCCACTTAAGGTAGCTGCTATCACCACTGGAACAATGCTACAGTCGCAGGCGTGCAGGTCTCGGCCCACGCAGAAATAGGAGTATTAGGCTATATGTTGCAGTGGTTCCAGGTCAGTTAGTTTCTAAATTCTTCCTGTTTTTATCTTACAGAGGTTAGACATGTATGATATGTAGCTTAAAGACACATGTTGAGGTTTTGGCACCCAGGGGACACTCGCGAATCCTAAATTTTTCTCCCAGCTCAACAGTGATTCTCCAGGGATTTGTAGTTGGGTTAATCCTGATAAACCACCACTACCCTCAGAAAAGGCTGACCAGAAACCAAAGAATTTTTTTTTTCTGTTATTCATATTTTTTGTGAAGTTATTTGTTTAAACCTACATTGTGTAAATATATAATTGATATTTAATCGTCACGCAAGAAGTTACATTTATCGTATGCTTTTTAAGCCCGTCCAGGTTTGCTCAAGTCGGAAATATAAAATAAGCACATCAGTTAGATTCAAGTCCGGGTGCTCCGAGGCGCTGGCTCAGTATTTGCAAAATGTTGGTGAATTGAAAGAGTTTTTTTCTTTGTTAGGAAAAACTGAGCGGTCTAATGAAGCAAAGCCATTATGCGGCTTCCAGACAAACACTCAGTAAAGCTTCAGTGCATGATGTGAGGAGCTAATGTGGTAGCTAGTGTGGGTTAGCTGTCTGAAAAACCCAGCTAACTTAAAGAAAGCTGGAGTAACATGAAGCTTCATTTTTAGATGTATGAGGAAAACCTTAATTTAAACCTTCTATTCAAAATCCCACTGACATTTGTAATCATACTAATAAATAAAAACTGAGTCTGGAAGTGCACCTTTTGAAATGGTATATGATAGGCACACATAGATAATAGAGATTTGAAAATTCATTCTTGTTTGTTTAATATTTATTATTTTACCAGCAGTTAACAGACTCTATTTCACATAAATGTTGGGTTTTGTTGGACATAGCCAGTGATGGAGAAGGCTTTGACTCTCTCTTGGCCTTTGTAATGGCTATTTTACTTGTAGGTGCTGCATTCAGTCTTGTGAGATGCATCTTTGCATTGTGTTATTGTAGGGTCTTTACCCACAATACAAAGCGCCTTGAGGCAACTGTTTATTGTGATTTGGCGCTATATAAATAAAATTGAATTGAATTGAATTGAATTGAATTGAAATGAATTGAATTCTCACTGAGGGTATCTGACTGTGGACTCTGTACTATGGCACTAATGTGACATACAGTTGCACAGATGGATGTTTTGTGTGGGAATTCCCAAAGCATTGAGTTAGAATACAATGATGGACTGCAGAAGGGATTAAATGAGTCTTCTGCATCTTTAATTAGGAGTAAATGGGTTTAAATTCAGGGAGTTCTTCTGTTACTTTTTGCATTTTTACAGCACAACTTTATGAAAAGCAACTGTAGAACTGTAATGTTAACTTTCAACATGATATTATAGAACTATTAGGGCAACTATCAACATACATTGAGTATTTTGATATGAAAAGCCACAGTTTAAATGGAACTATGTATCCCATATCAAATACAGTTCTGTCCAAAATCTTGTGAAAATTCTAATTATAATGATTTTTAATTGAATATGAACCTCTGCCCCACAGATGCATTAGAAGGTCCAGTTTTTCATGAACAATATGACAGCTGTGTTGACACAATGGTCCAATGCACAGGAGTAAGCAATGTGGCATCTAGATGTATATATCTTATCTTAGCCATTGGAATTTGAGCAGAATGGAATCAGATATATTGGGATAGTAGTTCCAGGTCAGTTAGGCCTCAGTATGGCAGCTATAGGTGACTGGTATCACTTGACAGTCTTGAAGTTGTAGACAGTAGCATCACACTGTTCATTTTCAGTCCCTCTGCTGTCACACAACAAACACTGAAGCTACCATAAAATCTGACTCTGCTGTGAATAATAATAAACCTGTGCAGTAAAATGGACTTGCCTTGCTACCGTGCCCGTGTCTTCTCGTTGTGGGGGTAACATGCAGTGTTAACAGCTGACTTTCACTCCAGTTTTTTGAAGTTGCCTTAGTAAACTGTGCATGATATTTTAGCTTGTGGAGAAATTATATTTGTTTCAGTGTATCCAATGTGCTAGGAGGCATTTATTTTGTGTATGTAAATAACTCACAATGGGTGTATGTATTTTTGTAGTTTCCTATTTGCACAAACCAGAAGTGTCCTCTGAAGCCTGTTCCCCCCCTTTGTGTTTTTCTTTACATGGTTCCAAACGATGATATGGTTCCACATCTTACTAAAACACCTCATTCCTAAACCAGTGAATGGAGAAAGTATGCCCTATAGGTGCTTTCTAGTAGCAATTTAATAGGAGTCACCAGTACCTTCATAATTTGCACAGCCATGGCCTATTGCTAGACTGCAAGCTTTTAATGGTAGATCCACAAAAGTGCATACAGTGAAAAGTACACTCTTGTGTTAATAGGCAGGTGAGAATTTTATAACTGTGTTTGTAACAGCTCCCATGTGACTGTTTGAGCAAAGATCTTGTGCTTATGTCCTACTTTATGAAAATTATCTTGAGACAAAAGTGACTTTTGGAAAGTGATACTCTCCTCTCTCCTTAATTTGCTCTGACATCCTGTCTGTCCTCTTCCTTGTTCTGCACCACACATGTAAAAACTGGTTACGCAGAGATTAATTACAAAAAGTACCTTTAAGATTGTCTATTATGGCATAAGTGCAATATGAGAGGACTCTAAACGTCTTAGTGGAATACAATAGTGGCTTCCTTTTGCCACAGTCTTCTTCCAGTTAATAAACTGTGCTGTATTTTACAGCTAAGACAGCAGTAAAAGGGGTGCCAGTAATTTTAATCTACTTGCTCCTTGAAATTGAGCTGTCCATTGATACAGGAGATAAATTGTGAACTTGTCAAAAAATATGGCCTTAGGATGTGATCCATAGTAAAAGGTCTATCAAATCTGTGAAAAGTCTAGAAGACCACAGCCAAATGCAGCTTGACTTGCTTTAGTTTTCTTTTGAAGATGCTTCCTCTGTTCCTGCCGACTGGTGCAGAGCGTCCTAAGCGTAGCCTTTCTAAGTTTGTTGCGTAGGGCTATCTCCTCAGGACATAGAAGCCTTCTTATGTCTAAAGGGGAAGATAAACTACTTTGCAGACAGCAATGTGAAACCACTGGACAAAAGATACATTTTCACCAGAGAAACGGGAAATTTCTCGTGAATTCAGTTCCGCTATCTGGGTCTACATTAATGTTGTTTTACATCCCAAAGTGTCCCTTCTCAGGGGCAGTAATCTCTGGTTTCGTTCAGGGTGGTGCTTGTACCGCTGAATGCTGCAGATTTTTCTGAAGAAATGCTATAAGCCCATAACTGTAAATATTTTTGATTTGTTTGGTTTTGTTCTTGTTTTGTTTTTGTTTTTTGTTTGTGGCTATCAATAATCAGGACAGAGCAACCCAAGAGTGAGCAAATCCAGTTTTGATTACTGTAGAAGGCAGCATTCAGATACACCGCTCACCATTTTTAATCAGAGTTTAGCATCATGTCAGTTAAACGTCTGGGATATTGATCTGGTCAGTTAAGTAGCAGAGTGGGTAGTTAATCAGTTTTAGATGCTTTGGTGTTAATGAAATTAAAAACCGGTACACTAGAGGGGTAACAATGAGACAACCCCCAAAACAGGAATGGTGTTACAGGTGGAAGCCACTGACACTTTTCCCTCCTCATCTTTTCTGACTGTTTTTCACTAATTTTGCATTTGCTAGGGTCAGTGTCACCACTGGTAGCATGAGGCAATACCTGGACCCTACAGAGGTTCCACAGGTAGTCCAACTCCTCCAGGATGGCACATCAATACATGCAATCACCAGAAGGTTTGCTGTGTTTCCGAGCACAGTCTCAAGAGCACGGAGGAGATTCCAGGAAACAGGCAGTTACTCTAGGAGAACTGGACAGGGTTGTAGAAGGTCCTTAACCCATCAGCAGGACTGGTATCTGCTCCTTTATGCAAGGAGGAACAGGATGAGCACTGCCAGAGCCCTACAAAATGACCTCCAGCAGGAGATGTGAATGTCACTAACCAAATAATCAGAAACAGAATTCATGAGTGGCTTCAGGGCACTGTGCTCACTGCCCACCACCATACTCAGCACAGATGGTCCTGTATACTATCCCAGCCACTTGTGGTAAACCCCAGCCTCTATCGAGCTTGTGCTTAGAGCGTGTCCTGTGATGATTAGTGCCTCTGTGCTATCCTTAACCCCAGCTTTGTCCAGCCATTGGTAGGATTTTTCAATCTCAGCCACTTCTTCTATCTGCCGGTGGTACATGCTGTGCAGGGACCTGTCCTTCCATGATGGTATTTACTAAGCACATGATCATTTGTTGCCATCTTCCTGATGTGCTCATTGATCTTTGTTGTCATCCTGGATAGTAAGTCCTCAGCCTCCTCCCTTCCGCTTGGTGTACAGTCTCAGGGTGCAAGGCTTGGGGGGTGAAACCCTCCATGCATGTTAAGGAGCTTTCCTGCCTTGATGTCAGTGGCTTCTATCTCCTCCTTTGTCCAGCTTATTATCCTAGCAGGTTATCTGATGCCCAGGCAGGGTGTGGGTGTTGATTTCCTGGATCTTGCTCTTCTCATTCAGCTGACTCTTCAGGACTTGTCTTACTCTTTGCATGTATTTGGCAGTTGCAGCTTTTCTAGTGCCCTCTTCATGCTTCCCATTTGCCCGTGGGATTCCAAGGTACTTATAGCTGTCTTCAGTGTCTGCAATGTTGCCTCCTGGTAGTGCAATCCTCTCAGTTCTGAACACCTTCCCTTTCTTTGTTACCATCCGACTCCGATTGGTATTCCAATGTCATTGCTGTAGATCCTCGTAGTGTAGATCAGTAAATCGATGTCTCCTTCACTCCTGGCATACAGTTTTATGCCAAGTCTATTGTCTAAGCCTGTGACCTCAGTAGACACTGCCCTGATCAGCTTATGGACTCAGTTGCAAGTTCATTTGCTAAACTATGATCCGTTAAACTAAAAGAAGAACAGAAGAAGAAGGGTTGTGATTGACATATTGCTATTTTATGAGCTACTCTGTCGCTGACTGGTTTGCATATGAGTCGAGTTTGGGTCTAGTTTTAATGCAGCCGTTGATGACACACTGTGTGATGCAGGTTGCCAACATGGAATGCCTGTTTGCCTTTTCACTGAAGTCAAGGACCAATCCTTGATTTTTATGCTCTAATATTACAAGTCAGGCTGCAGTAGGTTTTAATTTGTCTGCAATTAAAACAAATGGCAATTCCAAAGGACTACAAAAGCCTATTGGAGAAGTCTGGAAAATATCTTAAAGAAATCTACTGCCAGTCCAGCTGCATTTTACTTCGCATGAATAGTTAATTGAATCCACAGATTTACTGGTTATGAGATCCAAGTAAGGGCGAACAACTGGCACTTTGAAGTGTTTGGAGAGGACAGAGGTAGAGAAGCAGAGAGCTGGGTATGTCCAAGTGTCCTTAAGCCAAGCACTGAACCCCTAAAGCAGGTTCCTGCTGAACACTGTCATTGGGGTTATGCTTGTGTATGAGTGAAGAGACAGATGCCAGTGAATTTTTTTCTACCTCTACAAGTGGGTGAACAGAATAACGAAACAACCGTCCAAACCTCTGCTCACCTGTCAGCGTGTTAGAGCAAAGATGAAGGCACTGAGGAGAGGAATTCAGGGCCGAGCTGCGGGGACCTCAGATGGATGTATAGCTGTGGACGTTACACTTCCAACCTTCCCCTCCTCCTCCCTCAATGGCAGAAGTATTACCGTGTGTTTAGTTGTGGTAAATGAAGCTATTTTAAATATTGTAATTTAAAAAAGAAAAAAATATGTATTTTAACAGATGCGTTCACCTTTCTCAGTGAGTTTTATGTTTAAAAAAAACAATGGAGCTCTTCAAATAAAGGAAAAAACTGTAGATGATGTCTAAATGTTTTATAAAAGATGAGTTTAGATTTTGTATGAGATGTGATATTTTGTGTGATTTGTCTACTGTTATACAATGAGAAATTGAATGTACTGTGACTGCCATAGGCATAAAATAAAATAGGATTGAATAATTGATAAATTAATGAATAAATAAACTACTGAAATTCTGGAAAACAATCACATTTCTGTCTTTTTGTGTACTTTTACCACTGTGCTACTCTTTGGGGGATACAACGCCAAGGAAAAGAAGCAATCACACAGATGAACAGAAGATGGTGCCACTGGACAACTACATACCCCAACAGACTGCTCTTTGCTGTAGATGTATGCAGGGACTTGAAGGACAATGAATTGTGGCTCCCATAATTTCTACAAGCCCAACAATATCAAACTGGGTCGTTATTCTTAGGGGAAGTGGTTTCAGGACCTGAAAAGCAACTGTGAGAGGAAAAACAGATCCAGAAAGTGCAGACGGGAAAGTATCGACCTGTAAACTGCAGAGAAAATTCAGAGGGCTGATTTGAACTTTCCTGAAATAAAATTAAAAAAGGAAAAGACACAAAGTTAATGCCGGAAGGTGTGGCGGCAAACAGGATGTGGCCGCAATCCAAATAATTCCAGCTTATCAGTGAAACACTGAGGAGATCATGTGATGGCCTGTGTTTGGCAGCTTCTGCAAATGGCTCAGTTTATGATGATGGCACGGGTGGTGGCAGCAGTGAGATGAATTCATAAGCATACAGCCAGAAAGTCAGTCCTGCAATCTCACTTTTGACGATCTGAAAACTCTCTGAATAAAGCAGGGAGGCTTAGAATGGCTGAATCAGTCATCATATTAAAGCATTGTTGTACTGGCTCTTCAGGGAGGGCTGTAACAGCAGTAAATGAAATCCCTGGAAGCAAAGCTTTTCTAAAGTACAGTGAGTACTTAATACTCTCAGTGAGTCGTAGATTTTGATGCCATCATTGCACCAAAGGCCTGCGGCGCCAAGCAATGGATGTCAGTAATTCTGTTTCCCATCACATAGCTCATCTGAGTTGAGATTAAAATTACTCTTTGTATAAAATGATTACATTTATATGCATAGTTTCACATAAAGTGTTATGTTTGTGTTAGAGCTGCAGTTCCTGGCACTGGCTTAATGTTTCTGTCACTTATGTTTAACTTATGTTCAACATCGCGTCGTCAGTCTAGGATTACAGGAAGAGAAAGAAGATACAACTGAACCGCTGAGGGTTTCACAAGCTTCTGGATGACCTGCACAACACCAACTATTGATCCTATATCAGATTTCTATACTGTAGAGGAGAACATCCTGCACTAGCTGTAACTAAAGACATGATTACTGCTGGAATCAGTCTTAAACTTTCAATGAGTGGATTTTAAAAAAAATTTATATATATATATACATATATATATATATATATATATATATATATATATATATATATATATATATATATATATATATATATTTATATATATATATATATATTTATATATATATTTATATTTATATATATATAAATATATATATATATATATATATATATATATATATGTATATATATATATATAAAGCTAATATAAAAAATATATTAGCTATATAAAAATATTGTATTTTGTTGCTTAGCTTCTACAATTATATACAGCATTTAATTGCATAATTTGGCATTATTTATTGTTTTGGAGAGGGATGCTGTGGCACAGGAACGTCTGTACAGCCTGCTGTAATGAAGGTCACATTAGGAGGTATCTCAGACCTGAGGGCGGGGCCTCCGAACAGCAGCCAATCAGCGTGGCGTCCGACAGTAAACTCACTGGCACGGAGGTGGAGAGCGCCTCGGCTGAGTGACTGGACTGTTTACTTTGTCGGCTGGCAGCGTGCTCAGCTCAGTGTGACAGAGCCGACTCTGTGAAAATGAGCAGCTGGCAGCTGTGAGGCCTCTGAGGAGTTCAGCGTGCTCTGAAGGTGCTGCACGATGCTGCTAGACGAGCGGATCTGGTCGCTGTTTAAGTGCCACTGGCAGCAGACGCTCACATACTGGAGTGTTTTCTTCAGCTTCGGCCTGTGCATCGCCTTCCTGGGACCCACTATCCTGGACCTGAGATGTCAGACCCAGTCGACCCTGCAGCAGATCACCTGGGTGTTTGTCTCTCAGCAGTTCTTTCTGCTGGTGGGCAGCAGCATGGGAGGGCTGTTTAAGAAAACGTGAGTCTGGTCAGTGAACACCATGTAAATAAAACACATCACCGCTAAATGCATTTACAGTTTAATTAGGTTATTATTTTTTTTGCAGTCACTATATTTCATCCAGTAACAGTACTGATCACTAATACTTTAAAATAAGAATCAGTTTGAGATTTTTCCAAATTGTACATATTTGCACATGACTTGTGTTTGGTGACTGAATCTTCTCGTACTCTGCATGTGTGATGGGTCAGAAAGAAGTCCATCTGAACCCAAACTTAAGGAGGATGAAGGATAACGTACATTATACTGCAGAAAGCATTCGCTCGTCTGCCTTCTAAAAACTTGAACTTGAGTGATATCCCGTTCTTAACTCATTCAATGTGATGTCAGCCCACCCTTTGCAGCTATAACAGCTTCAACTCTTGTGGGAAGTTCTTTCCACAAGGTTTAGGAGTGTTTATGGGAATTTTTGACCATTCTTCCAGAAGTGTATTGGTGAGGTCAGATGTTGATGTTGGATGAGAAGGCCTGGCTCACAGTCTCCGCTCTAATTCATCCCAAACATGTTCTATCAGGCTGAGGTCAGGACTCCGGTTCTTCCACACCAAACTCACTCATCCATGTCTTTATGGACCTGCTTTATGCACTGGTGTGCAGTCATGTTGGAACAAGAAGGGGCCATCCCCAAACTGTTCCCACAAAGTTGGGAGCATGAAAATGTCCAAAATGTCTTGGTACGCGGAAGCATTAAGAGTTCCTTTCTTTTGATCTAAGGGGCCGAGCCCAACTCCTGATTGTGGTGATGTAAGGCTTGGATGCAGCTGCTCGGCCATGGAAACCCATAGTTCTTGATCTAATCTGAAGACCACATGAAGTTTGGAAGCGTGTAGCGATTGACTCTGCAGAAAGTCTGTGACCTCTGCGCGACCTCAGATACTGCTGACCCCGTTCTGTCTTTGTGTTGCTGTCGTTCTCACTTTGTCATGATCCTACTAACAGCTGACTGGAATATTTAGTAGCAAGGAAATTTCACAGCTGGACTTGTTGCACAGGTATCATCCTATCACGGTACCACACTGGAATTCACTGAGCTCCTGAGAGCGACCCATTCTTTCACAGATCTTTGTAAAAGCAGTCTGCATGCCTAGGTGCTTGGTTTATACACCTGTGGCCATGGAATTCACCTGAATTCAGTAATTTGGATGGGTATACTTTTGACAGCATAGTGTACTTTGCACGTCAGTGATTGACTTAATGGTAAATAAAGGATTATATATTTATTTTATCCTCGAAGGTGTAACTCCAGTTAAAGGACCAGGATTTTTTTTTTTTTTTTGGATACGAAAACCACAACTAGCTAATATGTCTCATTAGGCTTATGTTACATGTTTCAAACATACAAACACCAAGGCTACTTTCAGGTGTTCCCTGATTTACAAGCTTGGCATGTTTGAGTTGGCAGATTTTTACCCTCAGCTTCAACTGCAAAGGTATTTGTGTCTCTTCCCAAGAATGAACTGGGGATCTTGCTTGTTAAGCTGATGTGTAAACCAATATTCAAGCAGCTGAAAAAGGCAGAAAGGTTTTGAATAGGAAAAAAGAGAACCAGTATTAGCTATTCAGCTGATCTCAGTTCAGTTATGTGCTCTAATTACAGGATGTACTCATTGATATCAGCGTTCTTTTTGTTAACCGTGACTCTGTGTCCTCTCCCTGGAGGTTAAATGTCCCGGTACAATAACAGGTTCTCATGCTTTAGCAGAACAGTGGTTTTATCTTCCAAAAAGTACAAAGCCATTTACAACAACAGCCGCTGTGGGTAACAAGGACGTGTCTTTGCTAATACCTCTGCTGCCTTTAAAGCTTGCTTTCAGGCCTTAAAATAGAATACAGTAGATTTTAAATAAACACATTTAGAACATGGTTCAGCTTTATACATGTACAGACAATATAACTAAGCAGGCGAATTAATATGTAAAATGGGACTTTTTATGATAAGAAGTACTTGAGTTCTAGAGAACTAGAGTTTGGAGAAAGCTGTGGTCCTGATGGAGGGCTCAGTCTGAAGTGTTTTGTGACAGCAGTAGTGTTGAAATAATTCTCTGAGTGCAGCTGGACTTTGACCTGTGACAGTTGGACTGCACATTGGGTTTGACTGGCAAATCTAAGGCATGCAAATGACCGAGGTTTCAGATGTGTCTGGAATAGCCGGTCCCGTCTCTGTCACGCTCACTGCAGCTATTCGTTCATTCTTGGCTAACTGACTGGGCCGTGGAGCTGAAGCAGTGTCCTGTACTTTATAGAGCTCAAAGCTGCTGAGCTGACCTCTGCAGAGGAACCACGCTCTGAACTGACTTCCATGGAAAGTTTGACCCTTGTTTTCAGGAATTATAAAGATGGTGCTTGGAGCACTGGCTAATACAGGTTAGCAGCGAAACACACTCGCACTGGGAGGGAGAGAGAAAGACACCTCCATGCTGGACTTGACCTTTGTGTGGCAGCCAGAATACGAGCATATGGAACGCTCTAAATCCGAAGGAAAGGCGCTTTCTTCCTTACCTCCTTCAGCAGAGGACACACTGGACCATCCGTTACAAACAGAGAGGACATGATGCCATCCCACAATTGATATCCTTCTAACTATTCATAAAAGCAATCAACACAGCTGATAAGGGACCCTGATCATAACGTGTGTTACTGCTGCATCTTCCATGACTTGCCAATACGCTGTCAGGTTTTGAACTTTTTGTTAAATATTTTGTTAAATTTCACGTCACTGTTGTGATTAGCATGGTCATAAACAATATCATAAACCCAAATTTTATTCACAGCAGAACATATAAAACATATTGACTGTTAAGAATATTAGCTCATTTTGAATTTGATAGCTCCAATATGTCTCAAAAAGTTGGGACAGGGTTAACCAAAGGTTCACCAATATGAGAAAAGCTGTCTACAAATTGTGTAACAATTTCAGAATAATCTTCCTCAACATAAAATTACTGAGACGTTGAGTGCCTGTGATTCATTTTAGAGGTAACATCTATTTTCAGTAACAACATCCAGTAGCTGGATGTGCCTGTTCAACATGCGGCTAAAGCAAAATCCCAAAGCCAAAGCAGGTGGAGGTGAAGGTGGCAGCCGTGTTTCTTGGCCTTTGTTTTTTTTGTTTTTTTACCTTTTAGTGCAACAACATTGTTTCTTCTTATCCCTTTTGTGAAAGCTCCTTTATCTTTGTTGTGTTTGCCACTCACCCTGCTCACCTGCACAGGTGAATTCATGCCTGTATCACAGCTAAAGTTAATTCAGTATCATCCTGTGAGTGAGTACGGTCTGGTAGCCTTAAACGCTACTAGTACTAAAGGATCAGATAGTAAAGTGTGAGCCTTTTCAAACGCAGCAGGTTTGAGTAGTTTTTTTTTTTTTTTACAGTGCAATTACTGAATGTTTTTCTATAGGCTTTGTGTCCTTAAAGCTAACAGAAAAGTATCTGGGACAAGCGGGAAGCTGTCAGGAAAGAAGGGGAATGCAAGGTGAAGATAACGTGTTGGTTTACTGAAGCTGGGTGGTGGTAGTGGTGGGGGGGTGATAAAGGTGGGTAAATAAAAGTATCAAGGTGACTTTACTGTAGCAGCAACCAGCTGGAAACCTGGGTGGAGCATTATTGCTGACTGGCACTTATTCTATAAGAACTGGGTTAGTAAAGTCAGTAAAGGCTAAGAAGTTAATTGAAACAAAACTCCATCGTGCGCACTTCTCAGGTTGTTTTATTATCACTACACTGCATAATGCTCTGTGTGTGTGTGTGTGTGTGTGTGTGTGTGTGTTGCATCCTCTTGCGTGTCTTTTCTAGCCTCAAGTCCTCGCTGTTAGCCCTCTTCTCCTGCACCCTCGTCATCTCGCTGGTGTTTGCCATCATACCTCTGTGTCACCACGTGATACTGCTGTCCATCGCCATGGGGCTGGCTGGCAAAGCCATGGGGGTGATCGACACGGTCGCCAACCTGCAGCTAGTGAAGCTGTACCAGAAGGACTCTGCCATGTTCCTGCAGGTCAGAGATGGTGATGTGTGTGTGTGTGTGTGTGTGCGCACAGTGAAAATGCTGCTGTGAATGTGGGGCAACTCAAAAACAAAAAAATCACTATTGAAAGTTTATTCTGGCTCATTAGCTTTATTGTTTACTGTAATTTTGGGATTCTGCTCATTTTCCTCATTAGGAGCCCAATCTGTAAATATCTGACTTACATTCACCAGAAACAGCACCTGCACATTCTGTTTGCTTGTCATTGCAAATGACCCCTTATCACTCTGTCATTGACACACCATAATAGGTTGATAGTAGGGCTGCGTGATTATGGCCAAAATGATAATCACAATTATTTTGCTCAGTATTGAGATCATTTTTGTTTGTCATGGTAATTAATTGTTTTTAGAGACAAAAAGTGTTTTTTATTGCACTGTCATGGAAACATCAAAATAAGAATGTCGTCCTTATTCACCTAAGTTCAGTGCATCTCTTAGAAGACAAATAAAGAATACATTAAAAAATAAGGGCCGTGTGACAGAGATTTTAAATATTGCTCTAGCCAGAATCGGGATTGAGATTAAAATTCGATTAGTTTGGTAACCTGACTGATCTGATGTCAGCTAAAATAAATAAATGAATAGATAAATGTAACAAAATCACAGAGCTAAGGGAATAAATAAAAAAGAAATTGCAGTTGTAAAAAAAAAAAAACAACAACCGTGCAGCCATTCAAAAAATGGTAAAAGCTCTAAAGTGAGAGGTGTTTCTCAGCCGTGATCTTTTATATTTCTAAGACTCCTAGAATACAGAGCCTCCTGATTTTAAACTTATAAAGTCTGAAACATGAAATAATTGCCATAAAATTCATAATTTTTTTTATTGAGTGTTTATTGAACCTTCTGATTAATACAAAAAAGGGAAAACGGGGAAAAAAATAATGGATCAGATATGATAAACTCTGTGTTAAAAGGTTAATCACAAGCAGACCCGTGCCCGTGTCTCTCCCTAGGCCTTACATTTCTTCATAGGCCTGGGCGCACTGGTCAGTCCCCTGGTGGCTGATCCCTTTCTGGCAGATGACAACTGTGTGCTGGGAACTAACCTGACCACCAACTCATCCTCTCCCAGTGACCTTGAGCACCTCCGCAGCAGCCTGGCTGGCCACGGAGCAGCACTGCACAACATCTCTCACTATCACCTGTACACCGAGGGGGTTGTCGTCACCAGGGTGTCGTATGCTTTCTGGATCATGGCTCTAATCAATGTGAGTTCATGTCAGTACGACATGTGCATCACATGGATAATGTTCACACATGCTTATACAATGCGTGATCTCCAGTGCTGTTACATGCTCTAATGTGTATTAGTAGCAGGGAACAGCAGGTACAGTCAGGTGTGGCTCTGTGAGCTGAATAACTCATGACACATTCTGACATGAAGCCAATCTCTCGTAGTGAGTCACTGCAATTGTCTTCTTTGTTCGAGTGACATGTTTGTCTAATGTTAGCCTAGGGATTTGGTTTGGCAGACTCGGCATTCATCATCACTTATGATGACAGTGGGTTTGTACTTGGGTCACAGCCGAGATCTGAAAATATGATATCAGTGCTACCAGTCTAAAGGACCAAGATGAGCAGTCAAACAAGCTAACAGTCAAGGCAAAGTATCGAATGCACTTTGTTTGAGTGAAAGTCGGGCAACAGTTTCATATAAGTCCAGCTACTCTACAGGTTAAACAAGACTCAGGCTGAAAGCCCGAAGGCTGGACTATAGGCTTTGGGCTTTTAACATATCATAATATATGATATTAAAATCAATGTAATAGTTACCTGAATGCACTCTGTAGGCTTTGATTGACAGATACATGCCATTGTCTTTTGGAGCATTTTAAATGCAGTTATGGTAAATGCACTGGTTCTTAGATCACACTTTTCTGCTTGAGCACTCAAAGCACAACATGTCTCATCCACCCATCCATGTCAAGCACTTTTTCTACACCTAAGGATACTTTGGCACGCAGACTGGAGCATCCAGGGATCAAACCACCAACCTTTGGATCGTGCTGTGTACATTTTCTCTGCATGACTTCAAATGGCAACCTTCTGTTTGCTCTGCTTCACTGTTCCTGACACTGCTGTCTAGCTGTCTAAGTCAGCACAGTAATAAGTAACAGTGAACAGGGTTGCAAGTGTCATTGGATTTCTTTTAAATGCTGAATGGCAAAGTGTGTAATTGTGTAAACATGGCTGAGTAAATTAGCTGGCGTCGCGGAAACAAACAACACACTCAGCCCTGATTGAGCGTGCTCACCTTTCTGACTCTTTGTAGGGAAAAGTTTTAGTACATTTTTCTGCCCTGTAATTCTATCATTTATGTATCCCATGACTAGAGTTCCCATTTAGTGCTGAGCAGTTCCACATGAAAATGGAAGTTAATGGTATAATGACATTTCCAAACGTCTTGTTTAGTTTGTTTGTTATTTGAATCTGTTCAGTTGGCTTCACGCTGTAATATAACTTCAGATGAATCGACTTCCACGTCAGCACATGTGACATTTTCAGATTCAACAAGAAAAGAAAGTACAGATTATACATTTGAGAGGAGAGGTTCACAAATTGAATCAGCTGACAGGAAGTGTTGCCTGTTCACTTGGTGAACAATACTCTCTTTGTGTGTGTGTGTGTGTGTGTGTGTGTGTGTGTGTGTGTGTGTTTTGGCAGCTCCCAGTCCCGGCAGGAGTGCTTGTGTTGATGTACCATGAGAGATTGCTGTCTTGCTCCAAAAGCAGTCCACGTCTGCTTGACGCAGACTCCAGCACAAGCCCCAGTGGGGACGCTGACCAAGGTAGTGCACACGTGTGTTTGTGTGACCACTCTGCTGAGATGGAACTGCAGACCTCTGAGTGTGACTGTCTCCCCAGGGCATGGGAGTGTTTTTGTGTGCTGTAATGCTGCCAAACTCCGGGATCGCCCTGCAACTTTCTTCATCATCCATGCTCTAGGAGGAGCTATCCTCTTCATCACAGATGGGATTATAGTGAGGCTTCCAGCTGACACTACTCACAGTTACACATGAACATTTTACACTTTACTACAGTGTTTGAGGTGAGGAGGGCAGGTGAATACTTGAATTGTTAAACATCAGAGAATCAGAATGGTGGCCTTAATTATAGCAGTTCGAATAATTAAAACTTTACGACTACAGTTTGCTTCATAAATATCACTCTGAGGATAAAGAATGGAAAGGCTGTTGGTCCAGATGACATACCTGTGATGTCAATGTCAATTTTATTTATAGAGCACATTGGTCAACAATGTTGTTTTTTAAAGTGCTTTACAAGATCAACTACAAAGTAAGCAAAAAATTTCCATGGATAAATAAAATAGAATAAAACCTAAACATAAAAAACAAGGAATAAAATAAATATGATGTGATAAAACAAACTAAAACTAACACACTAGACAAGAGACACCACAATATAAAACCTGATGGGACTCAAACTGAACTCGAGTTAAAAGCCAAGGTAAAAAGGTGAGTTTTTAGAGAGGATTTAAAAGACTGTATGGACTCTGCAGTATGAATATAAAGGGGCAAATTATTCCACAGTCTAGGGGCTGCGACTGCAAAAGCCCGATCCCCTCTATGCTTAAAATGAGACCGTGGTTGCACTAAGAGCATCTGGCTAGATGATCTCAGTGCTGTCTTGGGGTTATAAAGTTTGAGCAGCTTGGCTAAATAGCTGGGTGAACTTTTTTTTTTTACCAGATTATTTAACACAATCTTGGAGAGTGAGAAGGTCTCTGAGGAATGGAGAAGTGCACTAGAACCGATTTTCAAGAACAAAGGTGATGTGCAGAGCTGCAGTATCTACAGAGGGATAAAGCTGAGGGGCCATACTGTGAAGCTGTGTTAAGAAGTGAGGTGACAACCAGCTGAGCAGCAGTATGACTTCATTCCAAGAAAAAGCACTACAGGTGTGTTTGTGTTGATGGAGAAGTTTAGAGAAGGTCAGCAGGAGCTGCACTTTGACTTTGTGGATCTAGAGAAAGCATATGAAAGTGTGCCAGGCCAGGAACTGTGGTACTGTATGAGGGAGTCAGGAGTGGCAGAGGTGTATGTGAGGCTGGTGCAGGACAGCGAGACAGTGGAGAAGTATGTGGCAGGAGTGACAGATGGGTTCAGGGTGGGGGAGGGATTATATCAGGGGTCAGCTCAGAGCCCCTTCTTGTTTGCATTGGTGATGGACAAGCTAACAGATGAGGTCAGGCAGAGTTTAAATACCTGGGGTCAGCCATCAAAAGCCACACAGTGCACAAGAGGAGTGAAGAAGAGAGTGCAGACAGGGTGGAGTGGGTGGAGATGAGTATGACAGAAGGACAGCAGAAAGTGTAAAGGAGAAGGTTTATAAGATGGCAGTGAGACCTGCTGTGATGTATAGTTTGGAGATGTAACACTAGCAAAAAAGAGGAGAGGCTGAGCTGGAGGTGACAGAGCTGAAGATGCCAAGATTTTAACTCAACTCAACTCAACTTTATTTATAGAGCACTTTAAAATCAGTGTCATTGGCCAAAGTGCTGTACACAAGTAAGAGCAAACAGGAGTGGGAGTGATCAAGATGGACCGGATTAGAAATGAGGGAAAGCTGAAGGCGAGCATTTAGGAGACAAAGTTAGTGAGAACAGGCTGAGATTGTTTGGACATGTGCAGAGGAGGGATAGTGGATATACTGGACAAAGGATGTTGAATATAGAGCTGCAAGACTGGATTTATGGATGTCATGAAGGAGGACATGCAGAGGGTTGGTGTGACAGAGGAGGATGCTCGGGGTAGGGTGATATGGATCCACTGTGGTGACCCCTAAAAGGAAGCAGCCAAAAGAAGAAGATTCTCAGAGTCCAAGCTCAATCAAACTACTGCACACAGAGAGGACACACCTATTTTAAGTTTCACTGTTTATGTATTTTATTTATCCTTTATTCAAGAAGGAAAATACACACAAAGCAAAATTCACACATACATAAGATAAAGAGTGAGAGAAAATATTCAAAATTATAAGATTCAAACCTAAAGAAACAGGCTATAATGCTCAGTGTAACCCTGTGGTGTGAAATATCTGCCCCCAGGTCACTTAAAATGACTTGACATTCATTTAGTCCGACCATCTCCCTCAGATTTGCTTAATTTTGCAGCTGATTTGAGTATCAGGAGCTAAAAATCTGAACATCTTTTTTCCATATTTTGTACGGGTTTTAGGGATGGATAGAAGGATCCTGGGAATGAAGACAATAACTGGTCCATTCTTTGATGGCTTTGATGGAGTTTAGTATTCAGCTCAGAGCCCTGGCCCCTAGTGTGGGTTTCGACTTTGCAATAAGATTAGTTTTGTCAGCATTTAGAGAAAGCAGCCTGGTTAGGAGTCAGCATTAAAAAAATGAAAGTTTGCACTTGTGTTATCATGACCTTTATTATACAGTATTATATTCTATATTATATTGCTCCCATGTTGTATTTATGGGGATAATATCCTGTCTGAGGAAATTGCCTCCATAAAATCACATCCATAAATGGGCTAAGAAAACAAGTGCAAACAGGCGATATAAAGCTTAAAAAAATATTATTGTGTGTGCTTCTTTTTCCATCCAGCAAAGCATTATTGGATCTGATTATTCATTACCTGTGAAAACAGAAAAAAGTGTGAGTGACAAAGTTGTCGGTTGCCAGGCCTGATCTACCTGACCTCCTGTCCTGCAGGGCTCCTACGCTGGGCTTCTCGTCTACACCTACGCCGTCTCCCCTCCTCTGCTGATGGGCCACAAGATGGCAGGCTGTCTAGACAGTGTATTCTGGGCCGCCATCACCGCAGGAAGGCTGGCTTCAATGTACTTCTCCTACAGATACCGAGCACCCAGGCTGCTCACCATCAGTCTGGTATGCACACACACACACACACACGTTAAGGACGAATCCACCCTGAATGAACACGGAGCAGAAGAAGTAGAGCTCAACAGGTGATCACTGGGGTCAGGCTCGTTAAAGTGATAAGACCGTTGTCTTCCAACAGTTCAAACCAAATATTTGAACTGGGTGGGAATGCAAATGATCAGATCAGCTCTAGCCACTGATTGTTGTCTAAGTGGGTACACAAAGTCTCTGTGAGCTAAGCTGGTTGCTGTACTTAACAGCTGATTAAGACATGAGGCACTGTAACAGGACATGTCTGTCTCCTGCTGTGTTTATCTTCACTTCACTGGACACCGTGTCGCGCATCCACTCACTCACGTTTCCACATCATTGTAGAGTTATGCTAGACCATTATTGGCTGATTGAAGTGTGTGTGCGTGTCTCTCAGGTGGGGGTCATCCTGGTTCAGTGCCTGCTGTTGATCTTCTACAACAGCTCTGTGTTTCTCTTCATCGGTACCTGTGTGTTGGGACTGAGCATCAGCAGTGTGTTCCCCTCCATCTTAGCCTTCACGGAGGACATATTAGACTACAAAGGTACACACACCATCTCTCTACACACACACACACACACACACACACACACACACACACACATCATCATTGTGTCACACAGGTACAGTGCTGTGAAAAAGTGTTTGCCTCCTTCCCATTTTCTTCTTTTTATTTTTTTTATTTTTTGCATATTTGTCACACGTATTTGTTTCAGTTCATCAAACAAATTTTCTTATTCAATAACGATGATTGAAGTAAATACAAAATGCAGTTCTTAAAAAAACTATTTCATTTATTAAGGGAAAAAAGCTATCCAAGTTAGCTGATTACTGCCAGACCTTGTGAATCAATAAATCGCTTAAATAGAACCTGTCTGTCAAAGTGAAGTCGGATAAAAGATCTCAAAAAGCAACACATCCTGCTACAATCTGAAGAAACAGCTGCGAAACAAAGTAACCGACATCTATCAGTCTGGAAAGGGTTACAAAGTCATTTCTAAGGCTTTGGGACTCCAGTGAACCCCAGTGAGAGCAGTTATCCACAAATGGAGAAAACTTGGAAGTGGAGCAGTCGACCTACCAAAATTATTCCAAGAGTGCATCAACGGCTCATCCAGGAGGTCACAAAAGAATCCAGAACAACATCTAAAGACCTGCAGGCCTCACTTGCCTCAGTTAAGATCAGAGTTCATGATTCAATAATAAGGAAGAGACTGACACCCGTGGCGACTGGATGTAGATGGCTGACAGCTGGTGTCGTAAGCCACCACCTCTGTTCAGTGATGGTCGTTCACAGTGGACATGGCTTTTTTTTACTCAAGTTGAAATCCCCTCCCAGGCGCCTCAACCCACACTCACACCTTACATCAGGTGACCTCAATAGCTCGCATGATGGGGTGCAGCAAGGTCTCTCAGTAGTTTCACCTTTGCCAGTTCTCACAAATGTTTGCTTGCAGTTTTTGCTGCCAAAGTTGGCGCAAGCAGTTATTAGGTTTAGGGGGCAATTACTTTTTCACACAGGGTCAGGTAGGTTTGGATATTTTTCTTCCCTTAATAAATGAAATCATAATTAAAAAGCTGCATTTTGTGTTTACTTGGATTATCTTTGTTTAATATTAAAAATTTCATGATCTGAAACATATAAGTGTGACAAATATGCCAAAAAAAAAAAAAAGAAATCAGGAAGGGGGGTAAATACTTTTTCACGGCACTGTATTTCTGGAAGGTGCGTACTGCATTTGGAGCTCTTAATAATCAGCAAATATATTGCGAAACAATATGAAACAAATATAGTGATTCATTTTTAAATGCTGCAATTCAGTTACTGAAAAGGTTAAGCTAAAAGTCTAAAACATCTAAACACAAGATTTCATTGACAGTAGTTAAAAGTGTTAAGTGATACATGTTACATGTAACACTGAGCATGTAAGTCTACTATGTTGCCAAAAGTATTCACTCACCCATCCAAATCATTGAATTCAGGTGTTCCAGTCACTTCCATGGCCACAGGTGAATAAACCAAGCACCTAGGCATGCAGACTGCTTCTACAAATATCTGTGAAAGAATGGGTCGCTCTCAGGAGCTCAGTGAATTCCAGTGTGATATTGTCTCCTCACTACTAAACATTCCACAGTCAGCTGTTAGTGGTATTATAACAAATTTGAAGTGATTGGGAATGACAGCAACTCAGTTATGAAGTGGTAGGCCACGTAAAATGACAGAGCGGGGTCAGCGGATGCTGAGGCTCATGGTGCACAGAGGTCACCAACTTTCTGCAGAGTCACTACAGACCTCCAAACTTAATGTGACCTTCAGATTAACTTAAGAACAGCGCGTAGAGAGCTTCGTGAAATGGGTTTCCATGGCCTCAGAAATGTGCTTCTGGAAGAAAGGTCAAAAATTCCCATAAACACTCCTAAACCTTGTGGAAAGCCTTCCCAATAGAGCTGAAGCTGTTTATAGCTGCAAAGGGTGGGCCGACATCATATTAAACCCTGTGGATTAGGAATGGGATGTCACTCAGGTTCATATGTGCACAAAGGCAGATGAGTGAATACTTTTGGTAATATAATGTATGCTTATTTTGAATTTCATGCCAACAAGACTACAGACAAGACTGGTTTATAATGCATACAATACAAGCAATCAGATAAAAAATATAGATACATGTAGACAGACTTGTTTTGAAATACTACTAATAATGGAGTAGTAGGAAACATTGAATTGAAAAATAAAATGTTGATGTTGTGTTTATAATATACATGTGATAATATAAGTATCTATGTAATTGTTGTTTCTATAAAATTTTTGTCCACCTTTCTGCCTTGAGTGTGTTAATGATAGTAAAATAAATATTAATGTTCTGCAAAGATTTAATTTTTTTTGACGTTCCTGTAAAAAACAAAGTTAACATTTATTCATTTTTGCACTATTAGTATTTATTCTTTTTTATTTATATGCATTGATTATGCATTTGTTTATTTTTTTCTCAGCTCACCTACATTTTTATATATTTACAGTTCGCAGCTTTTGTGCATATCTTTAGATTATTTCTGTGTGCATGTTGTGCGTTAAAGGTTGTGCCACCACAGTGCTGGTAACGAGTGCCAGCACGGGAGAGATGCTGCTGCAGCTGCTCGTTGGATCGGTAAGAAATGACTGTTCTGTCTTCCCTGCTTATTTCGGTCGCACAAAATGGATCTGCGTTCAGTTTTTCAAATCTTTTTAAGTCCCCCCCCCCTGTTTTTCTTGTTACTTTCTCAAACATTTACATTACGTATTGTAATAGTGCCGGCCCCATCATTAGGGAACAGGCCTCCAGGTAACTGTTGAGCTATTGTGTGGTGAGTGTGGCCTGCTGTGTCTAAATAAATAGGCTAAAGTGTCTTAATAACATTGCTCTGTGGCTGCATTGCTTTCCATGGTTGACTGCTGAGATGCTTGTGATTAAAAACTCAGTGTGTGTGTGTGTGTGTGTGTGTGACTTCTGCAGGTGATCCACACTCAGGGTAGCTACTCCTTCCTGCTGTGCTGTGCAGTAGCATCCTTTATCGGCTTCTGCCTGTTCCTGCTGCTCCTCTACATTCAGTATATCCACAGAGACAACCATACAGGTAAACACATGCTGAGAGACTGAATGATGTGCCAAAACGCTGTTGATGTTATCTAAATAAAAATATTTTAAAAAAAAGAAAAACCTCTATGTTCTGCAAAAACTGATGTCACATAGGAACAGATGAGTGAAGTCTAGGATTTCCACACTTCATCAACAGGGAGGGACCGGCAGCTAGCAGAAGCAACACAAGCGCATCCTACACATCCTTATGTATACGCATGCCTGTGTACATAAAGTGAGTCAGGGTGTGAAGATTCACTGAGAGATATTTACCAGTGTAACGAGATTCTCTTTTCTTTCATTTCAAGGATTGTTTAAACTATTGGCTCCAAAGACATCCACCCCGTCAAAAGTTAAACACTTTGGAGTAGGGCTGCATTCTAGTGACATGCTAGGCGAGCACAGTTTCAGGAACTAGAAGATGTTATATTTCACATCAAGTCTTTCTTAAATTTATTCTGGGAGTTCCTTTGTGCCAAAGATGTGAAAATTCAATAGAACGCTGTAGATGAAAACCTAACCCTACTGCTAACCATAGACAGGACATTGGCTGATGGGTGGATGTGAAGAGGTTAACTCTGTGAGCTCTAAGTCATCAGTGGTGATCCCAAGCCTAGCCCTTATGTTTGGAGAAAAGCAAAAAATTACTTTTCTCAATAAATATTAATACTTTTTGATGTGCTGATGCCAAAACTTTGGAGAGGTCGGCGTTTGGGGAGGCCATTCCAAAAGCTTAATGTTAGCCCGCTTTAATCATTCCAAAACCAGTTCTGTGTGTTTGGGATCATTGTCCCATTGGAACACCACTGGCATCAAAATGAAAGGCTCACCTTTACTTGTCACTTTAGCCAAATAGCTCAATCTTTGTCTCGTGTGACACTAAAACTTTCCTCCAGAAGGCATTTTGCTTGTCCACGTGGGCAGCTGCAAATTTTAGTCGAGCTTATGGATGTCCATTTTGGAGCAGGGGCTTGGTGGGGACCCTCTCAGTCTCAGTCCATGGTGAGGTAAAACTTGCTCGCTGTGGACAGTGACACAAGTTTTCCAGCAGTTCCCAGTTCATAGCAGGCTTGAGCCTTGGTGGTTCCTGGGTTGTTCCTGTACATCCAAATTTCCGCTCATCTCATGGTAACAGTTTGGGTCTTCATGACAAAGTGGTGAAAACACATCAGAATAACTTGTACTTATGTGCAGTTGTTTGATTTGATGATCTTAGACTCTGCAGTTGTTTAGAAATGGCTCCAAGAGACCTTCCCAACTTGTGTAAATCTACAAATTTCCAGTGTAGATCTTCACTGAACTCCTTGGATTTTTCCCATTGTTCTGTGTATTGGTCAATCTAATGAGTGCTGTCAAACAAATCCTTTTTTATACTGGCAAAGGGAAAATGCCATTTGTCACACATGATCACGAATGAGAAGCTAATAGCCTTGGCCTTTTCAAGTTAAAAGGCAGTGTAGAACCTTCTGCACCACTTAGTAAATATTTAAGTGAGTGTATGTATATATTTGAGCCTGGATGAATGCTTTTGATCCTAATTCAAACTTATGCATCCAATTCTTGTTTTTAAAGTCATTAAGGGTGTATGCTGTACAATCATTCCACCCTGGAAACAGAACAGTTCAAAGAAATGACTAAAAGCACAAAATTACCATGACATTCATGCCCATGATGAGTGGATGGAAACACCTGACCACGACTGTAAGTAAAAATTCTAAATGACGGAGTAGATGTGAATCTAATCCTACTGTCTCTATTTGGGGTAACTGTGAAATCACATGCAATCCAAAGTTTTGGCATAAATTGAGGTATTTCAAGTGCACCAGCTTGTTGAATAAAAAGGAAAAATAAAGTGTGCTCCTGTATGTGATCATTATTGGTCCTTGGGTAGATGATGCAGGCTAGTTGAAGCTTATTAGAGCTAATCAGTGTCCCTGTGAACACAGGCGCAAATAAAATGTATCCACTATGAAGTTGGACAAAATGCTTGTCACATTGAGACTCGTTGCTCATCTTGCCACGGCCTGTAATCGGTTATGAAATAAATAAATAAATGACACCCCGAGGACAATGACGTGATATAAACAGAAGGAACGTTTAGCTTACTGTGCCTGAGATTAAGTCATCGCTGCTGCATCAGGATGTGGGTCTATGGAAGTTTGGACTGAAGAGCTCAAGATCCCGGTTGAGTTTTTGACACACATTTTTAAAAAAGTACCGTGTGCATTCAGAAAAATGTAAAGTAGTAAAGTAGTATGCACAAATTCAGTTCAAACTAAAACAAAAAAACTACTGAGGTCCAGAGCCAAGTTATATTATTACACTGTTTTAGGGGTTTTGCCACCAAACATCAGTGTTTTGACCAGCAGGTTAACTTTTGGGAGCCCAAAATCACTAAATTTAGATGAGAGGTTATCAGTTAATGCGGCGAGCTTGATTAGCAAGCTGCTTCTATAAGCTGCACAGGTGTAACTGATACAGATATGTTATCACATAGGAGAACTGCTTATTTTCTTTATGATTTATTTCTGTTAAAGATGCACCAAAAGCACTAACAGCACGACCAAGGCCAAGCAGTTCAGTTCAGTTCAGTTATCGGCTACACGTGTCTGTGAAGAAATGCCTGTCAGAGTGACACAGGCTTAATTTTAGACCTCAACAAAATCCAGAGTTATTCAAAAAGAAAAAAAAATCATTTTTGTAGTTATGGAGGAAGAAACTATCTGTAGAGAGCAAAACCACTATTTGTATCATGCTGTAAAAATGCACTCAAAGCACTTTTTACTACAAGCCTCATTCACTCAATCACACACACATTCAAACAAGCACTGTGTCTAACATTGGTGTGCACACTCACAATGGATGCATCCTGGGCAGCTCGGGGTTCAGTATCTTGCACAAGAAACTGGGAACAGAGCAACCTTCCTATTGGTAGACGACCCGCTCTGTGTCCCGAGCCACAGCCGCCCCAATTAATGCTGCTTAGTTGGTCATTTTAACACGCGAGTCTATGGGGAAAGACTATCTTTTGGAGTTGGCCTCAAATGGGCTCAAAGCTTCTGCTATTTTTAAACCCTAATTATAACATTGCATGAGTTATCATAAGTCACAGCACAGCTGGGCACTCTTTTCTTAATGAGGACTGTGAAACATCTGTGTGTTTTCCTTCACTAACAAATTCTTTTTACCTCTCAGATTTGTCTCAAAGCATCAACATGAAAGAGAAAGCAAAGACAGAAGAGCCGTGAGGGGCCGGTCCCCAAGAGAGCGAGGACACAGCGAAGGGAGAAACGTCTCAGGAAGAGGCCGACACTCCTACATGTTTCCCCGGAGTGGAGGGTTCACAAACGCACTCCTGCATCGTGGAAATCGTACACTAAATGATTATTTGCAACCTACTTTAAAAGCCTAAAGATCAGCAATCAACTCAAAAAATGATCAGTCTTTTCTTTTCTTTTTTTTTTGGCGCAATCACGTTTTTCAGCACATTAAACGCTGCTGCAGTTTGATTCAAAAGACACTTTGTTGATTAAGTGCAGCCTTTTCAGTATGAATGGACTCAACAGATTCTCTGTGCATGTGTGTGTGTGTGTATGCAGTGGTTTCTTGGTGGACATTAAAGACACGCTATGTATGATGCAGTCAGTTAGAGATCTTTTATTATTGCTCCCACCTAATAAACACATCAATAGTCCAGTTAAGACAAGCAGCTTGTAAACATTTGAAAAAGCATCAGACAGTTGGAGAACTGCTGCAAACTGGTGAATGGGTGGATGTGAAGAGGTCAACCCTGTGAACTCTACATCATTGTCAGAGATGACCCCAGTTCTGACCCTAACCTTATGTTTTGGAGAAAAGCAGTAAGGACTTTAATGGAGGCTGTGTAGTTTTGATGTGAAGGGTTACTTTCTTTGTCAGGTAAGGTTCATGGTCGATGAAAGCTCAGACCTCAAAGGGTCAAGGGTCCATTGCCAAAAACTGGGACTGGACCAGGGACCTTTAAGGGCATGGCTGGGTGTCAGTCCTATGCAGAGCCTACACACAGCTTTGCAGGCTGTCCTTTAGGTGTTGTATCTATTTACTGTCACCAGGGGGCAATGTCAAAAGTGCTTTGAGGTGGTGAATGCCACTGTCACTCCCTTTCCTGTTTAGATCAACTTTTCAAATTAGCATTTGACCTACACACAGTTATCCCTGTCTGCATGGGTTGCATACCCATAATCCTTCATTCTGCTTAGCCAAATACATACACAAACAGATTCAAACAGCATCATGAATCCCATCAGTTTAAATCTTTCTTTCAGGTCATCTCAAATTTACTGTGGCCCTCAGTGAAATTAGTTAATGGGAATTTTGGGTAACTGGTTTTGAAAGGTTAGAATAAATTGCAACAGAAAAGTCCTACTTGAGGTTTACTGTGAAATAAACTCCCCAAAACACACTCCATTTGTCAGAACCTGGGACTGAAGTGGATAACTGCAGGGATGAGATTTAACATTCTCCCAAATAAAGTATTTCAGCTCATAACCTTGGTGACCAGGTGACCAAAAAGCACAAAACAGATCAAAATCTTTAATACAATTGCATTTAAAACTGCATCTTTGCAGATACAGGGATATAATGGGGGGATATGGAAAATAAGTATTTGATACAGTGCTGATTTTGCAAGTTTCCCCACCTACAAAGAATGGAGAGGTCTGTAATTTTTACTGTAAGTACACTTCAGCTCTGAGATATAGAATCTAAAAAAAGAGATACAGAAAATCACATTGTATTATTTTTTAAATAATTATTTATTTATTGCATGAAATAAGTATTTGATACAATAGAAAAACAGAACTTGATATTTGGTACAGAAACTTTTGTTTGCAATTACAGAGGTCGGATGTTTCCCGTAGTTCTTGACCAAGTTTGCACACACTGCAGCAGGGATTTTGACCCATTCCTCCATACTGATCTTCTCCAGATCTTTCAGGTTTCGGGGCTGTCGCTGGGCAACATTGAGTTTCAGCTCCCTCCAAAGATTTTCTATTGGGTTCAGGTCTGGAGACTAGCTAGGCTACTCCAGGATCTTGAAATGCAACATTGAAAGCCACTCATTAGTCGCCCTGGCTGTGTGTTTCAGGTCATTGTCATGCTGGAAGACCCAGCCATGACCCATCTTCAATGCTCTTACTGAGGGAAGGAGGTTGTTGGCCAGAATCTCACAATACATGACCCCATTGATCCTCCCTTCAATACAGTGCAATCATCCTGTCCCCTTTGTACAAAAGCACCCCCAAAGTATGATGTTTCCACCACCATGCTTCACGGTTGGGATGATGTTCTTGGGGTTGTACTCACCCTTTTACCTCCAAACATGGTGAGATACCAAAAACCTCTATTTTGGTCTCATCTGACCATATGACCTTCTCCCATGCCTCTTCTGGATCATCCATATGGTCACTGGCAAAGTTCAAACAGGCCTGGACATTTACTGGTGTGAGCAGGGGGACCTTGCGTGCCCTGTGGAATTTTAATCCATGACGGCATAGCGTGTTGCTAGTGGTCATCTTTGAGACTGTGGTCCCAGGTCTCTTCAGGCCATTGACCAGGTCCCCCTGTGTAGTTCTGGGCTGATTCCTGACCTTTCTCAGAATCATCCTTACCCCACAAGGTAAGATCTTGCATGGAGCCCCAGACCGAAGATTGCCAGTCATCTTGTGTTTCTTCCATTTTCTAATAATTGGGCCACACACACACACACACACACACTCACTAGTTCTCAGCCAACCTGCCTTCCACTTAGCGTACTGTCTCTGTGTGCTGGATTTGGTGTGAAACCATCCATGCAGCCAAGTGAGGAACCCTTTTCTCAAAGTCTGCCGATGTCTGAGGTTAAGCCCAGTGAGGAACCCTCTGCTAAACTTCCATCCTTGACTGAGGTTCATGACCAGGAAGAAAGCAATTCTGAAAATCTGCCTTTAACTGAGGTTCAACCTGGTGAGGAACCCCCTGCTGAACGCCTGTCATTTACACTCTGCAAAGCTGATAAGAACCATAAATGTCTTCCAGCATTTCCAGATGTGCGTTTTACAGTTAAGTAGAAGTTTGCACATGTTTGTCTAGTGATCAAATCCTCAGCGGTCTATTTAGGAACAGAGCTGTGCCGGTCTAGCACAATAAAATGTTAAAATCAGAAAGAGTAACCACTTGGGTAGTTGCACATATTTGAAAATGTTCAGAACTGTGTGTATTGGGAAAGAAGCACAAGTTCCAAAAAACTGGATTTTCAGATAAATTGTTTTAAGAGTCACTCCATGGAAATGTCAATTTTTCTGTCCAATGTTAAATTTGAATAAAGAGCACCGAAAGGAAGAGCCGTGAGCCACTGCGTCGGTGCGCGCCACCAACAAGACTTCAAAGTTACAATTTGCTTCCATGTTAAAACAAAACAAAATGTTATTTGAACAATTACAGCTTCTGGAAACATTAATTTGACTTTTTTTTTTTTAAATGATGAAGAATGATTGTCAGCATATCAGCGTACACCCCATGATTGAATGCATAGAAGATGTATGTGTGAGAATGTGCCAAAACACTGTCAGCCAAGCAGCCTCCAAGAGGATCAAGAAGGAGTCTGCAGTAGATTCTGGCAGGGCTGCTTCATAGCACACCTGAGCTTGACATGCTCAGGTGTGCTACATCTGAAATTGGGTGAGCTCCACCTACTAGTTACCTGAAAAGGGTAGACTCCAGCAATAAGAAAACAAGGCCAGCCCAGTGGCCGTCACAGTTGTGTTTTTCATCATTTTAACATTTTTCCAGTTTGTATTTATTATGTGTATTGTGTATTTTTGTAAAGCATTTTTAACACAGATTTTTGTTATATAAAAACAAACTTGATTACTGTAATTCATATTGTTGTGAGCTGTCTAATGAGTAAGGTTAACTAACCTCTGGGGCTGATCTGGCTGCTAAATCAGACTAACCATGACCGGATTCATGCAGTGTGGATAACTTACAGCAAGCTGGTTGACCTTAGACTGCTTGCTTGTTAACATTGTTGCAGGCAAACAGCTGAAGAAAAAAAACCTGCAATGTGTCTCGATACTTTTCATTGAATCTGTGAAGATAACACAGTCTGAAAGGAATAAAAATGTATTTTTGCACCAACAACGTGATTCCCAAAGAGCTACTAGCTGGTGTGCAGGGCCCTCTTAAAAAGTGGAAGATGTCATGGTCCCTCCATCCTCCTAGGTGCTCCTACCTGTGGCTGTCTCTCTCTCCTCTCCGGTGTTTTTAATGGCCTCATGTTTGTGGGTGGAGCTAGGTCAAGGTCTCCACCCTTATCATCCGACTCACCTGGGAGTGATGAGACACACCTGTTCCTGGCCTCATCTTGTAACCGTAAACAGTAGTGATATTGAGATGAAGCTTCATGAAGTCTTGAAGCTTTCCATCCAATCAGTGAACCCATGGGTGGAAGCTTCATGGTGCTTTATTTGCTCTATTGCACCATTAAGTGGGCAGTCTTGCAGTTGTCCAGCTGCTTAGCTCAGGGATCCGCACATCCAGGCCTCGAGGGCCGGTGTCCTGCAGCTTTTAGATGTGTCCCTGATCCAACCCACCTGAATCAAATGGCTGAATTACCTCCTCAGTATGCAGTCAAGTTCTCCAGAGTCCTGCTAATGACTTCAATATTTGACTCAGGTGTGTTGAAGCAGAGCCACATCTAAAAGCTGCAGGACACCAGCTCTCGAGGCCTGGATGTGAGGATCCCTGGCTTAGCTCAAAGACAAAAGAACTGACAGGCAATCAAAGTAATCTTAGAGCCGGATCCTTCACGACTGACCCATCACTGGTCTGATCCACTGTTACAGCGGCATAATCAGAAGCACCTGGATCCTAGTGATGGGCAAAGCGAGGCTTCGTGAAACACTGAACCGTTCGAAGCGACTGTGCCGGAATTGTGTCGAGGCTTCGAAATAATCTGAAACATATCTCTATAGTGACACCCAGTGGCTACTTTAGCTCATTCCACATCTGTATAATGACGTTCTCTGAAACAATGAAACGCTCAAGTGCTGAACAATTGTGAGGGTACTTATTACACCACACCATCAATAATTATGATCCGCACATGTTTTGGGAGAAACCTCCATCCAACAAAGCAAGAAAAGCTGTGACTGTAAAGAACTGTGTTTTAATATGTGTTTCAGTTGCTCATTAATTCAGTGTAATGCACAACAAATAAATGTATGAAATAAAATATTTTGCAACAAAGCTGCTGTTCCTTGTGATGACAACACAGGTCTGGTGGATCTGAATGTCACCTACAAATCTACTTATGCTTATGGAAATTAAGGAAGGGAAACCCAAGAAACAACTGTCATATATTAAGATTTTTATTCAAAAATATTATTTTCTCAGCTGTTTTTGGGCTCAGTCGACATCTTTTTTTGCTAATTACCTCTCCAGCTTTGGAAAAAAATCCATTCACATGGCACACTTGTGGCAGGGATGGAAAGATATTTACTTGTCAATAAATAAAGGTGAGGATAAACAGCATGCCGTTCCTGCCAATAAATCAGTGGGTCCTCTGTTCTTGGAAGAAATGCATCTGTTAGGTATTTCTTGACCTCTACTGTGGCATCAGCAGTTGCACTGTGGGTACTCTGTGTCTCCATAACCTGGCTGTCAAAAAGTTCCCACAAACTGTCTGTGGAAGGTTTTGTGGCCATGGTTGAAGCTGCCACTTCTGCTGCTGCTGGTGGTGGTGCTTGTGGTGGGCCTGCAGATGTTGATGGCTGTGGTTCTGAGTAAATGAAAACAGTTTCAGTGGTAGGGTCAGCCAGTTATACAGTATAGGCATGGCAAACACATAATTTGCATTATTTCTGATATCACCTCATACAGTGAAATGCAAACAAACTGCTTACCGTCATTTGCTGGTAAGATGGCTGAGCGCATCAGTGAAGCACACTCCAGAGTCAGGGTCCTCTCTGCTTCCTGGGCTTTCATCGGATTCCCAAAAGCTAGATTTTTAAACCTTGGGTCGAGCAATGTGGCCAAGGAAAACACCCGGAATGACTCGTATGTGCCACATCTAGTGTGCAGGCCATCCTTCAAATGTGAGCCTAATGTAGAAAACAGGAACAAAACATCAAATATAAATAAAATTAACTGACATATCTTGATGGTTATGGTCAATTATGCACCAACTCCAAGGCTATCCTGTTACCGGAACTTACGTAATTGTATAGCAGGCTCTAGTCCTACATGTTTAATTGTTGCTGACAGTTTGTACTGCAGCGTTCTGCAGAGTGGGATCAGTTTTGATGCTGATACTCTCTGCTCCTCTGACATTTCTGTTGTTGCAAGCTTAAATGGTTGAAGGAGTGTCATGCAGTCTTGAATGAGTCCAAATTCGCAGCTTGTCAGAGGAACAATGTCACTGCTGAGACTGGAAAGTGCAGCACTCACAGGCTCACGTTGCTCATACAGCCGTTGCAGCATGTCAGATGTGCTGTTCCATCTCGTCTCCACCTCTTGGATCAGTTTCATTGGTTTTGTGCCCATCAAGCCCTGCATGTTCACCAGTTTGTCTTTGGCCTTGGTGCTGGATCTGAACAATCCAACTATTTCTCGGGCTTTGTTGCAGATTTCTAGCAGAGCAGGTGTCTGGTCGAGAGCCTTCTTTACGATAAGATTAAGAGTGTGCGCAAAGCAGGGAGCATGGCGGAGGTTCAGTAACTGAACACTTAAAGCCATGTTTGCTGTGTTATCAGTGACAAGGCACTGAACTTTTGATGTTATCCCCCACTCAGCCATGAGCACACTTTTTGCCTCCATTATGTGCTCAGCTGTGTGGGACTGCTGAAACCTGGTCACCCCAAGCAGAACTGTTGCCATCTTTGTGTCACTTGTGATATAGTGCAAGTCACACCAAGGTATCCATCCATGTTTATGGAAGACCACACGTCAGCCATAAGACTAACAAAATCAGCCTTCTGTAGGTCTGCCTTCACTTTCTCCTTGGTGATCTTGTACTTCTCCTCCACCATTTCTTTGAGTGCTTTTCTTGATGGCAAGATGTAGCTGGGGTCAAGCTTTTGGACAAAGGCCCTAAAACCTTCATCCTCCACAATAGTGAAGGGCTGCAAATCCTTCACCTCCAAGTTCACCAGAGCCTCATCCAACTCTTTCTGCCTGCCTTTAAGAGAGAACATAAAATCAATCCCAAAAGAGTTAATTAAGTGAGTGTATCTTCAATAACCGCTTTGGGTATGAGGCTGTTACTTGGCCATACAACAGCATTGCCAGAATATGCTAAACAACCAAGCTGTGTTATAGGGAGTTTCTGTTCAGTGTGCTGTCACATTTCCAGCTGAAAATAATAAAGCCTTTGGGAACTACAGTTAAAATTATGTCAAATACACACAGACAAAAATATATTGTGCCTTTGGTGGTTTTTGCATACTTAGAGACAGGCAGGAAACATATTGATTCAATACAATTCTCATTTTTCAGCATTTGTATGCTATTTCAGTGTTGACAATGGAGTCCAGTAATGTGGCTGAGATTTATCCTTGTTTGGGCATTACTGAGTCCCATTTCATACTGTGGCCATTCTTAGTGAGTTTTAATGCATTAAGGCTCAATCTGAATGATCTTTCAAACAATGCACACCTTGATAAGACGGCCCAGGAGCAGGCCTGTGTACAGAGGGAACATTACTTCCCTCTGAACCCTCTAAAATGGCAGGATGGGCACTCCTCAAATGGCGCATCATAGAAGAAGTATTATTGCAGTAGGCCAGCTGCCTAGCACAAATCGTACACCTGACTTTATTTGGTGTTTCCAAATGGAAATGCTCCCACACTACAGATCGGGATCTCTTACAGGGATGTTCCATCTCAGTCTATCTAGTCTGTGACTGCACCTATGAAGCTGCTGAACTATCTCGTACCAATCTTTATCTCACTGCTACTATCACTGACTATATTTTAAACTGAATTCATTTAATGTGATCATACCTGTCTGCTTTTTAATGACCTATGAATAAATATTCTAACTCGACAAATCTATCACTCACTAAATCACGCTATCAGTTGCAGTGTCACTATATCAAATTCTTCCTCCTCTCTCAAAATCTCTCGCCTCTCACAAAAACCCGCAAAGTTTCGATGTGTTGGGTCGACTTTTATGCTTTCTGGCAGTGTCAGCAGGTAAGCCACCTATCGCAGCTACGGTTCTGTACACATTTGAGCTTCAGTTTCAGCACGCCCCTGCTTCTTCAGTCCTCTGTGAGAGAGTTTTATAAGGGTGGGCAACTTAAGCCAAGAAGAAGGAATTACCTGAGCCCCCAACACTGTAATTTTTTTACTGATTTACCACAACTGATCTATTGATACTTTGATATACCATGATCAGCACAGATTTATTGATTCTGGTTTTATAATAACTCAAATGGAGATTTTGACATAATGACTGCACAATTATGCTAAAAGATCCGCCAGCCAACATGTAACAGAACATTGGGAATGCTGTACATCAAATGTCCAGCAGATGTCAGCACTACCTAATGAGCTGTTAAAAGGGGCATCATGGGATCACAAACTGTTGTGCTTCCACATTAACGCACCTGAATGAATGAACCCCTTCCTATATATATATATATACATGCAGTAACTCAAGAAAGCGGCTCTTACAGGGGCTTTGAACGCATCTTGATTAAAGAGACGCATTTTAAAAAATGCAGACTTTATCCACATAAACCAACATGCTTGGTTTATGTTTAACCAAGACATATGTAAATGGTCTCACTACCATTTACACACAAACAGTTAAAAACACAATTTTAAACAAAATTTTATTTTGCTAAACAATTTTCTACCTTGGATTCAAAGCAATACCAAAGCAGGTGTACTAAATTACTTGAAAGACCCATTAATATTAATTTTATAAAAATGATATTACATTAAGCATTACTTCTGCCACAGATCGACGTGAATGACACTGTGAACAAAGAAGGAATAAAAATCATCATCAGATCATCACTGCTGACCAAGTATTTCTGAGATTTTTGGGAGAAAACTATTGATAGCAACCCTTTGGAGGAGTCACCTCCATACTCATCCTCGCTGTGCCTGAAGGTAAATGTGTTGTTACAGCACAAGGACAGTTTAATGTTTGTCTGCTTATCATGTTTGTTTATTTCTGGTTTTATGTCAGGATATGCCGTTGCTGTTACGTCTGGTTTTGTTCCTGATGTGGGCCGGCTCTATCTGTGTCGTCTACATGCAGGAGTTGTTTCCAACATGGGTTAGGAAAGCGTTAACAGTTTATATTCGTGTTTGTGAAAAATGTCCTGACAAAAGGGAAAAAAGCTAAATCCCAACCAACTGATCTTTGGCATCCTCCTCACGACCTCCTTCACGACGTCCTTGAATCTTCTTTGTGGTCTTCCTCTTTTCCAACCACCTGGCAGCTCCATATTCAACATCTTTTGTCCAGTATCTCCACTATCATTCCTCCGCACATGTCCAAATCATGTCAGCCTTGCCTCTCTACCGTTGTCTCCAAAATGCTCAACCTGAGTTGTCCCTCTGATTTAAACAGATTTTAACATCTTCAACTCTGTCACCAACAGTTTGGCCTCCTGTCTTTTTGTCAGTGCCACCATCTCCACACATCACCGCTGGTCTCACTACCATCTTGCAAACCTTGCACTAAAAGTCTACATGTGTTTTCTGGACTTGGAGATGGCATTCAAGTGCATCTCATGGAGCATCCTGTGGACAGTCCTCTGGGAGTATGGGCGAATGGTCCATTGCTACAAGCCTTTCAGTCCCTGGATAACTGAAGCAAAAGCCAGAAAGTCAGACTTCAGTCTCCTCTGTGGTGGCTTTATAGTCACATCCCTGCTCTTCACAGATGTGGTGGTTCTCTAGACCTCTTCAGGCAGGAAGAGGTGGTCTGCAGTCAAATGGCAGGAATGAGTATCAGCACCTCCAAGTCTGAGACCATGGTTCTCAGCCAGAAAAAGGTGGAGTGCTCAATCAGGGTCAGGGACGGGTAGTTGCCACAAGTGGAAGAGATGAATAAAGATGTGAGCTTAAACCTGGGTATTAACTGAAAGAATGAGATCACGGATACAAGCGGTGGAAATGAGCTTCCTCGGAAGGGCGGCTGACCTCTCCCTTAGAGATAGGGTGAGGAGTGCAGCCATCCGGGAGGGGCTCAGAGTAGAGCCCCTATTCCTCCACACTGAAAGGAGCCAGATGAGGTGGTTCACACATTTGATTAGGATGCCCCCTGGGCACCTCTTGGGTGAGGTGTTCATGCATGTCCTACCAGGACAAGGCCCCAGGGCAGACCCAGGACACACTGGAGAGATTACATCTCTCGGCTGGCCTGGGAATACCTCGGTGTTCCACTGGATACGCTGGAGGAGGTGGTTGGGGAGAGGTCTGGGTGTCTGTGATTAGGCTGTCGTCCCCATGGCCCGACCCTGGATAAGCGGAATATATGGATGGAACAGGTGACTTCACTTTTCCAATCTTTAAGCTATGTCCATCCTTTTTCTTAACCGTCTGTGACTGAGGATGATGAGCAAAAGTTATCATCTGTCATGCCTGTTATTGCATGTCAGCATCTGGATGTCTTTTCTCTGGCGTTTTCCTTCACTAATGAATATTATTTATCGCTCAGATTTGTCTTGAAACATGGACATGGAAGGAAAGCCAAGGAGACTCAATGTGCAGGTGGGAGTACAGGACACAGCAACAGGAGAAACACCTCAGGAAGAGGGTGACACTCCTACACGTTTCGCTAGGGTGGAGAGTTCAGTCACACTCCTGCATCTTGGAAATCATCCACTGAATGATTCATTTGCATCACAATGTTGATGCCTGATGATCAACAAACAGACGGTTCCTATCAGTGTGAGTTTGTGGACATTAAAGACACAGGGTGTAAGATGCAGTCAGTTAGAGATCTTTTATTATTGGTCTCACCTATCTCTTCTGATATAAACACGTCCTCACACATCAATACGCCACTTAAGACAAGCAGCTTGTAAACATTTGAAAAAGCATTAAACAGTTGGAGAACTGGACATAAAGCAAGGGGCTTATTTCTTTTAAAACAAGGTTTTACATTTGAAGAAAAAGTGGAGGAAAAAAAAAATCAGGATACAAAAAAATATGTCAATGAGTTAAAGGCCAAGAGGAAACTTGGAGTTGAGGTCACTTTCCAGCTATTTTATAGTTTCTTTTTTTTTTTTCTATTAAAGTTACTGCAAAAATATGCAATATAGCTTACCAATTCTATTGGGCTCTAGTATAAATTCTTATAAATAAATATTAAGTGCCTAATTACAAATTATTGTAAATTTATTTGATACACTGTAAAAGATTAAACTCGTTTGCCATAGAAAATACCAAGTGCATAAATGTATCCTCCCTCTGGGAAAATAGACGTTCGTCAGTAAGCAAACATGTCAGAGAGCATCTCTGAGGCATAGAAAAGTGACAGAATCCAATACTACAGGAACCCCGAAGATTTAAGTGCAAACGTTTCATCACAACATCTGCATTTACAATATCAACACCATTATCAAAACACATAACATACAAAATGCAGATTTAGATTTCTCCCTATAAGGCTTTGATTTCCCCCCCCCCCAATAAAGAGCAAGCGTCGCCACGGGGCAAATCCACACGAGGAAACACATGCACAGAGAGAACATTAAAATCAGGAAACCCAAAATAGGAGACATCTAACTACTTGGCCATTACAAAAATAGAAATCAATCTTAAAATTCTATTTGTGTTACAGGAAAATAAAAAGGAGATTACAGAAGAAGAAAAAAAAAAGCTTAAACAGGTCTTCTATATATATATTCATATACTTTCCGAGTAGAACATTTAGAAGCAGGCTGGAAACAGACATGGCTGCCAACTTTAAAACACGGCCTGATTACATTTTACATGCTGTGCATGTTGCTGTCCGTATGTACAATAAAGCATCCAGAAGGGCACCGCGGCACATTTGAGCTGCAGTGTGCTTGTGCACGAAACATCCCTGGTGAAGTTTTACTCCGAACTTCTGGGGTTTGGTCTACGATATGGCATAAAAACAAAGAGGAGAGCCGTCATATACTGCTCCATCACTTTAACTCCATCCATAGTGGGAGAAACCTGTGGTAAGGCACCGTATATCACTTTGATGGACTACGGGGCTGAGGGGGGAGATGTCTGGTTGTTGAGTAGAAATGAACATTAAGATTTCCCCCCTCCCCTACATCCATTCCTGGATTGGAAAGTGACACTCTGGTAAACATACACACACACACACACACTTTCATGTGTTTTATCTAAGTATTGTGTAAACACATGTGATGTCCATTTTCCATGTTTAGCATAGAAAGGTGGGATTTACCTCTTCAGTCTGTATCTCAGACGTATGGCTTTAAAATCTGTTGCAAAAAAGGTGCAAACCTCTCGTGGCAGATCATCCATCATCATCATTTTAATGGGGAAGAAACCTTTCTACAGATGAGCCAAAACATGATGACCACTCAGATGAAGAAAGAATAATCTAACAAATGTGTGTGTCAGGGTCTTGTAAAAGGTACACTACTAGTCAAAGGTTTGGACACAACTGGTACTGAAAGAGAACAGTACATTCTCAGAGTCTACATGCTAAATACTGGAGAAACTAGTAGATACCTCTTACAATCTCCAGCTGGAACACCTCTATGAAACACCAAGGCTGGTTGGGGGGGTAGTAAGCAACTATAAGTGGTAACCTATGAACCCGCTAACGCACCTTCAGATGTCTGGTATAATCCACAACACAGCAGGTCAGAGCTGTGGCACATGAAGCTTCATCAGCATATTAGGCAGGGGTGACCATAGATGCTTTGGCTCGTCACTGCATGTTCAGATGACTGAAGCCATCCAGGGGCTCACGGCTAGGATGGCAGGATGGAGTCTAACCAACAGCACTGATACTCCAAGCAACAAGTCACCAAAGCCCGAAACAAAGGCGAACCTGTAAAACCAGCTCAAACCTCGTTTCATGGGGAAAGACTTTCTCTGCTTTTAGCTCCCACTGAAATTAAAAGGAATATACTGGCTCAAAGAGTAACAAAAAACATTCAGCCTTTAACAACAACTTCAGCTCACGGAACAACATGTTATACATGTTTGTCAGTTTTACTCTATTTTTGGCATGTTAAACAAATGATGATCAGTGGAGATCACAGACTGTATCGAAAAGATGTACACAGCCTCCATGACACCACCAATTAGTTTTGGACTTCACATTCTGGGGCTTCAGTGTTAGGAACCAAACTACAGAAGCCAAAACAGTCTGTTCCAGGCTGCAGCCATACATTTTAATGCTGTGAAGTTTGGCATCTTAACATGGCTTGCTTTTGGAGCCAGCCTCAAGTGACACCCAGAGGAACTGCAGTTTTTGGCACCTCCACACTTGATTTCTCAACCCTTGATTTTGCCAATTAGTGGAGACTTTATTAAATCACCTCTCACATAACCACATCAGATAATGATGAACTTGTGTTCGCACTAAGCTTTTATAACATGAATCACTGAGCTGTAGCAGCTTCCACTAGGTTAGCAGAGTAACACTAATCTTCTCATCTACCTCATAGCAACGGAGTTCTTTGTTTAGCCAAATCTTACAAACTGATCCATAAGAACTCATCTTTTCTCTTACATAGTTTAAGACACTTAAAATAAGAGCCTTTAACATGATATCTGAAAACAGGAAGTTACCAAGACTACTGCAGAGTTCGGGTATATAATGAAGTAAGAATTCATCATTGCTTGGAGAATCACTGCACAGAAAAGACTTATGGCTTCGCTTTCTTTCATTCCCACATGAAAGCTTTACCAACCAGAGGCAGAACAGGCTATGCTGGCTTTCAGACCTACTGGAGACACACTGTACACTAGAACTGATACACTGAGGCAAAGTTCAACTTGGATTATGGCCACATGTCACGATAAGACAGAGCAGCTGAGGCAAGGCTTGACATTTAAATTCATGTTGAGAGCCGAACAAAAGATAGAGGGGCTGCAGGTAAACATGCAGGTTGAAGTAAAACCTTTAAACAAGAGGAAAAGTTAAGGACTGAGCACAAAAACAAAATCACTGTCAGCAGGCCAGGTGGAACCTGTCGTGTTTGGCAAGAACACTTTAGCACAAGAGAAAAAGATACTCTGTAAAAGGAAAGATTCAGCTGCTCCGTGTGTCCAGGTATGAAGCAGACTGTGGCTGCTGAGGGTTCAGTCCACATGTATATCTACTTCCATAAAAGAAAAAGGAAAGAAAAAAATCTTCCCCCCTTTTAACCTTTGTGACTCAAGGGACCCAGAAAAGCCAGACCCCATGTTAAGTATGTTATTATTAGGATAATGGTGATATTGACCATGGACAAGTACAGCAAAGCAGTCAAAGCAGGCCTGCCGACACTTCTCCACACACCTGAGTGTAGTGTGAATCCTGTGGCAGAAAACTTCAAAGCACCAGAGCAAAGTGAAATAAACACTCAGCTCTCACATCATTGTCCTGGATGTGGGAGGAGAAGGTGGAGCAGGAGTGGGAGAAGGGTGGGTGTCTGGCTTTCTGGGTACAAATGTATTGGTGCTGAGGGCAGGAGGACACGCCCTACTCCTATGTTTTCTGAGGGTCTGGTGAAATGGGGCCAGGTGTGTTGGTCCCATCCACGCTGTGCATTGGGATCTGGAACTGCGGGGTGACAACTGACGGAAACTGGAAGAGGAAAAGGAAAGTAAAGGAGTATGTTAGATGCACTGACAGACACAGAGAGACTGAATGAAAGCAGACAAGAGCAATATTATTATGGACTGACTTGGAACAGGTGGCCTCCCTGGCGTCGTGTGGCTGGGCTGAGTGGAGCAACTGGGCTGAGTGTGCTCCAGAAGTGGATGTTGGAGAGAAGTGGGCTGGGAGTCAGCAGAAGAGTTGGAGTCTGGGGAAGACAAAAGAATACCGATACTCAAACTAGACTGTCCATATTGCTGTAAATACAACAATTACTATACATAAATGGCAAAGATATTTCTGTGTTAGATTAAAAACATTCAGTGCTGACTTTCTGGCCATCATGCTACACAGAGGTGTCAGGTCATTTGCATGGCCTAGACAGTTTGCTGCTAATCTAACTGCTAGGCTCAAAATGCTTTAATTTGATTTCAGTGTTGACAGGAAGCAGCAGCACCATGTAACGTCTATTCTAGGATGAACCCTGAGATTGGAATCTTAACACACTGGTAGACCTTATCAAGGCTTGGGAAGTATGGTGCTAAAATGCTGCAGCACCCCCTGGTGGATCAGAGAGGATCTGCACATCCACAACTGCTTAAACAAATAAATACAGATAAGATAATATGATAATGCATGATGAAAATTTTCATCAGCGTGAATCCCAAATAAAAACACTCACTATTAGGGAAGATTTTTTTTTTTCATGCTCTGCCACCAGAGTAAGTGTCAAAGCACTTTCAGCTGTTGGATTATCGTCTGATGGGCTACTGTCACCTGTGAATACTAACTTTTTTGACATGTTAGTTTCACATGAACCCATTAAATGACAATACACAGAACACACAATAATTAATAACTGGGCAACAAGTCCCACGTTGTGTGAGGTTAAATATAAATTGGAGTTAATGAGTCGAAAATTCGAGTTTTATCAAAATTGTGAGAAAATAAACTGAAATTTCAGGTTAGCTTTGCCAATCAGGACGCTCTGTGACGGTACATTATTTCCTTGTTACCCTGAAGCTGAAGGCATCAGCTGTCCAACAGTTCAACATGAAAACACTTGATTCCTTACCCTTCATGCAGCTCTAATTTGCTAGAAGGCATTCAATGATCAGAAACCTGATGACAATTTGTTCACGTTTGCTATACACTGCTAGATAACTGATACTGTCGCTACTCGATTTTGAGTGGGCATGCATTGGCATCATCTGTAACAAGGAAATGACCTCTTTCATGGAGCTTTGTAATTCCCAGAGCTAATTCAAAATTTAGACTTAACTCAAAATCTTGAGATACCCAACTTGAAATTGAGTTATTTTCTTGAAATTTCAAATTATAGATAGCAAAAAAAAAAAAAGAAATTCAGTGGTGGAAACAAGCTTCCATATGAGTGAAAACTGTTTACCCTTCCACGGCGGCATCGCTGCAATGCTGAACGTTTAAAACACCCTGTGACATCAGCTCTGAATGGGTACGTTAGTGCGTCACGCGTTGATACCTGTTAATGTTTGTACAGTAATGTTTCTGCTAGTTTACCTGTCAGAAACAAGCTCTCATGGATGATGTTTGCTAACTGCCACCATTTCAGTTATGTTAGCTAACGAGTGAAGGACAACAGGAGCAGCTACATTGGTTACATTTTTTTTCTCACATTAATATTAGCATTCATTCTGAATAGTAAACCTCTTCATGAACTGAATCGTCTGTAAATTTTGTTTCCATCCATCCTTTTCTTCCTTACGTTTTGCACGGAAAAAATATTTTTGATTTAAGCTGAAGTCTTATTTGAACTTTTGGACAGAGGCCATTTTTATTTCTTTGCACATTATATTTTTAAATATAACAGATGAGTTAAGATTGAAATAATCGTTGACTAATCGATAAAATAATTGACAGATTATTCGACTACCAAAATAATCTTTAGTTGCAGCCCTGCTGCACAGGCCGGGCCCCACTGGCTAAGGCCCAGCCACCAGGTGCTCTCCTTCTCCAGGCCTGGCTCCAGGTTGAGGCCCCAGTAACCTTATCCTGGGCAGGGTAAACTGTTCCGTTGATCATCCTCTCATAACGGTTGTTGGCATCGCTCTTTGTCTTTGCCTTGGGAGACCCTACCAGGAGGCAAAAGCCCCTGGGACACACAAACCCCTCCGCCACGATAAGGTGTTAATTCACAGAGAGGGCTATTAAATGTCCTTGTGACATTTCATGCATTGCTTTAGCAATGCATGAAATGTCACATGATATTTATTGTGTATCACAATGCAGTCTAAAAAATAAAAATAAAAATCTGGATTTAATTTTGATCTGGCTTTACAGGAAGACAGGAAATACCAGGATGGATCACTGTGTGTTAATAATTAACTACTCAGCTGAAGCCTGCTATGCTACAAATGCAGCTTCGACTCCATAAGAGACAGAGAAAAGAAAAACAGAAAAAACAAACAAACTCATTGACAGTCTGAGCTGGATCTCATGACCAGACCTGACCAGACCAGCTGGGGGAGAGACAGGGAACCAACAACATGATTAGATCTAATAGACTGGCATTCTTTACTGCAGCACACACAATCATATGACCTATAAAAACATGACCAGGAAGACAGACGCCACAACAAGGCAAGAAAGCCCCACGTCTTTTATTACTGCAATGCTGCTGTCCCCTGCTGGTCAGCATCACTACCTCTTGGAGCGGTTTCTGTAACCAACTGCATAACTCATCAGTTTGAAATTGCTAATGTGGCTACTTGGTGGAAAAGCAGGGCTTTAATAAGTTGGTTAAAAAGCCCATCCCAAGATACAAGATACCAGGTAGAAAATATTGTGCAGGCTCTTGAGGTTAAGTTACTTTAGTTACTGCCAAAGTGTTAAGAAGTCATACTATACCTTTTCTAAAAAATTACAGGCGAAACACTACCTATGCTACTTTTGTGTTGTGATGTTTTGCTATATTGCTACTATTGCACTATAACACTGCTGCTTGTTTCAATAGATTCACACTTCAAATTAGGAAGTGTGTCATCAGTGACAGTAGCTCTCTGCAAAAGAAAGATGGAAAATGCCCTTCATTTACTTACACTTGAAAATTCTGCTGCCTACAAGCATCGATAAAACGTTCAATATTTTTTCTATATGGTCAGATATTATCACCACAAATTTTCTTGAAATATTGTGGTATAACTTTGAGGTTATACCGCCCACCCCTAATTACAATAAACTGACTTGCTTACATTCTTTTCTGTTATTATAACAGCTGACCAGTACACGCCAACCCGTTTCATTCATCCTCAAGTATTAAGTATAATGGGCTATGTGACCGCCCAGCATTTAAAAATTCAGTATTAAATGTCAGAGCAGAATGACTTTAGATTTTGCTGAGTTTTGCCAATGTGACTGCTCCATCTTAACCCCTTCAGTCACTGCATACGCAATTATGTACATCACTTTTTATAGTTATATACTGTACTGTAATATTCTTTTTCTGACATCTACCTAAAAAGATTATGTAGGCATAAGATTACTTTTTCCCCACCAAAATTCCTGTACCCCAACCAAAGGGGCTAAATACCTTTCAGATTATGTCTCAAGGAAAAAAGATTAGACCATGGCATCACCTGTAGCATTGCTGGTGTGAGAGAGGCAGTAGGCAGTGAGGGGCTGCAGAGGTTCATGGGGGAGAAGTCAGAGGCAGTGACCAGCAGAGCTGGCGGGTTGATCTGCAGGATTTTGGGGGGCTTGCGTGCCTTTCCTGAGTTCTGGGTGCTGACTGTGGTGCTGCTGCTCACTGAGGATGAACTGGTTTCAGCATCCAACATGCTGGTCTCATCTCCAGACAGGACAATGCTGGTCTCCACCTGCAGGCCACAAACAGGTTGTTTTGGTTTTTACTCCGACATATTCAAACTCTTAATATGTGGCTCTATATGACGGCAGGACATCCAAGACTAAAAAAAACCGAAGGACAACTAAAACAGAAATCCATTGTGACTGAGTGGGTTTGCTAATTCCATTTAACTTTTGTTTTAAAATGTCTAGTTTTATTTTAGTTTTTATTGGTTTCGATATTAGTTTTAATTTTAATAATAAGGGGATATATAGTTGAGAAGATCGCTGATTCTCCAGCATCCAACCTCGGTAAGACAGCTTTCATGGAGCACAGCACTGAGAAGAGACTAAAGGAAGTGACTGCAGCTCCAATTTCAAGTCAGACTTTGACAGAACAGTAAACATTATGGAGTAATCCAGTCAGTTGTTACATTTTATAGCCAGTTTCTACAGCATCACAAAAAGCAGCTGCAGAATTCTAATATACATTTTATATACATTTCAAACATTGTGGTACAGAGCTGTTGTTACTCTGAATAAGACAAGCATTTTGGTATGAAGTCCCACATTTTTAACTTAATCAGATATTGTGTATTTTAAATAAAGTTAATAGTATATGATATGAAGTACTGTGCAAAGGTCTTGAGCCACCCCTGATTTCCAAGGAGCCAGACTTTCCTGTAAGATTTTTAAGTGGTTACAAGCAGCAGTTCTCCAGGCTTTCTGAAGGTCTTTTAACATTTTTCTTTGGACATTGGCTGCTTTTTCACTCGTTTTCAGTCCAGTCCTTGTACCTGACCATTTTCAAAGGAATGCTTTATTTGTTTGTTAAGTCATTTAACACTGACCTATGAATCATTCAACCAAAAAAAAAAAGAAAAAAAAGAAAGGCACCTAACTTCATGGATAAACAAGTATTGCATCTACACATAACAGAAAACTTAGCATTTCCATTTCATTAATTGAATTTATAGAAAAAGGCCAAAAGTAACAGTTTTAGCAGCTTCCTGCACCGACAAGGTGATTCCCAAAGAGCTATTAGCCAAAAACCTGGCATACAGTGGTGTGAAAAAGTGTTTGCCCCCTTCCTCATTTCCTTTTTTTTTGAATGTTTGTCACACTTAAGTGTTTCGGAACATCAAACCAATTTAAACAATAGTCAAGGACAACACAAGTAAACACAAAATGCAATTTGTAAATGAAGGTGTTTATTATTAAAGGTGAAAAAAAATCCAAACCATCATGGCCCTGTGTGAAAAAGTGATTGCCCCCCTTGTTAAAACATACTATAACTGTGGTTTTTCACACCTGAGTTCAATTTCTCTAGCCACACCCAGGCCTGATTATTGCCACACCTGTTCTCAATCAAGACATCACTTAAATAGGAGCTGCCTGACACAGTAAGGTCCACCAGAAGATCCTTAAAAGCTACACATCATGCCGAGAGCCAAAGAAATTCAGGAACAATTGAGAAAGAAAGTAATTGAGATATATCAGTCTGGAAAGGGTTATAAAGCCATTTCCAAAGCTTTGGGAATCCAGCGAACCACAGTGAGAGCCATTATCCACAAATGGCGAAGACATGGAACAGTGGTGAACCTTCCCAGGAGTGGCCGGCCGCCCAAAATTACCCCAAGAGCGCAGCGACGACTCATCCAAGAGGTCACAAAAGAACCCACAACAACGTCCAAAGAACTGCAGGCCTCACTTGCCTCAGTTAAGGTCAGCGTTCATGCCTCCACCATCAGAAAAAGACTGGGCAAAAATGGCCTGCATGGCAGAGTTCCAAGGAGAAAACCACTGCTGAGCAAAAAGAACATTAAAGCTCGTCTCAATTTTTCCAAAACACATCTTGATGATCCCCAAGACTTTTGGGAAAACATTCTGTGGACCGATGAGACAAAAGTGGAACTCTTTGGAAGGTGTGTGTCCCATTACATCTGGCATAAAAGGAACACTGCATTTCAGAAAAAGAACATTATACCAACAGTAAAATATGGTGGTGGTAGTGTGATGGTCTGGGGCTGTTTTGCTGCGTCAGGACCTGGAAGACTTGCTGTGATAAATGGAACTATGAATTCTGCTGTCTACCAAGAGATCCTGAAGGAGAATGTCCGACCATCTGTTCGTGTACTCGAGCTGAAACGAACTTGGGTTCTGCAGCAGGACAATGATCCTAAACACACCAGCAAGTCCACCACTGAATGGCTGAAGAAAAACAAAATGAAGACTTTGGAGTGGCCTAGCCAAAGTCCTGACCTGAATCCTATTGAGATGTTGTGGTATGACCTTAAAAAGGCCGTTCATGCTCGAAAACCCTCTAATGTAACTGAATTAGGACAATTCTGCAAAGATGAGTGGGCCAAAATTCCTCCAGAACGCTGTAAAAGCCTCATTGCAAGTTATCGCAAACGCTTGGTTGCAGTTGTTGCTGCTAAGGGTGGCCCAACCAGTTATTAGGTTTAGGGGGCAATCACTTTTTCACACAGGGCCATGATGGTTTGGATCTTTTTCACCTTTAATAATAAACACCTTCATTTACAAATTGCATTTTGTGTTTACTTGTGTTGTCCTTGACTATTGTTTAAATTGGTTTGATGTTCCGAAACACTTAAGTGTGACAAACATGCAAAAAAACAGGAAATGAGGAAGGGGGCAAACACTTTTTCACACCACTGTATCTTGGCAGTGTGTCCTAAAAAAAAATCTGAGCTAACTGGAGAACTAGAGGACAAAAGCAGTGGCAGGCCTAAAAAAAATTATAGCAGATTAACTGTATCTGAAGGTCATGTCCTTCTGAGGAGAAAATCCAGCAAAGATCTGACACAGGACCTGAGAGATGTATCTGGCCCTTCAGTTGATCCATCTACTGTTCACTGAAGCCTCATCAGAAATGGTCTCAGTGGAAGGGTGGCTGTCAAGAAGCCATTCTTAAGGGAGGGAAACAGGGAGAAAAGGCTGAGGTACTCCAAACTGCACAGTAACTGGACTGAAAATCAGCAAAAGGCCTTATGGAGTGATGAACCCAAATCTGCATTTTTGGTTCAAATTGTTGTCCGTATACATGGAGGTCAGGAGAGAGGTACAAAAGTGAGCGTCTAGAGTGTCTAAAACATGGTGGAGGCTCTGACATGATTTGGGTCTGCATTTCAGTCAGTGGTGTCTGGGATCTTGTCAAAATTTATGTAATTATTTGTAATAATTGTAATAATTTTTTATCCACCACTGGAAAGTGTTTGATTGGCAGCTGCTTCATTTTTCAGCATGGCAATGATCAATGTAACAAAAACATACCTGGATAGAAAAATGCACAACGGGACACTATCAGGCATGGATTGAACTCCCCAGAGCTCAACATTACTGAAGCAGTGTGGGATCATCTTGACAGAGAACAGAACAAAAGGCAGCCAACATCCTTTGTAGTGTCCTTCAAGAAGCCTGGAGAACTATTCTTGACGACTACTTAAAGAAATTACAAAAAAGCTGCCTAAGAGAGTTCAGGCTATATTCAAGAATAAAGGAGGCAGGCCATAACAAAATGCTGGCTTTGCAAAGACCCTCCCACCATGAGCCTCTTTATAACCATAGTGGAAAACATTAGGCTGATGGAACACATGACTTTTAATCTACGACTACAGGGGGAATTGGGTAAGATGTTGGAAGAAATGGCACACTTTTATACATAGCGACAGTGCACAATAACCAACATAGAGTGGATGTAAAGCTGAAAATACTTTAAAGCCTGTGCGTACCTGAGTAATAATATTTTTTTTCTTTTCCTTTTAAATCATCCCCAGACCTCATAATGTTACTGTTGATGTATAATGTTCAAAATGTTATAAATAAAAAGTTTTTTTTATAAAAAAGAATAAAGGAGGCCATGCCAAAGGTTGAATATCAAACTCTTTAGAACTGTACAAACCATGTTTTTGCCTTATATAATCGATTTCTTGTATGTTTGAACATGTTTCAATAAATTGCTGGACCTATTTTGCATTTTCCTAGCAAAACATAATGAAATGAGGGGTGGCTCAAGACTTACACCTTACTGTAGTATGATGAGGTTTCATTGTGCTTAACGCTCTGCCTCCATAGACATATATGCATTAGTAGGTCCAGCTTCCCCTGAGCAATATGACAGCTGCAGTGAATTATCATTCCAATGAACACAATAATGAATGCATATCTGCGTGTATATATCTGTGTGTCTGGATGTATACTTGCCTTCTCCTGTGCCTGAGAATTTGTGGGCTCCAGTGCCTGAGCGTCTGTGGTCTGAGAGGATCCGGATTCAATATCGCTGTCAATCACCAGCTCCTGGGAAGAGTCTGGCACTAGGTTTGGGGACGGGCTGGTTGAGGTCAGGTCTGGGAGGCTGAAGGTTGGTTCTGATGGGCGGATGTGATCGAATGAGTACATGGTCTGTGGTGGCAGGGAGGAGTGTATGCCGATGTCTTCAGCCCTGTGGGAAGTAGCTTGGAGAGAATCCAATGGGCTGGGCATGAGGCTGGCCTCTACAGAAGCCTGAGGGGGCGGTGCTGGTGCTGGTTTTTGAGGGGTGTTTCCGAACTTGATGACCGAGGGCAAAGCAGTGGGTTGCTGCGTTTGAGGCAGTGTCTCCTGGCTCTGTGAAGCGGCAGTGACAGCCCTCTTGTCAGTCATCTTCTCTGCTGGATTCTCTATTTTGATGGACTTAAAGAGCTGCCGTCCATTTTGCAGTGAGTTGAGCGTGAAGGACGTGTACATGCCAGAGTGAATGTAGTCATTACGGTTTGACTGCTTGGTGCTGGAGGCCAGAGATGCTGCACCTCCTCCCACCTTGGCTCTGTCACCAGACTCCCCCTCCTGTAGAATGTCGTCTCCCCTCTTTGATAGTGGAGTGGTACCCCCAGCGCCCACATCCCCGCCCTCTGTTCGAGTGACAGCGTCTCCTTTGAGAATGTCAGGATAGGACACAAAGCGATAGACAAACTTCTGACCATTCACCTTCTTTATGATGTTCTAAGAAAAAAGCAACAAAAAAAACCCAGAAACAGTGTGATAATTATGTAGGCACACAGTGAGAGTAGTGTGAGACTGTGATAGCATGTCTCTAGAAAAAAATAGACAAGTCAGACCACAGAAAAGCTTTGTGCGTGGGACAGATCCGTCCTTCCTGTCTGTACCAATCTAGCAGCCACAAATGCTGCAGCCAAACATACCAGAGCAGCCCTGCCCTAAACACCCACAGGGTCAGCTTGTGCCTCAGCCAAACTGCGAGCAGAGTGGGAGACAGACATCAATCGCCTTCTCTTCCACATGTCACTGAGAAATTGGTTATGAAGCCCCCTCCACTCAAAAACTGTGTTTAACTCTTACTGTGGATAACCTCGTCTGGTACTTAAAAGGGGGGGGGTATTCTGTGATATTAAAACTACTTTAAAGACAATCATGGGGACATATGTGCCACAAATTACTATTGAAAGTAGTTTTCCTGTGTAATTATTCTTTAATAGTTCCTTTTTGATGCAGCTGTTCGGAGGAAATGGGAGTCTCCATTTGCTGCTTCAAAACACGTGGTTATCCAACATAAGCATCATGTAATCAGTTTAAATTATTGCTTAACAATGGAGCATCTGCTTTCACATATATAAGGGTAAAGCATCATGCGATCAAATTCATAATCTGTGTTTTGGAATGCGAGTGTAGAGGAAAAATGTGAGATTGCTTGAAGCAGATCTGTGCCCAGTTCTTTCACTCAGTTGAAATGTTAATAGGCAGTCTTCAAAGTTGGCAGGAGTGTTCTGTGAATTTGATGCAGTATTTCTTCATGTAGCTGAACACTTTGTGAATGACATGCCTGTGGGGGTCTCAGCTCTATCCAAACCCAGTGCCAGAATCTTTTACAACTTTATTTTCTTTTGCTTCCTCTGAACTTAAGGGGTTTTTGGAAATTCTAAAATCAAGTAAGTAAATGAGTGTAGATAGGACAGAAAAAATGGATACTTTATTGATCGCCGAGGAGTAGGGCAGGTGTAGGTGATGCATCATAGATTAACTGTGCTATTGTCATGATGTTATTCTATTTCTGAAGCTGAACATTCATCAGTATCTAGCAAACAATGCTAGATATTATTGCACATTTAGTGGCGACTATAATTGTGACAGCTAAAAAGACCTTGGTTGTCCTCTTAGCATTATACTATTATCATTATACAAGCTACTGAAAAACTGCACTAAAGATGGAGATCATCTGAACAGATACTACTGAAGCTTTCAGTCTGCAGTTGCAGTACCTGTGCTAATGCTATACATTGAGCCCAAGGTGCACCCTCTGGGTCTAAATGAAGCTGACATGAATAAACTGCAGTTCTTCTAAAGGCCACTTGGGCCTGGCTGGGAAAATGAGGAGATCCCACATTTACATCCCAGGTTTAGAATCTGTGTATATTTTATTCCTTCATAACAACTGTATGGTAGGTGAATTTTTTTTTTTAAGTGCTCATCTGTTTGGATTTTACTGTGGCTTAAAGTTAGGAGCTTGGCTGCTTTGACTGACACATGCAGTTACACAAGCTACTTCAGCAAATAGGTGCCTGACAGGTCTCAGCGCTGCTAACTGGAGTCAAAGAACTGGACCACTTGGAAGCATTTATTAATGGCATTATGCGACAAATATGTGCTGCTATGAGGCAAAACCCATGCAATAAATCTGTCCTTCACTTTACATGGGTGAAATTCAGGTATTTTATTGGTTTGTTAATTACCAGTAATTAGCAGAACTGCAGGTCAATTTATAGATGCGGTTTGCTAACCAAGATTGATGGTGTTAGACGCAGCACTCCGCTCACTTATGGTCAATTTTGGCTATATATAGTCTGTGATTCAGACTAAGGAAAAAAAGAGGGATATTGCCATAATTGTGAGCTCTGGCTCAAACCTTTAAAATTCTTTACCCTTTGCCTCAATAACCTATTAAAAGCTAAGTCTGTTGCCACAATCCACTTAAGTGAGGCAACCTGTAACAGACCATTTAACAGATTATTAGAAATGCAGTGATTGCAATTTTCTTGGATGATTCTGATTTTTTTATATTGCCAGTACAGATACAAGCTATTTCCAGTTTTCTTTCTAAAAACTATAATTTACAGAATATACAAATAGAATTTTGTTCAAAATTATGGAAAATTGTATTTTCACAATAACAGAAATTATTAAACCTTAAAATTTTCCCCAAACTTTAGTTATAAGATCATCCCTCACTTAAACAACTGAAAATAAAGTGCTCTGCTGCTTTAAGAGGTAAAAATAATTAACTGAAAATGAGTTCCCCGAATATTTTACCTTACTTGACAAAAACGGGCGCAAGAGATTTATGCAACAAAACAAATACCAGCCACTTGTATGATGTTGCAGTATGCTTATAAATTCACCTGTCTCCATAATTTTCCTCGTAACTGTTTTGATCCTTTGCTCTTACCAAGGATGTGGGCTTGTGGCTGGCTCTGAGCTCTGGGTAGCTTTAGCCACTTTGCCTTTGTTAGCATCTTTGAATATCCATGTTCAGCTAGGTGAATGTGATCAAAGTGTTTGATTAGGTTTGTTATGAAATTTTTCACAGTTTACTGCAACTTCACAGTTTACTGTGGCAAACTATTCACTTATAGTGAACAGCTTCATGTTAACATGTTACATACACTAAGAGCATGTTAGCATGTCACTATGCAAGCAAATATTTGCCTGTGCTGCTGTGCACATGTTGTGCATAAAACAGACCGGCTAACAATCAGATCTGACATGGTCAGCTATTGTGTATCCTACCTAAGACAAGACTATAGGTGTGATTACCTTGTCATAGTAGTATCTGAGTGCCCTGCTCAGTTTGTCATAGTTCATATTGGGCTTGTTCTTGCGGGCTCCCCACAGCCGGGCCACCTCCTCAGCCTGCAGCAGTTTGAACTCCCCTTCCTCATTGGTCCAGCAGATGAGCTGCTCATTGTTTGAATCCAACAGGAGCTGAAGCAGAAACTGCCACAGGGTGACAGAGTTGTCCATGTCTCTCACTGAAAAAAAAGAAAAAATAATGAGACTCTGAGTCGATCTTAAATTTAGCAGCGAGATCCCAGCGAGTAATGTGGTCTAATTGCTGTCCTATATTACATTTTACAACTAAGGATTTACAGGTTTTACAAGACCAGGTGCACATCTGCTAAAAGCACTGTTCACTTGTGTGGTTCTGACATTGCTAAATGATAATGCAATCATACATCTGAATCAACTGAAGACTCAGGCAAACACTGAGGCTGTTTAGGACCACGACACTCTCATACTAAATGGAATGTCACATACTCAATTTAAAGCCAGTTATTCAGAAATACAAAGATTCCACATAAACATAAATCATACAGAACACCAATAAAATGTGACACAGACATACATAGTCCTGCTAGAGGCCCAAACATCTCTCTCACATCTGGGGCTGTGTTCACAAAATTCAGCCGGTCATTGTGATAAAATATGTGATAAAAAGGTAATTTACAAGAGTATCACATTTCCTAAAGATTTTCCCTTAATGATAAGACTCTATGCTGCTAAAGACAGAAGTTATTCCCAAAGTATTTAAGCCCTGAAGAGAGCTCCTATGGTGTAAAACTGAAGTGGGGAAAATCAATGTCAGTATGTCACGCTGAAGGATGTCTCAATTTCTAAAATGCATTAGAAGGACAGCAGAGAACGGAGACCTGCTAAAAGACCTACAATTGATTACGCATAGGTGTATCCTTTGACGTATATAATTATACAACTGTGGGCAGAGGACTCTGTAAACAACTAGCACTTTTTATTCTTATGTTCATTTTTTGTTTTGTTTTGTTTTTTTAAGATGATCAAACTGCCTTTTACCGTTTTGATGTAAGTGATTTAAAAAAAAAAAAAAAAGGTCTGATATCTTGTTACACTGCACCATATTGTGAATTTGATTAAAAGTGGCACTGTGAAGAATGACCAATGCACAGTAAGGCTACAACCACTAAAGGCAGAGGCGGAGCTTGGTGCAGACCAACTTTTGTTATTGTTATTTACCATGCAATTAATTTACAGAGCTCAACATGGCAGGGTTATGGTGCACTTGTGACTTCTACCAGCAGCAAGCCCTAATTGGGTAGCAGACAGCCCTTTCTAAACTGCTAATGAGCCACTCTTTGCTTGTAACATGCTATGCAAGGGTGTTTCAAAGCTCCAAAAAGGCAATTATATCATGGAACAATATACCATATTATATACTATAATAATAATGTCACTAACAAAAAGCACAAATACTGCATTTACCCCCCCCCCCACACACACACCCAAATTAATTAAGCTTCTCCCAGAAACTTTAAATTGTGTTTAGACCTCTGGGGATTCAGTTGCCCAAACGTGCCGCCATAACTCTGTTGCTTCTAATTATGCTGCGGGTGCCCTCTGTGGGTGTGAAAGGACAGAGGAGAAGGTGTGTACGCTACATACAGACTACTTACAGAATTACACACAAATCATTAAAAATAAATTACCAGTAAATATTTAAGAATTCCCATGTGGAGATTTATGCTTCTTAATGTGTAATTGTTCTTATAGGCATGTCTGCACTTTAGTTTTTTTTGAAGTGGTCTTGAGCAATAGCACTTAATTCAAAGGATGAAAAAGTTTTGAGCCTACACATAACAGGGACATTATCACAGTTTGACAGGCATCAAATAGTATTTTTGCACCAATAATGTGATTTGCAAAAGAGCTATTATGGAAGGGAAATTGGGAGAAAAGGCTGAGGTGTGCCAAATGGGAAGACTTGGGACTGAAAATCAGCAGCAACAGGTCGTTTGGAGTGATGAATCCAAATTTACAATTTCTGGTTCAAAACATCACCAATATGTACAGAGAGGTGGTCTGGAGAGACGTACAACAGTGGGTGTCTACAGCTATACGTAAAACACAGTGGAAGCTCTTCATGGTTTGGGGCTGCACTCCAGCCAGGGATGTTGGAAACTTGTCAAAATTAATGTAATTGGTGGAATTATGAACTCAGATTTTGATCCACCATGTAGTACCGTCTGAAAAGTGTCTGATTAGAAGCGGCCTCATTTTTCAACATGACAAGGATCCCAAACACATGGCCAATGCAGTAAAAGCCTATGTGGAAAGAACATTCCCAGATCTCAACATTATTGATTCAGTGTGTGCTCTACTAGACAGAACGGAACAAATGCAGCCAACATCCAAAGAAGACAGGGTTCTAGCTAGCGGTTGAGGGACCAGTGATGCACCTTGCTAAGGTCCTGTTGTGCTGGGCTGACAATTTCAACTATTATCAGAACAGATTGCTATCATCACTGTCATTAAAGTTTGCAAGTGGGCGTGGCCATTAGCACTATAAATGTTATAGTTTTGATATGATTTTGCAAACTTATGGTTACAGATTCCCTCATCACCTTTATGCAGTTGTATTTTGACTGACTGCTATTATGTTTTCCCAAAAGTCTTCAATAAACATGCGAATATCAGTGTGGATTTTACCGACCACAATAATGGTGAAAAATAAAAGTGAAACCGCATTATTTCACTGATTGGGTTTTTTGGGATTAGCCAATCATACCTGAGAAAAGTGTCATACCTAGAAGACAACCACACCCAAATCAAATTTTAAGTTTTAATTTTTCCACCAACACCACCCCATTTTAATGTCTCCTTACACAGAGTTGCTGTGAGAATTTTCCAACATCAGCCCTAAGCCAGGACTCACTGATAATACTTTTTCAGGCTACGTTCTCTGAAATGCTCACTGAGAGCATTCTCGGACTGTGAACACATTTCTTTAGCTGGAAAATATCATTGCATTGTTTGCACTAATAAATATCAACTACAAAACCTAACCTGAGACATACTGACCATTATTCAGTTTAAGGTTCAACCTCTTGGTGAGATTTTCCTTGATGTTTGTGATTGACTTGATTGGCACGACAATGTACTCTGTCTTCAGCCCACAGACACAGGCGGGACACCCACACAGGTGTCCTCACTTTAACCAATTAGGACTAGAGAGGAGCGTACAGAACGCTGCTGACTGCCATCTCTCTCCCCATCATCTCTCACATATTTATGAGCAGCGACTTTTGTTTTTCTTGTTACATGCTGCTTTGTGACCTTGAATTCTTTTTTTTTTTTTTTTGTGACCTTGAATTCAAGAGCACAGGCAACTGGTAGACCTTACTTCAAACCAGCCAAGTCAGCCTAACTATAGTCCTCCCTGCCTGTTACCTCTGCTGGGTGCACCTCTCAAGGGTCACCTAATTATATGGTGTCCACAAGAAAAATGAGAGGTTCCTTTTCTCAGCAGGGAAAAGGCTTCTCTGGAGATTTAAAAAAAACCATCAGATGGGTGAGTTCATGCTGTGAGCAAAACTAGAGCAAGTCCCATAGTGAAGACAGAGGAACAAATGTATACAGAGTGGGTGGATGCTACACATAACCCTGAAAGTACACCAGACTATGGCTGCTCTTTGTCTTCAGGACAGCTTCAGTGCTCCTTATCCTGCTGCCTCTCTGGGCTCCTGAAGGTGTTTTTTTTTTGGACATAACAGACTAGACAAACTAATTCCTATGAAGGTTTGGTTGTTTTTAGATTTTTATTTATTTATTTTATTTTTTTTGGGGGGGGGTTACAATCTTATTCTGACAGGGTTTCGCGGAACCTACAGGAGACCTACGGGAAACAACACCTTGAAATAAGTGGCTTTAAATGTAGCTAAAAGCATTTGAAATGCAGGGGAAAATGCATCAATGATGAACTACTTTATGTCTGTGGATGCAGTTTGTGCCCATTTCCATGCACTGTTTCACATTTTGACTGGACTCTTCTTTGGGGTATTTGAAACCTTCACATGTTGGCTGGCCTATAGGGCTGCAATAATTCATTGAGTAACTCGAATAACTTGATTATAAACAAAAATCCTGGACACAAATCTTTCTGCTTCAATGCTTTGTTTAATCCACAACTCTGTAGTGCTCTTTACTCTCCATGTAAACACGAGCATTTCACCTGCATTTGCAACTAAAAACAGACCTGCAATAGAAACTAATTTAGGAGCATAAGCGTGAATTTGTATTACAACTTAAGCCTGTGTAGGCCCCAGTTTTTCATAGAGTAGGACTGATAATGCAACAGCAGTAGTGAGGGTGACTGACACACACAACACACACACACACACACACACACACACACACACACACACACACACACACACACACACACACACACACACACACAACAGAGCAAAGAGGCATTACAGAGCCAAAACAGCAGCAGTTGTTCCTCTAATCATCATTAAAACCTTTACAGATGTTTGACAAAGTGAAAAATCTACAGTAAAGCTACATAAATTACATAAATATGCAGATGAACTGTTAACTTACTCTGATACAATGTTTAAATCGGGTAGCTCGCTGAAGGCTGTCAGCAGCCATCCTGCTTTCTATGCAACCAGCAGGGGTGAGTCTAAAGGGGGGGCATGGGGTGTACCAGACCATATTTATATCAAGGATTCAGAAACAATATATAAATATAAATAAAATATTATATTAATTAAATTAAATCATTTTAATATTAAAAATAATATTAAAAATAATATTAAAAATATTAAAATAAAAGCATTTTTTTGTTAACCAGTGAAACTCCAGAGCCATGCGGCAATATGTGGTGGCCTGCTCACCCACTGAGCCAACCCAGCACCCTGGACAACAAATTACTTTTAACATTAATTATTAACATGTACACCATCACGTTTGTTTTCTGCAGCAGGAAACACTGCATCAAAGCTCAGGACAAGCCTCAGTTCTGAGAACACTGATATGCTCGCTTTGCTTCATTGCAGCAATCACATGCTCTTTTAATGGCTCAAGACCACAAATTAATTCACTAGCACAAACACACACACACGCACGCATGCATACGCACACACAAAATATGCCTCACCCAGGTGATAAAATAATCTCAGAACTCTGATTTAAGAAAGCCTTCCAAGAAGACAAAGTAAAGGCTATTTTATGCCTTAGTCTAGGTTATATGTATACCTTACTGACATTACTGTACTTATGACTGATTTATTTTTCCATTTAAGGAAATGCAAAAATTAAAAAATATATATTTTAATATGGCACATAAATATAATGAAAAGGTTTAGTTATTTGTTGTATGGAGTTGAATTATTAAAATGTTGCAATTTATAAAACAGAAACCAATGAGCAGTTTGTTTCAAAACACCTGTGTGTTATTTCTCTTTTGAACATTTATTATTGTTCATTAAAAAGACAAAAGTATTTTTTTTCCTACCTTGATTTAGATGATCTAGCAATCTGCTCTACAACACTAAAACAGAAAGATTCATTTACAACTCAGCTGAACAGCCGAGACCATCAGGCAGAATTAATCTGGCCCTTCTCATGTTCAAACAAAGAGGCAACCTCTGTTAAGTGCCAGAATTAGAGCTCCTCTAATGATCACTTAAACCTGGCTCCAGAAACTAGTCAATCCCCATAGACTCCCATGTTAAAATGCACACACTATAGCATTAATTTGTAGCATTAAAATGCATAAACATATTTTCTGTCTCTATGGATAGTTAGTTCTCCCCCACACAATGGTGGGTGACTTTTTTTTAAAATTATTTTTAATTTACTCACTTATCTGGATTTTATTAAGGCTAAAAATTCAGGTCGGTAGCTTCTCTGAGGATGAATTTGCGGCGTTTATTTTTCGGATCAAGTTTGATTTTTCTGACTTTCACAAGCAAACAAACAGATCTGACAAATGAAAGCGCACCAATGTACTGGATGTGGGAACAGTAAAATCATACTATTTTACCTCAGACACACAGCTACACGCTGCTCCAGGTCAGTCGGCTCTCTGAAATTATTCTCTGCCAACAAGAGCTTAAACTGCCCCCTGATATCCTGATGCGAAAGTGGCCGTGATGCAGCTTCAACTCCGGGATCAAACCATGAAACTCCCTGCCGCTGCTTTCACATGAGTTGGGTGAACCCAGAACCTCAGTTTCTTCCTTCTCTTGTTTAGAAACATCAGGACCTCATTACATCATCACTTGATGTAGACTTTTCACAGTGCGTTTTATGAGGATGATTCATTCTCAACGCGTCCGGTGTGTATGTAGGTTACACGACAAGTTCGCATCCAAAAGATTCAGAATTTTTTGTCATTTTTACGCAAAGCATCCAGTGTGTAATGAACAGCCTTAAGTCCTCAAAATGCAGACTCCAAACCAATGGGTGACATTCAATAAGACAACCAGTGGGTGGCAACATACAACTTAAGAGTTTCGGGTCCAAACACATTTCAGATCAGCCTTGCTTGGGTCGGGTTAATCACACCATTTACCAAAGAGAGGGTAATGGAGTGAGAAGTGTCCTTGTAGCACTTTCAGTAATATGGTGTGCAATGCTCTCTTGTATCTGGTATTGGCTTCCTGGTTTAGTGTCACAAGATAATTGCATATTACAGTAGAACCTGTCTGGTGACAAGAAATGAAGACGCAGTTCCAGTAGAGAACAATTCAATTCTGAATCCCACACCTCCAAGCTTATCTTGGCTCATCATGCTTCTCTGACAGTTTCACTTTGCAAAACAATGACATCAAACTCCAGGCAGTGGAGCTTTTCCATGTAAGCAGAGGTGTTTTTCTAGAGTTTCCTACAGTTCTGCAATTAGTAAGCTGGTTTTGATGTAGCAGTCTAGAGATTTTACACTGACTGTATGCCAGCATTTTTTAAATTATTGCATCCATCCAGGACAATGACATGATTGCTTTACTTTTTACCATTTACTAGCTCTTTTTTGAAAATGCTGACCAGCTAGCTCTGGACAGGCTGGCCAGGCTGCTATTGTGGTGGTCCTTAATGTCATTCAGTCATCTTGAGTCTTTTCTCCTGCACCTGGACTGGATCAAGCTTCACTGCTTCGGACTGAATACAACGCAGGTGCTCTGTGAATGCAATTAATCAAATGCACCAGCAGCACATAAATCTAAATGCAATGTCTTTGTCTCCATCCACAGGATCAATTTGCTAAGCTGCTGTGTTTTGCTTTTGACTGGGTCCCACTTTTATACTGTTCATGGTCCAAATGCTGCACCACAAATGCTCTCCTGGTGGCTTTAATGGTAGTATATTCCCAACATGAGGAACTGGGAACCCTATGGTTAACTTATTTCCACAAGCAACTATATCACAACAACAGGGATGTTTTCAGGGAAAGAATCATCTGCTTCTCTCTTACTTTCTGTGCTCACATGTTTCTGTTGTCAGAGGTCTGTAAAGGCATGAACTATTAACACAAATTAAGATTAATGTTACCCTACCTTTACTTCCAAACCATTTTTCACTCTGCTTCTCTTCAATGATTAAGTCCCGATTTTACTAGAAGTTGTCTGCTAAAATCCCCGTTCACATACATTGAAGTCTTGGCTGTTCTATGATTTCAGCTATATTCATGTTACAAATCACCTCTCAGACAGTCTGAAGTCACATTAGGATAAAGCTTATTAGTGGCTATACTAACAATACATAGTTGACAGGATCTTCAATGTGTATGAAGGCCAGTTTTGAGCCAGAAAAAACCCTGCTACCACCACAGATACCACACTGTGATAAACACTAAAGAGATGTAGTCAGTGTACATTTATGAGAATAGCCTTAAATAGTTTGATGAGAAAGTTTTTTTTGTTTTGGGTTGCTTGTTTGTTTGGTTTTTTTTGCTAATATATAAATGTACACCAGCATGACTGTGAAAAGGGTTTTTTAAAAACATTTTCTGTGCGTCACCTCTTTTTGTGGCTTTTTTTTGGGGGGGGGGTCACCTTTTTCCCCCATTAGGACATTAGTAGATAGAAATTAAATAAAAATGAAATGACTTTTATAGGATGGATGAATATTCTTAGACTCATTTATCAAAGTATTGCAATCAAATTATTTTTAAAAAAGCTGAAGCTACCCAACATCACCCCCATCTATCTTTTGAAGCGCCGCCTCCCATGTGGTGGGTGTTCTGATGAGTATGCATCATGGCTTTATTTAAAAAATATGCTGGATCATGCTTAGAGCCCACTCTAATTAATCCACAAGTGATGTAGGTTTGGAAATGGAGTCATAAATGTGGCCTCCTCTGTGAGAACCTCCATTTTTCCTCATGCTTACTCTTCATTTTTAAAAATAGCTCCTGTTGCAGGTTTTATGTATCTGCCATTCACAGCTCCACTCCTCATGCACACAAAAACCTGGCACTGAGATGATCCCTGCTGCTGTGTGCTGCTGACTTTTTCATCTGCTATTCTTGTTATTTTGTCCACTCCAAGTGACAGATTCAATAAGACTTGTGCTATCGTCAGTATCTGTCAACATGTGTGTATAAGCTTCTTATGGGCCAGGGAATAATAAATCTGTCCTGACTCATCCAGACCTGCTGGGATGGAGACACACCAACCCACACACACACACACACTCACAATCTGTCCCAAACTGTCGCGTTAAAACCGGCGATATCAGGGCAGAAATCAGGACAGTGTCAAAACTGGTGCCAGGGAAGAAGATTACCACTGAACGTTATGTAACTCCTGACATTAGCAGCAAATGTTATCTATGGAGATAACAACGTCAGCTAGGTCAGATCAGTCAAATGAAGTGTGTTATTCGTGTGCTGCGAACGCTAGGACCTAAGACACTGCCCCCCCCCCTCACAGCCAAGCACCCACACAGTTCAAAATAAAAGACCACTTGTTGATGGGTAACGTTTGGTTGGTTTAGTAACCGTCGGCACAGGCTGGAAGTTTTTTCCCCTCGACACTAAAAAGTCTCGAGATATAGATCAGAAGCTACAATTAGCAAGAGCGTAAACACCCGCGTACACCAACAAATCAAAGCACTGCTGTTATTTTGCTAACTCTTAAGTTAGCAGTTAGCTAACCTGGCGTTAGCCTTGCCTGCTAACATTACCTCGCTCGCAGAGCCCGATGAATTTCCGAGTCGTCGAGCCGCGTCGAAATATTCCCAAAACATTTCCGGAGGGATTTCTATGCGGCCATAGCTCAGGAAACAAGTTTCAAACAGAACGGCAAGCAAATACCTGAACATCAAACAAATTAAACTGCATTTGACGTCCACTGACGATATATCCCCTGAACAGGAAACAATGTCGCGTTCAATGTTCCTCGTTACATTTTCAATTCAGGGAACTATCCGCCTCCAACTGCTTCAGCGTGCTGGTGGTACTAGATATGTTTTCATGGCAGAAACTGAGCAGCAAATGCGTTCGAGTTGCAAAGCTAATGTAAGAAAAGTCGCCTCTTTTTTTTGTTTTTTTACTGATGCGTTTAGTGCTACCAGTGTTATTACTGTATATTGTTTGAAAAGGCTTAAAAGTTATGCCATGAAAACGCCAGTGTTCGCACCTGCTTTTGGTCGCAAAATTCCTACGCAACCAAAAGCACGTTAATGCGTCATTGAACTCACGCTGAGCTCACTTCCTTTGTCGTTACATATTTATTGCAGGTGTGTCAGATTATAGTGTGTTTATATATTTTGGAAGTAAACAACAATAGTATTTTACCTATTTATGATCCAAACAACTTCAGATGTGGAAATTACATACTTCCGCACTTGCACAGTACTGCTGCTATCCCCAGAGTAGGACCACCAGCGCAATTACGTGATAAAACTGGATTGTTTTCTCTGAGTTTTTACAAATTTCAAAACCATCGGTGGGCTGGTTTGTACCCTTTGGGTGGCTCTTTATGATATGACTCCAAATCAAATTTGATAAGAAATCAAAACAAATGCCTCATAACTTTGAGACTGTAATATATCCTTTCGTTTCTTGGGAAATTGTGCTGCTAAGTAACATTTAGTTCCTTTGGGTAACAAAAAAAGAAAAAAATCCACAAATGCACTGCCAAAGAATTAGATCTAATTACAATAAAAAAAAAAGTGAGAGCTTTTGAAGCAGAGCCATGCCACCCTTAACCCCTACATAATGTTACCCTTACTGCCTGCAGGGCTTGTTCACTATTAAAAAATAAAAATGATACTTGGGAACATTTAAACTATTTGAAGCTCTGATCTTAACTTCAAGTCATTTTACAAACATAATAATGATTTTATCACTAAAATCTATATAAAAATGATGATTTATATTACAAGCTGAGAATGAAAAATCTGTCCTTGCTATAAGGTTTTAAACTTTCAATAAAGGAAAGTTTAAAAATGTGTCTTAAACGTAGAAAGTGTGTATCTCTCATAGTTTGGGGTCTGTGACACAAATGGTAAAACTGGATTGATCCTCTCCAGCCTGTTGCCCTCAGTGAGAAGCTTATGTGTATCCCTCCAGCTCACTGCCTGTACGTTGTGGGTTTTCCTGGTGGAGGAGAGGGTCGTTTTGCTCCACCTTCGTGTTGGGGAATGGGTCCTGACTGTCATTTGCACTTGCATGCTGAACAACATTTCAGAGTTAATTTAATTTAAACCTTTATTTAACCAGGCAGACAGATTAAGAACATGTTCTTATTTACAACTGTGGCCTGGGAAAGGCAAAGCCTTTTGGGCGAGAAAAGGAAAGTTCCAGTACATATAAGAAAACATGCACACACACACACACACACACACACACACAAAAGAATACATATTACAGTGTTAAATAGAAAACATGCACAAGGTTACAGGGAAATATAAGGCAAATGTGATCATAAAAATAATTTGATGCATTAAGCGAAACACCTGAAGGTATCCCTGAGAGCATTTTTTAAGCATCTCTTAAAGATGGGGACAGAGACTAATGTGTTCATTTTCAGTGTTCTACCCAATGTTCTTAGAGTTGCAGGGTGCAGTGCTGGAGGGTGCCCCATCTGGCGCCTCCACTGTCCTATTGGGAGATTTCAGCGCTCACGTGGGCAAAAAAACAGTGAGACCTGGAGGGCTGTGATTGGGAAGAACGTCCTGCCCAGTCTGAACCCAAAGTGGTGTTCTGTTATTTTGTATCTATAACAAACACCATGTTCAAACATAAGGGTGTTCATAAGTGCACATGGCACCAGAACACCCTGGGTCGCAGATCATCCATCCATCCATCTTCTTCTGCTTATCCAGTGTCGGGTCGCTGTGGCAGCAGCCTAAGCAGAGAAGGTCAGACCTCCCCACCTCCATGAGCTCAAGGCCTTCCCAGGCCAGCCGAGAGATATAATCTCTCCAGCGTGTCCTGGGTCTGCCCTGGGGCCTCGTCCTGGTAGAACATGCCCGGAGCACCTCACCCAAGAGGTACCCAGTCAGATGCCCGAACCACCTCAAACTGGCTCCTTTCAATGTGGAGGAGCAGCAGCTCTACTTTGAGCCCCTCCCGAATAGTAGCACTCGTCACCCTATCTCTAAGGGAGAGGCCAGCCACCCTTTGGAGGAAGCTCATTTTTGCCGCTTGTATTTGTGATCCTATTATTTCAGTCACTACACAAAGCTCATGAGGTGAGGGTAGGGACGTAGATCGACCGGTTAATTGACAGCTTCGCTTTTACGCTCAGCTCCCTCTTCACCAAGACAGACCGGTGCAGCGTCCGCATCACTGCAGATGCAGCCCCAATCTGTCTGTCAGTTTCCTGTTCCCTTCTCCCGTCACTCGTGAACAAGACCCCGAGATACTTAAACTCCTCCACCTGGGGCAGCAACTTGTACCTCACTCCACCCTTTTCTGACTGAGGACCATGGCCTCAGATTTAGAGGCGCTGATTCTCATGCCAATCAATGATCAGGTTTTCTAACCGGATCATCAGATCTGTGGCTGTATGTTCTGGACACTCAGGTAAAGCGAGTGCTTTAAGCTACAAAATGACCTCCAGCAGGCCACCGGTGTCTGTGAACAAACAATCAGAAACAGAATTCATGAGGGTGGCCTAAGGGCCTATCCTCTAGTGGGCCCTGTGCTCACTGCCCAGCACTGTGAAGCCCAACTGGCATTTGCCATAGTCCTGTGCTTTACACAGATGACAGCAGGTTCACCCTGAGGACACACGACAGACATGAAAGGGTCTGAACAAGCTGCAAAGAACATTATGCTGCCTGTAACATTGTTCGTGACTGGTTTGGTGGTGGGTCAGAAGATGGTCTGGGGAGACACATCCATGGAAGAATGCACAGACCTCTACAGGCTATGCAATGGCACCCTGTCTATGCAGAGTGAAGGACTGTGGCTATTCAAAAGATATGCATGAAGTCCTCCAAAAAAACCAACAGCGTAGAGTTTGACAAATATCATATTAGGTATAAGTTAGAATGCTGACTGAATGAAAAGTACACTTGAACAGGAAAGGAAATGACAGCGTATAGTTCACCAAGAAGGGGAAGTAGGGTGAAAAAAGAATCAAAGGTCAAAAAAGCAGCATACAGTGGTGTGAAAAAGTGTTTGCCCCCTTCCTCATTTCCTGTCTTTTTGCATGTTTGTCACACTTAAGTGTTTCGGAACATCAAACCAATTTAAACAATAGTCAAGGACAACACAAGTAAACACAAAATGCAATTTGTAAATGAAGGTGTTTATTATTAAAGGTGAAAAAAAATCCAAACCATCATGGCCCTGTGTGAAAAAGTGATTGCCCCCCTTGTTAAAACATACTATAACTGTGGTTTTTCACACCTGAGTTCAATTTCTCTAGCCACACCCAGGCCTGATTATTGCCACACCTGTTCTCAATCAAGACATCACTTAAATAGGAGCTGCCTGACACAGTAAGGTCCACCAGAAGATCCTTAAAAGCTACACATCATGCCGAGATCCAAAGAAATTCAGGAACAATTGAGAAAGAAAGTAATTGAGATACATCAGTCTGGAAAGGGTTATAAAGCCATTTCCAAAGCTTTGGGAATCCAGCGAACCACAGTGAGAGCCATTATCCACAAATGGCGAAGACATGGAACAGCGGTGAACCTTCCCAGGAGTGGCTGGCCACCCTAAATTACCCCAAGAGCGCAGCGACGACTCATCCAAGAGGTCACAAAAGACCCCACAACAACGTCCAAAGAACTGCAGGCCTCACTTGCCTCAGTTAAGGTCAGCGTTCATGCCTCCACCATCAGAAAAAGACTGGGCAAAAATGGCCTGCATGGCAGAGTTCCAAGGAGAAAACCACTGCTGAGCAAAAAGAACATTAAAGCTCGTCTCAATTTTTCCAAAACACATCTTGATGATCCCCGAGACTTTTGGGAAAACATTCTGTGGACCGATGAGACAAAAGTGGAACTCTTTGGAAGGTGTGTGTCCCATTACATCTGGCGTAAAAGGAACACTGCATTTCAGAAAAAGAACATTATACCATCAGTAAAATATGGTGGTGGTAGTGTGATGGTCTGGGGCTGTTTTGCTGCGTCAGGACCTGGAAGACTTGCTGTGATAAATGGAACTATGAATTCTGCTGTCTACCAAGAGATCCTGAAGGAGAATGTCCGACCATCTGTTCGTGTACTCAAGCTGAAACCAACTTGGGTTCTGCAGCAGGACAATGATCCTAAACACACCAGCAAGTCCACCACTGAATGGCTGAAGAAAAACAAAATGAAGACTTTGGAGTGGCCTAGCCAAAGTCCTGACCTGAATCCTATTGAGATGTTGTGGTATGACCTTAAAAAGGCCGTTCATGCTCGAAAACCCTCTAATGTAACTGAATTAGGACAATTCTGCAAAGATGAGTGGGCCAAAATTCCTCCAGAACGCTGTAAAAGCCTCATTGCAAGTTATCGCAAACGCTTGGTTGCAGTTGTTGCTGCTAAGGGTGGCCCAACCAGTTATTAGGTTTAGGGGGCAAACACTTTTTCACACAGGGCCATGATGGTTTGGATTTTTTTTCACCTTTAATAATAAACACCTTCATTTACAAATTGCATTTTGTGTTTACTTGTGTTGTCCTTGACTATTGTTTAAATTGGTTTGATGTTCCGAAACACTTAAGTGTGACAAACATGCAAAAAAAAACAGGAAATGAGGAAGGGGGCAAACACTTTTTCACACCACTGTAAGTACAGAAAGTGGCTGCAGTCAGCAGTTTTCCTTGTTTTTAAACACTCATTTTAACACTTGATTTTACATCGCAACAAAGAAGCTTTTTTTTTTCCTGTCCATTTATGGCTTCAGCTGAAGAACCAACAACAGCACAAACACGAAAAACAGTAGACTGCAGACTGGTTGGTTTTCACGGTGCATTCTGGTGTTAAAAGGTGGTCCTTTAAGCGTGCTCGCTGACAGTGAAGTGCTCTGTTGGGATAATATGGTATGATGGGGTGTTTAAGATATGATGAGGCCTAATCATTCAGGACTTTGTATGTGAGCGGAAGGATTTTAAATTCAGCTCTGGATTTAACAGGGAGCCAATAAAGAGAGAAATATAATCTTTTTCTAGTCCCTGTGCTCAACTGGAGGCCTTTAAGAGAGCCTTAAGATCAAAGTAAGGAGTAACGAGGAGGTACTTCCAGGAGAGGCACGGTTACATAAGGATAGCTGGATAGGACCAGAGAAAGTTGTCAGCCATGCAAAATGATTCCTAGTGAGCTACTCATGTGCATGTTTCTGCCCACACTATCAGAAACAAGCTCCATGGTGGTGCCATGAGAGCCTGATGTCCTTTAGTGGGACCTGCGCTCACAGCACCATAGATCTCGACTGGCATTTACCAGAAAACAGCAGAACTGGCAGGTCTGCTACTAGTGTCTTGTTCTCTTAACAGATGATGTTGCAGCCATAATGTCTCCAGACTCATTCATACCTGTCACATGTGCTCAGTGTGAACCTGTTTTTGTCTAGGTAGGAACACCTGCTCATCTGCAAATATTTAATCAGCCAATCACGTGGCAGCAACTCAAAGCATTTAGATTTAATGGCAGCCAGTGAGAGTACAGTATCAGACCTAACTGGCAGATTTAGCCAAAACACATTAGCACTATTATATGAAGACTTTAATATGAAACAGTCAAAGACCAGAGGGTCAAGACATCAAGCCAAACTGCTAAAGGTCAAACTGTATTTTAAGTGACTTTGAATGAGCCATGGTTTTTGTTCCTAGGTGGGCTGATCTGAGTATTTGTGCACTGATCTACTCCAACCATCCCTTTAGAGGATGATCTAAAAAGAGAGAAAATATCCAGTGAGGTCAGAGGAGAATGGCCAGTGATGCTGCAATTCACTCAGACTCACCAAAATTGGACAACATAAGAATGCTGCCTGGTCTGAAGAGTTTTCATTTTAGCATAAACAACATGAAAGCATCCATCCTGCCTTGCATCAACAGTTTCGGCTGCTGGTGGTGTAATGGTATGGGGGATATTTTCTTGGCACACTTTGAGCCCCTTAGTACCAACTGAACATCATTTAAACGCCACAGCCTACCTGAGTATTGTTGGCATCCATGCCTTTATGACCACAGTGAACCCATCTCATGTCACAAAGCTCAGATGATCTCAAACTGGTTTTTGGACATAACAATGAGTTCACTGTACTCAAACGGCATCCACAGTGTCTGCATCCCTTGTTGAATTTGTGCCGTGCAGAATTAAGTCAGTTACAGGGATAAGTGGATCCAGTCCAGTACTAGCAGGTTGTACCAAATGAAGTGTCATGGGAGTGTAAATGTTACCATTTAAATATCTTTTGTATGTATATAAATAGTACAAAAGGTATTTTGGGATAATGAAACACACTAAACTTTGTTTTCTATCAAGACAGAGCATCAGAAAACTGTCGTCTCCACATACTAGAGACTGCATGTTCTCAGATTAACCACCAAGTGGCAGTGTATCCTAACAGAGTCGCAGTACCACCAATGAGCCCTCAGCAAATTCTAGTCTTGTCATTATGATGTGGTCACAGAGTAAGCATACAGTTACGCCTAGCCTGAATACATTTTTAAAACAGGTTGGGCTATAGTAAAAACAATAAAAAAGAGTGAACCCATACATTCTTTGAGGAACAATTTAGAGAGAGAAGTTTGAGCAGCCACAGGAAAAGCGGCTTATCTCTATACTGCACTAAAAAGACACCATCACCTCACTACAAGAGAAATAAATGAGTAGTTGTATATACTTGAGCCTGGATTTAATGACAGTCAATTTAGTAAAAAGCCTTAGCACCAGTCACACTTTAATGTTAAGTCAAAGACCAGAGGGTCATTATTTATAGACTGGTGGAGCTGGATTGATTTGGTGAGCTGAAGGAGAAATCCGTTCTATATAAATTCTGCTAATTAATATCTTTTGTAGGATTACAATAACCTCACACAGTATTTTGCCAAAAGTATTCACTTTTCTGCCATCCCATTCCTAATCCACAGGGTTTAATATGATGTCGGCCCACCCTTTGCAGCTGTAACAGCTTCAGCTCTATTGGGAAGGCTTTCCACGAGGTTTAGGAGTGTTTATGGGAATATTTGACCGTTCTTCCTGAAGCACGTTTGTGAGGTCAGACATTGATATCGGACAAGAAGGCCTAGCTCACAGTCTCCACTGTAATCTGTCCCAAAGGTGTTCTATCAGGTTGAGGTCAGGACTCTGTGCAGACCAGTCAAGTTCTTCCACTTTGCGCACTGGTGCACAGTGATGCTGACATGAGGGGCCATCCAAACTTTCCACAAAGTTGGGAGCATGAAATTGTCCAAAATGTCTTGGTATGCTGAAGCATTAAAGGGTTCCTTTCATTGGAACTAAGGGGCCGAACCCAACTCCTGAAAAACAACCCCACACCATAATCCCCCCTCCACCAAACTTTACACTTGGCACAATGCAGTCAGACGTGTACCATTCTCCTGGCAACCGCCAAACCCAGACTCATCCATCAGACTGCCAGACGGAGAAGTGTGATTCATCACTCCAGAGAACACATCTCCACTGCTCTGGAGTGCAGTGGCAGTGTGGCCACTTATCTAGGGTTATGGCACATGCTAAATAGACAAATATTAAGAAAAGATGCTATCGTTCTAATGAAGTCAAGTTTTTGAACTTGAACGTTCCAAACAGGCAAACGTTTTGGTAAAAGTGTGGATGTTAAACTCACAAAACCCTAGATGGGTTGCTGGTGACCTGATGGATGTTAACAGTTAATCTAACATCATCTTTATGACTGCTTCACATCTGAATGAGCACATCGCTCACCTATTAACAGATTACACATGCAAGATTAAGACAGTGCATGTCTTTTGTGGCATTTTAAGGAGCTGAAAAGGAGCTGAAAAACACAATTGTAGAAAGTCCTTAACAGAAACTACCAGGGAAAAAATACTATGCTGGGAAAATTTTTGAAATGCTGTAGAAAAGTCTGACTTCATGGAATATTGTGTTTCTTAGCTGGTGCTTGCAAGATTATTCACAAGAGAAGGGGTCCAGCGCAGCAGCAGCCCCAAAATGTTTCTTTTCAAGCAATTTTTATGCTTTCATAATAGAGCTTGAGAGAATAAATAATTAAATTTATATGGGTTTCAACTGCAGTAAAATATCTTTCTGTAAGGAATTAAGGACGTCACAGCACCATGAGCCAACTTATTGAAATCAGGGATTTTTGGTTCCGGGTGTGGGACGAGCATGCAACAGCCTCCTGTTAGCAGTCATGTTCAACCACCTTCATTGCTTCTTAAATACAAATGTAACTTTCTCTTAATGTAACCATGCTCCTAACCTTTGTTACAGTTATCTTTGGAAAAAAGTATTATTTATGGAGGATGTCCCATTGCCCCTTTGGCTGCTAAACTAACAGTGTTTAAAAGCTAGCTGCATGCTTTGTCCCCCTGCAGGTTTGTGGTGCACAGGTATGCTGCTGCTAATTGAAAGCCAGTCAGTGAGAGCTGTTAGAAACCCAAAACAGCAATGTTGCAGGCTGCAAAAGGAAAACAGTGAACTTGAAGACACTTAAACAAATTGTAGAGCTCAAGGGATACAATTATGAGAACTGTGTTACTATGAACAGCACTTCGTGTTAAAAACAGTAAGTTTCTTAGTAACAGTCACAAAAAGTGCTGTAGGCCACCAGTTGAGATGGAATGGGAAACTTTCCTCTGTGTTCTTTAGCTTTATGACAGAAATGTTCTGGTCACATTTGCTGATCATAATTAATTTATAGCTTTTTAACAGCCATACAGGTCTTTTTTCAAAGACAGTGCAGTGCTCTGTCCTACGGTAACCTCTGGCCTGTTGTCAACTACTCTTGTTTCAGTAGAGCCTGTGGCCACATTTCATTTCTAATAGAAAACACCCTCCTTCCTTCTCTCCTTCTGTTTGGCCCTACGTTCCCGTCAGAGGCCTGCCTACAGTTTAAGAATCAAAACAGGGCTCTGATGATCGGCTTTTTTATGACTGCATCAGGCCAGATTAGCAATTGTGCCAAAGAACAGAGCAGGAGAGAAGGCAGTTGTGGGGTTTTTTGTTTTTTTTTGTTTTTTTGCTTTGAAGCTGGTCCCAGTTTCTTCCAGGTGTTCCCCTCTCAGTCCCCATTTCAGTCCAGCACAACTAAAAAGCACCGACAGCGAAAACATGATATGCGTACAGATAGAGCTGCAGCTTCCTCTTAGCTTTGTAGATTACCGAAGTGAGAGGTGTTGCAGCATGCGGCATCATTCAGAGTAGTGGAAAGTAATTACAGGATAGAAACCTGCCTGCAGCTTTTCTTTTTTTTTTTTTTTAAGCCAGATTTGCTGTAATCCCTGCTGTCATTTAGCACTGCAGGAAATTCAGATTGGTGTCATTTCTATGAGACAGTCTCTGGTATTATCAGGGAGCAGGTGGCTACAGAAAAAATGAAAGGAGAGAAACTGGTAAACCTGTCTGCCAGTACAGCGAAGCTGTCAGTATCTGAAGATTCATGCGTTTTCATTCAAAGATTTGTTGGCTAATGTTGTGGCACATCTGTTGCTATCCATGTTCCATTCATTCTATCTGCCCTTTACCTCAAGTTAGCCATGCTTTCTACCGAAAACACACACATTCCGCACATTTAGTGAATAAACCAATGAGCTAATAGAGCTAAAAAAAAAAAAAAAGATTATAAAAGTGAATATTTGAGATACTAATGTGCCCCATGAATGTGCAACTGAGGTTTTTAAATAAAAGTGGAACATGTGGGAACTCTCAGAAAGTGGTAGATCAGAAAAACCGCAGATAAAATTTTGAAGCTGCAGCTGATGGTTTTGCCAACTTAGACTGCACAGCACACCTGTGCAGAAGTCTTGAGCCACCCTTCAGCGCATTGTATTTTGCTTCCAGTGGGCCAGACTTTCTTTTATTTTCTTAAGTCTTTCTTTGGTCGATTTTGCTTATTTTCAGTCCAGCCCTGGACCTGGCCATTTTCAAAGAATGTGTTTGTTTGTGAAGCCACAAACACTGACCTATGAATCATTTAAGCATAAAAAAAAGACACCTAACTCAAGTGATAAACCAGTGTTGTGTTCTTTGCCAAACGACTTGGCAAAGAACCAATTTGAAATTGGATCTTGAGGCACTTTATGGCTAGCAGCCTGTCACAAAAACACAGAATTTGTTCCCATTTCTTTAACTGAACCTACAAAAAGGTCCAAAGAGGACACAGAAGGTGATTCCCTTCTTGGTGCAAAAACTTGTCAAATGGCAAGAAGTGGCGGGCACAATATACCATTCACAGCAGATGAACCAGTATCCGAATGTCGTATCCTTCCAAGCAGGAGAAAATCCAGCAAAGAGCATATTCAGGACCCGAGAGATGGACCTAGTCCTTCAGTTCATCCATCTACTTTTCACTGAAACCTCATCAGAAATGGTCTCAGAGGAAGGGTAGCTGTCCAGAAGCCATTGTCCAGGAAGGGAAAATGCTGAGGTATCCCAAATTAGAACTGGACTGAAAATCAGTAGCAACAGACCTTATGGAGTGATGAACCCAAATTTGCAATTTTTGGTTCAAATCATCATCAATATGTACGGAGGTCAGGCGAGAGGTACTACGGTGAGTAACTACAGTCTCTAAAACACAGTGGAGGCTGTGTCATGGTTTGGGGCTGTATTTCATCCAGTGGTGTTAGGGGTCTGTTAGGGATTGATGGAATTATGAATGCAAAAAAGTCGGATTCAGATTCAGCATGCAACAGCATCTGGAAAGCAGCTTCATTTTTCATGAAGTGATTCTAAACACACTGCCAATGCAGTTCAAATCAGAATCTATGACTATGGAGATACTTCAGGATTTGTTTGTCTTGATCTTCATCCTGGCCCACTTGACATTATCCTGCAGCTTCCCAAGTAGTTGTATGGTACATGCCACAGTAGTGCTCAGTATGGTCATATCATCCATATAAACTCTGATGAGCGGGAGATGGAGCCCAGCCTTGGTTCTCTCACCATCTACAGCTCATCTACAACTCTTGGAAGCAGAATCCGATCAGTACAGTGATGGGTTCTGGTACCTGGAAGAAGCATACTGTTATGATTCAGGATTTATCTTCTTTGGCCCCTCCCACTAGAGTGTGTGTGGGGGTGCTCTTTTTCGCTCCTCCCTCCAAGGTGTGTGAGTGTGTGTGTGCTGCCTGAGACAGGTGGAGACTGCTGATTGACCAGTTTGAATAAGTGCCTAAAGTCGGATTGGATGATTGGATGGACAGCAGCTTTTTATCCTCCAGCTAACAGCCGCCTTGCCCGTCCTTGTCTCCATCCAAATCCAACAACCAGCCAGCCGAGTGAATAATGTGAGCTAAATGTCCTTCCTAGCATCGTTATTGCAAGCCACAAGTTTCTGTAAATAGAAAACAGTAAATACTTACCCACTGTATATACTGAGCGCTGCAGCAGTAGGAGTGAGAAGCATTTTTGTTTAAACCTTTTTTCTCTTGTTCATTGGTTAGTATTAATGTTACGTCCTCGGCCTAGGGGTAACCTAGATGTAACATGAGGCAGGACTCCTCATTCCAACTACTCCCAAGAAAAGGCCGGCAACACAGAACAACTGAGGATGCTGGGCAGCAGTTTATTTGCTTCGGAGGTGAGCAGTGCCCAAACAGCAAACAAAAGGTTCTAATGTTTCCCATCCTTCCCTAACCAATGACCCAATCCAACCTTAGGCACTTAATCAAAGCGGTCCATCAGCTGTCTCCACCTGTTTCAGGCAACACACATACACACACACACACACACACACACCTTGAAGGGAGGATCATAACAATTCCTGCATAAAAATACACACACAGTGGAACAGTATCAGTCGTGGATTGGCCTCCCCAGAAACCGGACCTCAACGTTATTAAAGCAGTGTGGGATCATCTCGACAAAGAACCGAACAAAAGGCAGCAACTTGACTTTGAAGCGCATTAGAATTGTAGAAACTGTTTTTTCCTCATACACTGTATTTCCATGTGTGTTTGCACATTTCAATAAACCACAGCACATATTACCCAGTCTCCAACAAAATGAGGGGTGGCTCAAGACTTTTGAACACTACTGCACAACTTGATAACCATCCACATTAATTAAATTACTATATTTTAAGGTGAAGCCACAATTTTAAAGTAAGGTTAAGTTTACACGAGCTAACTTATGCTACTAGTTAATGTACGCTACCAGTAATGGCAACAGTGTGTGCTGTGAGCAGACAGAACCTGATCTATTTGAGGGCACTGGAACAATTTAAAAAAAATATTCAACATTGCCATGTTTACTACAATATTAAATATATTAGTAAATAGTATTTGCATGTCCACTGGACACAAAGTGACAGTGTTCATTTTGAGATGTGACTTTAGCTCAAACTTGCTTTTTTTCCCCCTATCTTCACCAACCAATTTTTCTCTAGCATTCAGTGCTAGTGAATAAATATATCCGACTTTTCATAAAGGTTAGTACCCAAAACACTGAGGCTGTGGGCCATAAAACCAAAACAAGTGAAAAGACAGTTGCACATAATCATTTTAGAAACACAGTCGATTGGCAACTATCACTGTTATTCTTAATTTTCCTGAAAATAATAAGTAGAGCCCTAAGAACAATACTTGAGTTTACTGGTTTCTCTCTGAATCAAATTATTTCATTCAATAAGCTTATCATAAAAGGCAGAGTGTGAATAAAAGCACTTTGGTCAATTTCTCACATACTGGTACATTATCATGTAAACCTTATAACAAATGTTGATCTATGTCTGCCGAATAAGCAATACTGGAAAAACAACATAGCAAAAGGATTAGCATTTTTCAGTTTTTTTTTTGCTTTTTATTTCTGCAAATAGGAAAATAGCATTTCTGGTATTCAAAAAACAAAACAAAACAAAAAAATTATTGCCTGTGTTCAACCACATACACAGGCATCACACAGAGAGAGAGCCAGAATTGGATGATGATTAGGGAATACAGGTCTGGATGTAGGTCAGTAGAAGCAGCCTGGGGAGGCTCAGACACAAAGACAGCATTGGTTCAGACAGATAAACACGTCTGCCCGTCTGTTTCTACGCTACAGAGCATGGATGCTTTTAAGAGAATGAAACCTAGGCTCTCCTAAATGCTAAGAATCACAGATATAAGGGTGATAAAAGGACTGTTGTGTAAATGTCTGTGCGCCGCTATGCGCAGAAGTGCTCTATTTTTGCGCTTATCCAAAAGCACCAGTGTTGCTCGAGCTAAAGTTAAGATTGCCTGCAGTAGTAAGTGCCTGTTCGGAGACAATCCAGCTATGTGAGGATTTATGCGTTCAATTAGTCTATTTTGTGAAGCACTGGTAGGTTAACAAGCACCAAAGTGTTGAGATCAAATAACAAATGGTAATACCAACCGTCCCGGGCACTTTAACCTTCCTCACAAAAACTGCTTCTCTCTCTTTTGCATTTTGCTGTTCCAATGCATTTTATGGAACTGCCATAAGAGCACAATGAGTGTTTTCTGACTGTTTCTCACTTTTCACTAACACAAGTGCACTTGAGACCAGCAGACTCAGCTTCATGGTTTATGTGAATGGGTAGAGTGGGACTCCAAATCCCAGACCGTAATCAATCCGACATTCCACAGATTGATCACGCTACAATCAAACTCACATAACACACCGAAGACCTCTCCAGGAACGCGACTGATTAGCTTAATGCACTGATTGAAAATCCTCTTTGATTTAAAAAAACAAACGAACAAACATCTATATAAAAGCTACAAGCTGTACACGTTATCTTTGTCCTTAATATTCAGTACACATTATATTGAATATGGTAATGCAAATGATTGGATCGATGTTAGCTGCCTTCCCAGCTATTCCATACTATTAGCTTTTCTTGCTGCTATAACCCCCCAAAAATAACTGTTTACAGTAGCATTTACTGTAAATTTAAAAAAAAGAGCAGAGTTTCACATCACTGTTGCACCATTGAGCCACAGAATACCTTATAGGCCCACAAGTTTTTTAGTGTGTGTGTGTGTGTGTGTTTTTTCTTTTAAGCCACATAAGCGGGCTACAGAATGATTTCCAGAGAACAATGAGCTTATAAACTGTATAAATGAAGGTGTTGTTTTCATCGTCTCACAGGGCCAGAACAAGGATTTCTGGTTTGGCAACCCTGCGCTCAGAGTCACAGTTAAAGAAGAGCAGTCGTGTGATAACAGCAGGCTCGAGAGAGAGGTTTTGTGAGATGGACAAAGGCATTAATAAAGCCATTAGGACGTACTGGGACTGAGAAAAGGCATACAGGTCCAAACCATTTGGATCATGATTGGATGAATGCAATAAAGGCCAAGGTGTGCTCCATAAAACAAAGACTTTTTCTTAACTTGGCCAAATTGTTAGGGACGCCACAAGCTCGATAGGACTAAACACCGTCTCTAACGTGAGGAGCCTCAGAGTCATTTGCAAATCTTAAACTCAAAGTACTTTCAGAAGAATTCAGAACAGCGCCCTACAGAATGAGCTTCCGAATGAGTCCATCTAAGCTTTATGATTAGAATACATAAGTGCAACAATGGAAGCTTCATCTGAAACATTTGAACCCTGAAGTTTAGCTTTAAGGAAGCAATCGATTGCAAAGGTAGAAAAGAGATTAGATAATTACAGATGCTCCCATTACTGGCTGCCACTCAACTTCCCACAGCACCTGGCAGCTTGGTAACTGGAGCAGTAGGGCACACAGTGGTTGCAAGAGGGGCCCCCATAAGACTGCTGCTGCTCTGAATTCTGCCACGCCAGGAAATCCACTTTGAGCTGAGTTTTTCCTGAGGTGGCTGTTAGCTCAGTATAATACGAGCAGCTCACAAGGAACACTAAAAGGTAAAACAGAGGGGAGGAAGAGAAAGGAACGAAACTATGAAGTGAAACGGCAGCCAACTCGAGATTCTTCTGAAAGCCCTGCTCATAAAGCACCAAAAGTCCTGAGGAGGCCCAGACCTTCGCCCTGCCGTCCGAGTCCAAGCTACGCTAGGCGAGGCAGGCAGGGCAGGTGGGTGGGTGTTAGGCAGGGTCTAGGCCAGATGAGGGCGTCACACTGTGGCTCTGATAATCCTGCTGGGCCTGGAGCTGCGGTGGACCTTCGTGTGTTTGGACAGGTGGTCGCTGCGGCAAACTTCTTCTCGCACAGTGAGCACTCGTAAGGCTTGACGCCCGAGTGAGAGCGGCGGTGACGAGACAGTTCGTCTGATCGGGAGAACCTGGCACAAAAGCACAAAGACACAACTTAAAGAAGGTGCTTTCAGACTCGCACACTAGCTAATGTAGCCATTAAAGGGGACATATCGTACACAGTTGTAGGTCTAGATTTTTTTTTCTTTGTGGGGCAGGGGGTGCTGTCTTTGCATATCTTGTATTACCTACAGTTCAAAAACACGTCCATCTAATACCCTCGGTTCCTTATCCTTCTTTTTATCTCCTAGAGGCCCCCTACCAGTGAGCCCACTTTTATTCTGATTAGCCAGCTTCAGGAAGCGTGTCAGGAGGCTCCAAAAACATATTACAGGTGATTTTGCACACATTCCTAAATTCACATCTGAAAGTCTCTTTCAAATAAGCAGCAATGAGTTGTTGGGAGCAGAGTGGAACTTGTAACATCACAACAATGTATAAATGACAAAAGGAATGAAAGATAACACAATCTGTCCATTTTTGACTGATTAGGACACAAGCATAGGCCCTGTCCATGTCCCCTGTGTGAGCCAAATCTGGTGTTCAAGGGCACACAGCCCCTGAAACAATGCTGCTCTGGGATCCCTTCGATTATTATTTTTAATCTGATTAATAATAACCATATAAGCAGACTTGTCCAGAAAAAAAAAACAACACTAGTCGCCGTGTGTCTCGTTCATCAATGAATGCAAACCATGGAGCAGTATAAGTCAAACCCCAAAACTAAAAGTTGTGAGATCTTTTGATGGAAACACAAACTGGATCACCATTCCCTGTTAAGACTGAACAAATGAGGAGGCACTGAGTAACAGGAGACTGAAAGGCTAAAAATCACCATTCTCCAGATTAAAATGAGAAAATGCTCATATAAAACAGTTTCCGTACACTCAGTTACACATGTATGAATCTTTATCACTACAAAGCACTCCAATGTGGAAAAATCTTCCAAAAACTTTGGCATTTTCCTGTTTGAGCATTTACTTTACAAAAAATTTACTATCTGGACACACATAGCAGTCACACCCAAAAGACATATCAGTGCAAAAATAGAAACCTAATGCAGCAGTGTATTATGACATTTGTTTGTGTGTAAAGATTTTGTTTCTATTTTTGGGAGAACAGTTTTTTTGGTTCGTTTTATATTAAATAACTACCATCTCAGCTTGTCTGCCTCGCATTTCCTCTCAGTCTCAGCAGTGATCACGTGTCAGTTCACCTCACAGTTATGAGCAGCATCCATACAGAGTTCATGCACTTTGTAGGAGACACTGCTTCTCCCTCAATGATAGCGGTCGCCGTGACATCATCCTGATGTGACTGAAGTCCTGAGCTGAGTGTTTTGCCCACTTAAGCTTGCTGAAACCACATGGCATGAACATGGGGCAGATCTGCCCCTCAAACGGTTGTGATCTGTCAATCAGATGGCAGGCCCCGCCCTAACACACACCTTACGCATCCTTCAAGACACTAATGGGGACCATAATTTAAAAATCAATCAATCAATCAAACATCATGCTGTTTTCAAGAATATATGGATCTAGCAAGTGAGACCATAAACTCATCAGGGAAGTGCTGACTAAGACCACGGATTAAGTGAGAAGTTGGGTCATTTTGGTGGAGACTTCTATACAATCAGGCTTCTGCTGAGGCTCCCTGCTGACCCTTAGAGGGAAAGCAGGTTTAAGCTACTTCAATAGTGGCTTCGCTTCTTAGAACTAGAAGTAACATACATCTTTTATATAAAGGATTTTTATCTAAAGTTATACTAGCCTATGCGCATGATTTCGTCAGGTGACAAAGTAGCTTTGGCTATTCACTGTTGGTTACCATCAAATCTCTGGAGCTCAGAAAAAGCACTTCTGGACATACAGCTTAATGCGCCATCAACCAGGAAGATGTTTGAGCAAACATACATAGCCTAACTAGATTCCAGACAAACTAATATCACTGAAATGGAGACGGAAGTGTTTTATGATCATTTACTAAGGATGTGGAGGTGAATAAGGGAGCAGCTGAAAGTAGCTTCTTAATTTTTCCATTTCCTTATCATGAACCCACTGTGATTTGTTTGTGCAGGGCCTTTTAATCTAACTGGTTGAACTAGATCAGGCCATCTGCTGAAGCAATGTGAAGACCTGCGTCATCCACTGGGGAAATCCCCTAGATTTAAATTTTAGTACTGGGCTGTTAAACCTGCTACAGTCTACATCATGTTACATACCTCCAGCCACATTCGGGCCAGCTACATGTGTAGGGTTTCTCTCCTGTATGTCGGCGGAAGTGAGCTTTCAGATGGCTGCTTTTGGTGTACATCTTCCCACAGCCTGGGTGGGAGCACTTGTGGACCCTTTCAGTAGGTGGCACCCTCGTCACCCGGGGAGCCACTGCTTTTAAAACACCACCGCCGTGGCCCCCAATCCCAGTCACGCCGGTGATCTCTAGAGTCCTCATGGTGATAGGCAGAGGGGCGATCTTTACATACTTCTGGTCAGTGGACTTGTTGTCCCCACTATTTAGTGATAGCAGAGTGGCGTGGGCGGAGGGCACCTGGGGAGCCAGCAGTGTGACATTTTGTCCTGTGGTACCTTGAAGCCCCATGACCAGATGAGTGAGCCAAATGCCATTTTGGGCTCCAGGAGGAGGAGGAGGGCCTGCTGGATTCTGTGCCTGGGCCAAAGGAAGGGGCTGGAGCTGGAGCACCAAAGGAGCACCCAGGAGCACCGGTGGGGTCAAGGTGGGTGGTGAGGGGTTAACTTGGGCACCAGAGGAAGGATCAACTGGAATGGGGCTATTTCTCCCGTTTTGAGAGGTGTCTGAACTAGAAGGGCACTGGGAGGCATCAGTTTTTGGATCATCGATAGTCTCTGAGGAAGCAACTGGGGGTGCAGCGGCAGGTGGCGAGTCAGTGGAGCTGCATGGTAGAGGGGAGGCCTCCTCTTTTGGAGCCACCATCCCTTCTTTGACTAGTTCCATCTTTTCCCTCAGAAACTCCTCGATGTCCTCCAAGGTTGGGGAGAATGGGGAACAGGGGCGAAAAGGGAATTCGGGCAGTTTAGGCTCCTGACTGGCAGGTTCCCCTTCTCCCATTTCTCCCAAGAAAATATGCAGACGCTTCTCTCCATCTTCATCCTCCTCCTCTTCTTCTTCTTCATTTTCCTCCTCCTCTTCTGGGCTGCAGCTGTGCATAGCATCCATTTCCCCGGTCTCCGGGCTATCGGAGGAGGCCGAACTGCTCCCCTGGCTGCGGTCTCCATCCCCGAGGTCAAGGGAGAAGAGGCTGCTGCTGTCCCTGAACAGGTCGTTCTCCAAACTCAGCGTTCTGCTGCTGAGAGACACCATTGATCCTGGCCAAGCGCTGTAGAACGGACGTAGAGGAAACTCGATCCAGAGGAGGAGTCACAAAGACCTGCAAAGGCAGCAGTGAGACCGGATTTTAACCCAGCAGGAAGTAAAAAGGCAGTAACATGGCAACAAGGAACACTCTTCTTCATTTTTTATCCAAAATTTCCAGTTTGAAAGTCAACAAAGTGAAGCTATTAACTAGCACTATGTTATAGGGTTAAACACTGAATCACACAACGGAAAATAAACTAGCAGCTATTCTGTTGGATTAATGATACACCGATATATCAGCCGACCAATATTAGCAAAGATCACAGCTATATCTGTCAATGTATGTGTAATATCTACTTATAAAGAACACACTGTAAAAAAACGATGTGTGGGGGTAATTCAGAAATCGTCTCATCACATAATTTGTTCAGCAGAGCAGCTCCAACTCTACGGATCAAATGAATGGAAGCTTGGGTAAAACAGGCCATTCAAAGATGTGTGGGAAATCTTTTCTTTTTTCTTCACCATTCTGATTAGCATAAAACCAAACATAAGAAAATAAAATATAACTTAAATAACTCAGATGCAGCCTCAGAGCAGAATGGAGAAAATGCAGCCCAGCACACACAAACGTTTAAAGTGCATGCAATCCTGTGAGTCATGCTGTTACAAAACTCTCCATGTATATCCAACAGCACAGGGACAACTCAGGGATCCTGCCAGCGTATTACGAGCCCGGCGGACAGTCGGGCCTAAGCATTGCCCCCCCACTGAGCCCATACACACCCATCCTTTCAACCGATTTTAGCAATGTAAGAAGCTTGAAAAATCTGTGAGGGGTATTTTGTTACTTCACACATTTTTACCCATTTTGTCCACAGAATGGGTAAAAAAAAATGTCTACAGGTTAAGGCGAGTTAAATTACATGCAATTGGGGTTAAATATGATTTGGTGCTCTCCTGCTGGTACAGGCTTACTTTCTGGGAAGTTTATTTACTACTTCCATGAAGGGAAAGTAAGAATGTACCCGCAGGAGAGCACCACATTTTTATTTATTTATTTATTTCCACGTGCTCGAGGGAACGGAGCAGTGAGAGAATTTCTTTCTGGTGCAATGCAAGGACTGCTCCCACACTGATGCTATACTCAGTTAATGTTAGTCTGGGGTCCTTACTTGACTAAATACAACTATGTGCGGCTATATACACCATGCGAACTTTACATAAACAACTCAGGTGCTCAGGAAGTGGATTCTGACACAGGGCCCCTCTGCAGCACACCTGCACAATATCAGGCAATAGCAACTCTAACTGACCTTACACATCAGTGAGGTGGCCACCTTTCAACTCTCAGCTTGAAAGGAGAATAAGGAGTTGCCACATTGCCATTTTCATAGGCCATGCTGCATTAGACTCAGTGTAGGAGTATATACAACACATTAGGCTACATTCACATGTGAGTCTCTTTAATAGCTTCTTACAGTCAAGTCCAGCACGTAAACTGTGTTTATAGACCAGTGCTGGTGCTGAGACTTAGTAAAAGCCTGATGTTACAAAGAAAGAAAAATCTGAGAATGCAGCTGAAATTAGGAGATGGCAACCCTGATTTGAATTGTGCAACAGATAATGGGACCCCCCAAACCCTCAGTACTTGTTTCGAAACACGTTCTAAACTCACCTCACATGGGCACATAATACTGCAAAAATGATTGGTTTTGCAAAGTTCATATTTAATCAGAGGGAGGGGCCCCAGGAGTGCATGTAAGGCCCCTTCACAGGCCCGCAGCCCCGATATTTAAAACCAAATTCTTGAACAAACTCGCTCCTAGTAGCAAAATAATCCCGAGCGCTTATGTAAAGGCTGCTTGTTGGTGCTGTCAGAGCGTCGGGCACATGTGGCAGCAGGGCCTCACTCCTCTCAGGGCACGGACGCTGCGCAGGGTAAACACGGCCCGCACAGACGCGCCCACAAACATATGGCGAGGAAAACTGAGCAAACGATCGCCGAGATAGAGCGGAAAACCCGCAATGTGCCAGTTTGTGAAAGGAGGAACGCTCCACACACAGCGTGGCAACCCAACTGTGTCCACATAGGCATCCACGACTCTCAAGTTCGCCTGGGTCATAAAAACTGCTCTATTTATACTCCTCCGTCTTTCCGGATGAGCCGAGCAGCGGAATCCCAGCGGCTGGTTCGACCTACCGTGCTTCACAGGCAGGAGGGTCGGCGCAGGGGAGTGGCGCAGTCGACGGCTCTCTGTATCTCGGCTTTATTTCTCGTCTCCGTCGTGTTATTGTCGTCGCACACTCACATCCCGTCTTTGCCACGGGTCCATGTTGGCATTCCTTTTCCCAGCGTCACGTGACGGCATCGCCGCACAACTCGGAGGCACGGGTCCCTTTCCGCATCTGTGATTGGACGAGCTCCGCGGAGGCTCGCCCAGAAAGGAGCGCGCTGATTGGCCATCGCTCAACGAAGTCTGACTGCCATGTGTTGTTAGAGAGGTAACTACACTATTTTAACAGGATCCACTGTGGCCAATTGATATACACACGGTTTTTTGTGTCTGAACAAACAGACACAGTGATACAGAAGTGTGTCGCTTTGGGTTGTTGTCACAGTAACACAATGCAGCTGCTTACAGGATTCGTTTCCAGCAGCATTTTCACTGATGTCGGAGAGCTTTGGTGACAACAGTGCTGCTGATGAAGACGTAACTGAGCAATTGGTTTTGTGCCATTCATGAATCAAATTATTTAAAAGCAGATATAGGCTCAGTCCTAGAATACAAACTTTACAAACCCCAGAGAAGTCAGGAGTGATCTCATAGTCAGATGAACTCTGTTGCTATAAACACGTTTTCCAGAACAAATTTCCAATGTGAGAAGTCAGAAGATCTCACATTCAGGAAATCTGCTGTAAAATGCTGTGGTTAAGCTCATGTGGCCACGGCTGGATGAAAAGGAATGAAGTGCCAGAGGTCAGTAACGATGCAGGAATAGAGGAATGTGTTTTCACTTTGCAGCCTTGCTCAGGCCTCTTCCAGGCAGCAAAAACTGAACTGAATGTTTTTGACTTAACAGTGATACTTCACCGTTTATGGCTCAAAAACAGTTTTAATATGGGGGTGTTAAAATAGAGGATATTAAGAAAAAAAAAGGCTTTCCAACCGCTATCAACGGCCTCCAATCACTCAGGTGACCCATAACTTCATAACGTTTGAGCTTCTGAAAACATCCACAGCAGAATGACGGGCATATGACAGGCCTTGTTTTGTAGAGGGACCCCGTATAAAAAAAAAAAAAATTCAGATGTATATCCTGGTATGTCTCATCCATGTCTTTATGGACATGCTTACCTGCTTTGTCCACTGGTGTGCAGTCATGTTGGAAAAGGAAGGGGCCATCCCCAAACTATTTCACAAAGTTGGAAGCATGAAATTGTCCAAAATGTTTTGGTATGCCGAAGAATTGAGAGTTCCTTTCACTGGAACTATGGGGCGGAGCTCAACCTCTGAACCCCACCACCACCACCACCACCACCACCACCACTTTACACTTGGCACTTGGCACAATGCAATCAGACAAGTACCGTTCTCCTGGCCAGATGGAGAAGCGCAATTCATCACTCCAGAGAACACATTTCCATTGCTCTAGAGTCCAGTGGTTGTGTGCTCTACACCACTGCATCCAATGGAATATTTAGTAGTGAGGAAATTTCATGACTGGACTTGTTGCACAGGTGGAATCCTGTCACGATACCATGCTGGAATTCACTGAGCTCCTGAGAGCGACCCATTCTTTCACAAATGTTTGCAGGAGCAGCCTGCATGCCTAGGTGCTTGGTTTTATACACCTGTGGCCATGGAAGTGATTGGAACACCTGAATTCAATGATTTGGATGGGTGAGTGAATACTTTTGGTAACAGTGTATCCAGGATAATGAGGATCTAGATCTCTTTCCAAGTGACCTTAATTTTCTATATATATTTCTAATTTTCTTATATTGAGCTCATTTGTTTACTAACCAACACTTTTATGATCAACGTCTCTTATCTTTAAAGACTTCCATCCATCCATGGTTTCATTGAGTAATTTTGTTAATTATCAGAAAATATTAGAAATGGTTAATTATCATCTCCAAAGACCAAGTACACATATTTGATGGCTAAAAGCAAAACAAGAATGAAAGAAATTAATTACATATAAATAATACAGTAGGCTAATTAACTAATCATTTCACACTGATTTGTTTCTGGGTGCCTCTGGAAATAATAAATCTTTACTTTGGGGCTCCCTGTGAGGTCAAAGTAGCCGTGGATAAAATAAAATAAAATAAGTGATAAGTGATATCTAAAACACTTTTTTTTTTGCCTCTCCTAACAGCTCACTGATAGGTGAAGCCAAACTTATTACCCCAAATTATACTCCATCAACATGAAAGCTGTAGGATGCAAAACGTTTATATAAAAAAGAACAATATATTCACATTCTGTGACGCAGGTATGCTGTTGGTAGAATGAACGTTACAACGATTTCCTGTTTTAAAAAAAATCCCTTCATCCATCTGCGGGTCATGCTGTGCTGCTGTTCTGTTGTGCAAAGGGGCCCTCTAGTGGTTTGGGAGAGATACAGAGTCTCAAAAGATGGAAAACAGTAAAAAGAACAATAAAATAACTAATTTATTCATGTTATAGCTAAATCTCAAACTGTGATCCATTTTCAACCTGACTGTAAGATTCAGAATAATCTCACGAGGGACTCACAAACTAACATATTCAGTGCGATTAAGTGTCCCAAACACACGTACACAAAAAAACAGACTAAAGCCAAGATTAAAAATCTCAGTCGGAAGTCCACATCTCTACATATATACCAGACGCATACAGTGAAGACACGTCTGCTTCAGTAATATTTTCAGCTGAGCACTTTTACATGCAGTGGTTTCAGTTTCAAGCTGTAACCTCCAGGTTGAATGTGTTTACATATACCTGCTACCTTCTCAACCAAATGTGGTTAGCAGTTTAAAAAAAAGAAAAAAAGATTGCAAGTAGTTGCAATGATAAATGATTTTTGTCCACGTAAATGTTGCTTTTTAGAGCCAGAAGGCGCTGATAAAAGGGTGGAGTTGGCGGGTGGAGTGCTAAGTTATAAGCTAACACTAACTAGCTGTAAACTGATGAAATGCAAACACTCATTTTGGCTCATTAGCACTAAGTAACAAAATACTAGTAAAATGCTAGAACTTCACTGGTCTAAATCACACAGCAAGCCATGTTATTAGTCAGATAATTCCATTAAAAATGCTCTATGGACACAGATCCACTCCAGCTGTCAATCAGTGTAGCTACACCCCCTAACTCAAAGCTGGATGAGCTATAAAAAAGTCACTCCGCTCAGGGTTGTCATGAAGGGGAGAGCTTTCCAGAGAGGCCCAAAACATTTTTGTACCATGCTGTAAACATGCTTTTTAATGCAGTATTAAGACACTGACTCCCTCTTGGACCTGGCCCCTTGTGGTAGCTAGAGAATCTGCAGTTTTTACTACTTTGACAGTGGCTTCATTTTTCATCCCAAGAGGTCACCCCTTGGTTGCGAATGAGTGATGTCACACATCCACCATTACTGTAATGGGTAGTTGTAGTGATAGGGTACTGCAGTAGCACCACCGTGGGTGCTTGGATTCATGGCCTGCAGCAGTGGTCCTCAGTTACTGATGAAATCAGATAGTGGTGTCACTGCTGACTCCTAAATAAGGAGAACAAATTACATGTCATGTCCACTTCAGTGAATTAGGGCCATATGGCTGAAAGATAATGATATGGAATACAAGCTGCTGGCACGTTGTTACTTTACAAGTATCCTACAGCTGCAAAATTTCCGAGCAACTTTGATGAGAAAGACTGACGTCAGTGCAATATTTCTGTGTCCTTGGCTATGCTGTGTGCACACATGGGCTCACACTAGATAAGAACCACACAGATGTAGTGCAAACTTCATAAAAAGTCAATATTGTCCTGTCCACACCCTCTTCTACAATAGAAAGACAGGGTGTGGAGTATTATTCTTAACATAATATCTCAGCCCATGATCTGCATCACGAGCAAGAGTATAACCAGTACAGCCAAAAAAAAACAAACAACTGGGGCACAGAGCTCAGAAGGTAGGTATTTTAAATGTGATTTCTAATCACTGGGTAATTAGGTTACATGCTGGCTGTAAATGATCTCCATAGCAGCCAAGCAGAGCATATGGATGAGGAGACTGCAGCAGAATGCACCACACAAGGAGTGTCAAGACTCCAGTGTGGTTTCTTAGCAACAACACACAGCAGGAGATCATTCCCTATCACTCCCTATACAAGAATACAAAGAACAAACCTATCTGATACATGAGCGTGCAGTGTATTCAGTGCACTGTTTGATCACATTATGTGTGGTGGAAATACAGCATTCATGGACTTTATTGTATTAAGGAGACACTACATTTGACATGTGGTATGAGTCTTAAACTGGCAGCACGATTCTTGTGTGACTGTTTTATACACCGCAGTTTCAACAAGCTTCAATGGGTCCTTGAATATCTATAAAACCTCAAATGCAGTATGTTCCCCCACACAAGAACACACGGGATGCACTTTTCCCAGCAGATTACTTTTTCCGTCTGCTGATGTTCTTGATGGAGACTCGATCAGCGCTGGAGGTCAGCGTCGCTGTAGACAACTCTGCTGGCAAAGAGCAAAGCCAGTAAGCTGAAGCAGCAGGCGGAGGCCATGTAAGCCCTCACGCTGCTGGTCAGCTGCACTATGGAGCCGAGGCACATTGCTGGCAGCACCTGCAGGTAAGCAGAGGAAAGCAGCCACATGTTAGATGCACGATCAGGATTTACACAGCAATCCATTTAGGGATGTAAAATAAGCCACGTACAGTAATAGCTTGATCTGATCAAACTGCCATCTTGTCAAAGCGTATTAGCAGAAACATTATCGAAGCATTCAAAGAATTCTGCGACAGCAAAGACGGTGGTCAAAGGAAAACTTTTTTAAAACCTCTTTGAGGCAAAGTCACCAAACCTTTTGTTTTTTTTAAATCAGGTTTTACTCATGACAGAATATTAAAATGAAAGTTCAGATAATTCTTCAAAATGACTACCAAAATAAGTGCTGGCAGTGTTCCAAGATGGCAACCAAATGGCAAGATTTTAATTCTTTGTGAAGAATCAACAACAAGTGGGACACAATCATGAAGTGGAATGAAATTTATTGGATGTGTCAAACTTTTTTAACAAATAAAAAACTGAAAAGTGGGGCGTGCAATATTATTCGGCCCCTTTACTTTCAGTGCAGCAAACGGACTCCAGAAGTTCAGTGAGGATCTCTGAATGATCCAATGTTGTCCCAAATGACTGATGATGATAAATAGAATCCACCTGTGTGTAATCAAGTCTCCGTATAAATGCACCTGCTCTGTGATAGTCTCAGGGTTCTGTTCCAAGTGCAGAGAGCATCATGAAGACCAAGGAACACACCAGGCAGGTCCGAGATACTGTTGTGGAGAAGTTTAAAGCCAGATTTGGATACAAAAAGATTTCCCAAGCTTTAAACATCTCAAGGAGCACTGTGCAAGCAATCATATTGAAATGGAAGGAGTATCAGACCACTGCAAATCTACCAAGACCCGGCCGTCCCTCTAAACTTTCATCTCAAACAAGGAGAAGACTGATCAGAGATGCAGCCAAGAGGCCCATGATCACTCTGGATGAACTGCAGAGATCTACAGCTGAGGTGGGAGAGTCTGTCCATAGGACAACAATCAGTCGTACACTGCACAAATCTGGCCTTTATGGAAGAGTGGCAAGAAGAAAGCCATTTCTCAAAGATATCCATAAAAAGTCTCGTTTAAAGTTTGCCACAAGCCACCTGGGAGACACACCAAACATGTGGAAGAAGGTGCTCTGGTCAGATGAAACCAAAATCGAACTGTTTGGCCACAATGCAAAACGATATGTTTGGCGTAAAAGCAACACAGCTCATCACCCTGAACACACCATCCCCACTGTCAAACATGGTGGTGGCAGCATCATGGTTTGGGCCTGCTTTTCGTCAGCAGGGACAGGGAAGATGGTCAGAATTGATGGGAAGATGGATGGGGCCAAATACAGGACCATTCTGGAAGAAAACCTGTTGGAGTCTGCAAGAGACCTGAGACTGGGACAGAGATTTATCTTCCAACAAGACAATGATCCAAAACATGAAGCCAAATCTACAATGGAATGGTTCACAAATAAACGTATCCAGGTGTTGGAATGGCCAAGTCAAAGTCCAGACCTGAATCCAATGGAGAATCTGTGGAAAGAGCTGAAGACTGCTGTTCACAAACGATCTCCATGCAACCTCACTGAGCTCGAGCTGTTTTGCAAGGAAGAATGAGCGAGAATTTCAGTCTCTCGATGTGCAAAACTGATAGAGACATACCCCAAGAGACTTGCAGCTGTAATTGCAGCAAAAGGTGGCGCTACAAAGTATTAACGCAAGGGGGCCGAATAATTATTGCACGCCCCACTTTTCAGTTTTTTATTTGTTAAAAAAGTTTGACACATTCAATAAATTTCATTCCACTTCACGATTGTGTCCCACTTGTTGTTGATTCTTCACAAAAAAATCAAATTTTATATCTTTATGTTTGAAGCCTGAAATGTGGCAAAAGGTTGAAAAGTTCAAGGGGGCCGAATACTTTTGCAAGGCACTGTAAATCATTCATAGAGCACAAGGACTCATTGAATGGTTTGATGAGGATTAAAATGATGTAAATCATATGCTGTCGCCTTCAGTGACACCAGATCTCAACACATCTTAACACTTATGGGAGATCTGGGACTGAGAAGTTCATATCCGTCACAATCAAAATACAAACTGAGGGAATAGTTGTTGGAAGGCTGATGATGGTGTCCCATCCCTACAGTAGAGTTTGCAAGATCCCAAAGGGAATTTACTGTGCCTGCAGCAGTAAGTGATCCAGTACCTTACCAACACATTTTTTGTTTTTTTCCTGTCTTTTTGCCAAACTATCCTCACATGGTTTCCTTTTCATGACACACTATCCATGCCAATAGTCCACATAAGGAATCAGGAAAGTGTCCTAAAACTCAAGACTGTCAACTGGGGGGCTTTGTTTTGTGTCCCTTGTGGGACTGACAGCTTTGTTTTTAATATATATATTAAATTTCATTTTCATTTATTGTTTTTATTAGAAAAAGATCAAAGCTATCCGAGTCCCCAATGCATTAAAATCTGAGACCAAGCTGTTCTGACAAAAAATTTTCCATGACAAGGTTTCTTACTGTGGCCTCATAAACTCCCAAACAGATTTATCCCTCATGCTGGGATTTTACCTCTACCCTGGAACTGCTTTAAAATACTGAACAGAAACCTTCAGCTTAGGCTACACAGAAGAAAGGGTTCAAAGATGGTATCTGGTAAACTGTGTTTGACTAACAAGATGCTGAGTATGAAGCACAAGCTAATTAAAATTTATGACTTGCAAAACAGTGAAAGAACTGCTCTTATTCTGAAACTAGCCATGAGTCCAAAAATCGGTCAGAGTACAGTCAGACACTTCCATAACCATCAGATCAATGGATAAATATATCCAGCAAGATAAAAAAAAAATGCAATAAGTCCTTCAAATGAACTCTGATTAAACCCTACATCACCTGAAATTAAATGACCCGCCCATACCTGGGACAGCAGGTACGCGCCTTCCAGTATCGCCATGTCAAAGCACATCCCTCTCTGTGAGACTTGTGTGGAATCTGCTTCAGCTCTGTCACCTCCACCCACTAAAAGAGGTACATGAGGTGACCCAATAGAGAAGTCCACCCCAGGAAGCGTCAGTCCCCCTGCTTCATGCTTGTCAAGTGGACCATGTGAGGGAACGGGCTTGGTGAGCATTGGGTCGTTACTTGCACTGCGCTGAAGAGGTCTGGGTCGGGATGACTTGAAAAAAACCTTGAAGATAAAAAGGTGAGCACTTAAATTCACTGTCATCACTAAGCAACATCCTCTGCTCTAAGAGGGACTTTTTTATAAAATGAAGGCACAAACCTGGAATAAGTCTAATGGCTCATTTATGCTCGCCACATTGGTTGCTTGTAGTGTTTTAGGTTTTTTTTGCATGGTTTTGGTTTTATTTGTTTTAGACCTCTTGATTTTAATAGGTATGTGTATACAGTTTTAATATTCTACTGATCAGAAGGTCAGTGGTTCGATCCCCAGCTCCTCTAGTCGGAATGTCAAAATATTCTTGGGCAAGATACTGAACCCCGAGTTGCCCCAAATGTATCCATTTCACTACATGTGTGTCTTGATGTTAGGTTAAAAGGTGCTTGTATAAGGCTTTTAGTGAGGATGCACTTTGAGTTCTCAAATGGAGAGGAAAACCACTACCTAAGTACCAGTTCATTTGCCATTCTGCGAGATTTAATGGGACAGCTGTTTGAGGCTCGGAGAGACTATAAAAAGCATGAGGGAGTGGAGCACAGGGACGTCAGAAGAGACGCTACAGTGGGACAACAGAGCGAGACGCCAGTGAAAGAGTTGCACTGCTATGGCCGCCTTGCTGCTACTACCAATCGACACTACTGACCAAAAGGACACTGACACTGATGAGCGATGGATGCCTTCGACGGTTACTGGGCAGAGGCTGGAGACTCACACAGCCCTGTGAACCAAGCTGCTGTGTTGAAGAAGACTGGTCATCGATTTTTGGCTTTTACAAAAATAAGAAGCAATCAGGCTTTGGAAACAGCCCACTGGACTAGTTCTTAAATAGCACTTTTCTACTCTACTTGAGCACTCAAAGTGCTTTATACAACATGTCTCATTCACCAGTTCACACTTATTCATACAAGCACTTTCTCTCTGACATTCACACACATTCACACTCCAATGAACCCATCGGGAGCAACTTGGGGTTCAGTATCTTGCCCAAGGATACTTTGGGAGCAGTCAGGGATCAAACCACCAACCTTACGATAAGCAGGTGACCTCCAGTCCTGGAGTCTCGGAGAGAGTAACGAGGACTGGACTGTGCGGTAACAGCTCGCTCTCTGGACTCCTGTTGTGTTTTTATTCTGTTCTATTGAGATAACGTGGACAGTCTTTTTTTAAAAGGTTGAGGTTTTTAAGGATTGTACATTTAACTGTCTAATGCTTTTGGTTATTTTATCTGTTTTATTTGAAGGTACCATCACTTTTTATTTAATTTGGGGTAAACTAAAATGCATTTTCGATTAAAGCATCCCTGCTGCAGTCTCTGTCCTTAGGCGGTGTTACACTGCTCTCCCCAGTGGAATCGAAGCAGACACTAGAGTTCCTAGGCACTTTTAGTCCTAGGTGGTGCTGTCATTAATAACGTAACCAGAAAACTTGCTGCATAGTGCGTGGCTCGCCACCAGCGTCATGCTTTGCATGCAAACAGGGACATCGCCACAGCTACATACCATTTATACCAGCACTGAGGGCACGAGTGCTCATTGCAGTATTCTCTGGAACAAAACCTCCAGATCAGGCGCAGGTATATGAGAAGAAATCAAAATCAAGTCTCATCTTTTCAAACAGTTGCAGCACTTCTCTGTATATAATCTGTGAGTCTATGAGCTTCTGTACGAATACATCATTAAAACGGCAGTAAAAACTGATACGATCGTAAGTTCACGTCTTCCACTTGGCAGTGGTGGCAGCAAAAAACTGAAAGGTGCACAACTGCCAGAAACAACAACAATGGGAAGCTTGCACCAGTGGATTTTTCCCAAAACATAGGGTTTTGTTTTGGGGAAAAGCAAAAAGGACAGAATAATTACACGCCAAGACTTTGGAGACCAATTAAAAAAAGAAGACACCATGTACATATTTTGATAGCACAGGGTTAGGGTGAGGACTTAGACCACACATAGATAAACTCATCAATGCATCAAGACAGTACACAATTGGGTCATCACAAATTGGGAAATGATTACTGAACAACAGCTATTTCATTATTTGAAATTAAATTGATAAAAATCTTAAGTAGCCTGGAATGGTTGCAGTAGTTTGCAGCATACTACGCCAACTTCAAGGGTTAAGAAATTTCTATAAATCACAATGTGATCTGAGACACTGGGCCAAGCAGTTCCATTTGTTACAAATGACTTCTACTGATTAAAGTAGAACTTCTTGAACTACTTCTGCTTGAATCAGTGCTGGCAGTTGAACTAAAAGGCATAAAAACAGTCAGACTCCTGTGGGGCTTGACAGACTGTGATTGCTAGCCAAAGCATAACATGGAAAAGGATCAGGGCAGACTGAACCAACTCAAAAGGTGGGCCAAAAACACGTCAGCGTTTTTTTTTATTACTTGGTTTTGTTTGTGGCTGAAAATAGTAAAAGGATCATTGATGAAGCTGCTTAAATATAATCACTTGATTATGGTTATTATCCAGTTGGGATTTACATTCCACAGAAACAGAAAAATGCCATTATATACTACTGTAATCTATTACATGGAGGAACTCCGTCTTTTTAATTCTCTAAAATGTGCCTTTAAGGCAGGATTCACACATACAAATTTCAGGATTCAATGCTCAAGTCTACTTGTAGTGAAAAGTTAAGGAAGGTTTAACTTTTGTAACACCAGGTGTAGGTGCAGGTGCCAGCTAAGCGAAATAGCAAGCCAGTCAAATCACATTAAGAAAATATTTAGAGCGAGGTGATTGCTTGAGCACCACTTGGAGCTTAGTGGTGAGTAATCATTATTAGCAGGCAGCTAGCTTGGCTCATGCTAACTGCTAGCTGAAGCTCAGCTGGCTTGCCTTGTGAGTGATTAGTTGTTGTAGCTATGGCAGTCATGCCCCAAAGATGCCATCCAAAAAGGTCAGGCATGCCCACCATCAAGTACTGCAGGAGCATCTACAAGTGAATCCTCCCTAACAAGTTCCTGGTATATAAATAGAAACAGTAAAAAAGAAAGTGCACCCTCTGTCTGTTTTAAGTGGACGTGCTTTCTTCTTTTCCATGACCATGTAAGAGAAATCCATGCAGTGGTAAATTAAAGAGAGCTGTTAATAGCTAAATATGAGGTTCAGTTGTAGTTATGCACTGATTGTGAATTTCTGGATCAATGCTGATGATAAAAAGAACAATTTGGCTGAGACCAGATATTGATAGAATTTCTTTTGATTTTGTTGGCATTTCGAACAAAGAAATATTCCTTATAAAACCATACTGACCTGTTTTTAAAAGTTTTTAACATTTAGCTAGCGCGAAACAGATGTGACCAAACAGATAAGTATCGGCCTTCTTATTTGCCAATATGCCAATATCAGTCAACAGGGCCAATATCTGTCAATACCGATATCTGGCCGATAAATGCTTTATTTTGTACCTTTTTCGTGTAGAATGCAGTTCAGTGGACTTCTTTAATTTTAACAGCTTTTATTCTTGTTTGCAGTATTTCCACTGTGCATACAGAACCCGTCAACTGTTGACTGGTTCTGTATGCACAGGGCTTAAGGCTGAACAGTGTGAGTCAGAACTAACCTGTCTGTCTGAGTGATAGAGGCACAGCAGTGTGTATGGCAGGACCTGAAGGACACAGAGTGTGTACCCTGTCACAGCAGCCATGACAGTGACCATTGTCACGCTGTCTGAGACACTCATGACGGTGGTGGCCAACAGCAGAATAACCACACCACTACTGTACACCAGCCTGGCTCCCAGCAGAGCCACCCAGCGGTTCATTAGCATGGAGCAAAGCACCGACACCACACATTGCAGGAAGAGGGCCAGACTGGCCATGCGCACACCTGGACAGCCAGGAATCAGATGGTTTTAATGCAAAACATAATCTCATTAACTGAATCTCATTGACTGAAGGTGAAAGGCTGGAAGCGGTTATCCTACCTTCATCATAGCTTTTTCTTTCTGGTGATTCTGGATCTGCACTTGGCACTCCGTGATACAATCCCTCCCCCATAAAGTCAGCAAAGAAAAGCATGACGCTCATCACTGCCATCCAGCTAAACAGCTCTGCCACAAAAAGTCTCCATATGACCTGCGGCACGTGTTTGTACGCTGCGTACACACGACGTAGCACTGAAAGACACTCTGATGCACATCGACACAGTGCATCGCGGAAACGACGAGGCCAAGGCAGGAAGGGGAACGGGCAGCAGCTGCTCCTCAAACTTTTTAAAGGGGGATGAGCAAGAGTCTTCCTCTCTCCCTTGGCTCCCACTTCCTCTGTGATGCAGGCTGTGGTGAGGAGGCAGCCAAGGAACAGGATGGTGAGCAGGGTGTAAACAAAGGCCTCCTGCCCTCCCATGTATGCTGCTATGGGTTTCTGGCTCCAGTCCACAGCAGGAAGCAAAAACCTGAGAAAAAAAAATACATTTCAGAGGTTGAAATCCTGGGTATATTTTAATTCACTGACATGGACCTTGTGGCTGTTGGAGAATTTTTAATAGAATTGTCTGACTACTGGTGGTGTAGCCAAAAGTTTTGGCAGTGGCACAGAGTTTGTTTTTGTGCACTTTGCCATTTCAGTTTTTATTTATATAATTATTATTTTTTTACATATTTTTAGGATGAAGTGAGGCGCAATCACAAGGATTTCACAAATGTCAACAGCTTTTACGGTCAAATAAATAAAAATGTAATTTTGGCTGTGCTGCCACTGATAAAACTTGCCATGGCTGTAAATGCAGCTGTGTGGTGCAGACAGTCCAACAGGTTTGTACTTGAGTTTTGGTGAATTAAATCACAGTAAATTATTTATTCTAGTATTACAGCTAGATTAGAAAAACTAATTTGTGTGCAAATTGATGACTCTGAATTTTACACAGGCGGACTTTAAAGGTAAGCACTAAGACTAGGACCTGGGCTACAAACTCACCAATGTGCCACTCTGGAGCAATAATTACATGACTCAAAGATAAGAAACAGGGTAGCACAGAAATGAAACGAAGGATAAACAAGACAATGTGATGAAACTGCATGCTGCAAAGCTATATAAGTGGAAGAAAATATGAGATGGAACCAGTTAGCTAAAAGGATAATAAGTGCCTTACCCCAAGCATCCACCCAGGCTCATCATCAGAGAATTAAATGAGAATGCTTTGCGGTTTTCTTCATCTCCAGGGAACAGGTCTGACAACAGGGCAAGCAGTAGGGTAAGGCAGGCCTAAGGAGACAACATGCATTTTTTTTTTCTTATTTCCTCAGACATTAAAAAGAGAATGGAGGCGTTTGATTGGCAGCATTTCTAAGTGAACTGATTTCAATCAACCTGGAAGGTCTAGATTTGGTCCAGAGGCAGGAAAACTCATTTACAACTACATTAACAACAAATTCATCCTTGGCACAGAGTCTTTCCTACAAGAAATCATAAGGCTCATTTCATGCATTTACATCACGTGGGATTTTATGGGGATTAAAAAAAACAAACAAAACAAAACAAAAAGCTTGCAGCGCTGTTAGGCATCAGCTGCACTAATATCAACCAGTATGTGGCACAGCTGGTCCAAAGTGTTTGTGCTCCAGTTTTGGTGAGTGAATTTCTAGCATTACAGCGCACTTCACCTTCCTGTGTAAATATGGTCTCTTCTAAGCTAACATCAAGGCTTCAACTACCTTAGCCAACGTGTGTGATGTAGAGACGATGGAGTGCAGTGGGAAAAAGCTTTTAATAATTCTTTTAACACAATATCAAAGGGAGGTGAATGGGTGGGTGGGGGGCGTCCATATAGTACATGACACTTCGCTATGTCCATTGTTGTTACCACTGGAGGAAGAAATCCCTGTTAAACACTCACCTGCTGCTACTACAATAGCTGTTTTAGTTTTGCACAGTTTGCACAGTTTTGCATGTAAAGCGCACCCACCTGTGCACAGAATTCAACAAGGCACACAGCTACAGCCTGCAGGGCAGCTTCCACCCAGTGAGGGTGCTGTGGTGAAATCAGAAGAGTCAGGCGCCGGGCCTGGGGAATGATCTGCAGGCCCAGCAAAACTCCCAGGCTGAGCATCCAGATAAACGGCCGGCGTCGACCGAAGCGGCCTCTCCACGAATCACTAGCAGAGCCAATCATGGGTATGAAGATCAAGCCCAAAACTGGAGTCACAGCTGGCAGAAAGAAAGATCCTGTTAGCCCGCTCACAGTGGTCCTCAAAGTTCAACCACTCACCAGGGAGGAAGTGACAGTGAGGAATGAGGATGATCGAGTCAGAATTTTATGTATAATGCAACTGCAGTTCTGTTCTGGTGGTACTTTGTGTGCTTTGAAGATATTACAGACAGCAAATGTCTGGAAAAAATTTACAGCCAGTTCAGTGACTGTAAGTTAGCTAATTAGCTAGCTAGCGAGAGATAATAAAATATATTCTAGTTTTTAGTTCAAATGTGGCCAACTTTGGTCATAGAAGAAGGAAAAATATGTTTCAGAGCAGTTTAAGTGGTATGTCTGTTACCATTTCTCAAATGAAAATTTAGGACTGGATTCAATATGCTGCAAAAATTCCTTTACAGTTCTGGTTTACCTACAGACGCTGCCTGTATTCATGCTGCTTCTCTGTTAATTTTACATCTCTTTGTAGTCATTTGTTGTAGTCATTTAACCTAACGTACACAGCCAGTTCCTTATATCTTCTGCCACCCTGTGCATATGTGTGTGTGTGTGCAGAGCCGCTACCTAATGCTATTTGGGATTCACATTAATCAGGTTGTGTGTTTCCATTTGCTCGCTTAATAAACATTAGTTCCCTGCTTTCTTGCTGACTAATAGCCATAGTATTTGGGTTTGCCAAAATTTGCCTTTGAACTGCCACTTTCTTGTGTACTTGCGCACCTGTGATGACTGCACTGCAGTCAAGGCATAAACAGTATAAAACATGGACGTAGTTTCTGGGCGGGAAAGATTAAGCCAATGCAAAAGTGCTTTGAAGCTCAAGTTTATCTGAGGGTTACCAGGTGGTATGGAAGCCTTGCTTCCGCCACTAAAAAAATGTTTGGTTTTTTTTTGCTATACAGAACTCGAAATTTCAAGTCATTTTCTCAAAATTTTGAGTTAGGTATCTTGAAATTTCAACTTAGCTCTGCCAATCACAAAGCTCCATGAAAGAGGTGATTTCCTTGTTACCTGGAAACAGATGATGCCAACACATGCACACTCAAAACCGGCTAGCGACAGTATGAGTTAGCTAGCAGTGCAAACATGAAGCTGATGCCTTCAGCTTTTAGTGGTAGAAACAAGCTTCCGTAGAATAAGGTGGTGATACCTGTGGCTGCAAAAAGACTTCCAGTCCTATAGAATTCTATTTAAAAGTCGGCTCTCCATCTTGACTTTTGTTAATACTTTCCTGCTGAGTTTACAGGCCCAGTCACTCATTTTGGGTCATTGAATAAAATAGTCTAATTTGTAAATCTTGGTCATACCATGTTTCAAAATACAGGATTATTTGGGGTATGAAAGTGCATGCTTATTGGCTATGGAGTTGTCAATCACGAGTTATTAGCCAATGATTGTGCGACTTTCTTGTCACATCTGTTTTGTTTGTTTGCTTGTCTTTTGTTGTTGTCTTTTTGTTTTTTTTGCAACCAAGATGGCAACGATGGAAAGCTCAACTCGAGGCTTCAAAATGAGACTTCACAAACAACCGTGATGTAACATTAGCCATGTCCATCTTTTACACTGCCTGCAAGGGACATGGAGGAATTTGTTAAAGATAAAACTAAACACACTGTACAAATCAGACCTAAGGATGTTATAGTCAAGTTTGAATCTAGAGATAAAATTTTGAGCTTCATTATTAATTTAATGCTCCTCTTGGGTAAATTTCATATAAATAAGGCAAGATCCTCCAGATCCCTCCCAAACTTCTGTTTTCTTAGTAGACTTCCATTCATATGTAAATATATTAAAGTTAACTACTAATAAGAAAGCAGAACTCACATTGCTGCATCTTCAAAATTCATCTTTGATTGATGCTGACTGATAATAATCATAATGTGCCTTTAATTACTGTATGAATTACTTGCCATGTTTTGTATTTTGTAGTTATTTATGCTATTTATTTTATGTTAGTTATTTATTAAACTAAGCAACCTAAAAACCACTTTTTACAATTTTAAACATGTAAATAAAAAAATAACTGACAAAGCCAGATGAAGCGTTTTGTTTTAAATTAATATTTCAGGTAGTAGTTATAGACATGTAGGTCCTCAGCTATCCACCAGGGGGTGCTGCAGCACCCTCAGTGCCCCTACTTAATATTGTACTATGACCAAAAAAGAAGAAACAAACAAACAAACAAAAACACAAACCAGACAATATGAGATGTAAAACAAACATGAAGAGATACAAAAATATTTCAAATGGACATTTAAAGAACACAGATGCAGAACAGCTACAAAAACTGTAATGCTCATTTGGCTTTTCTGTGTGTAGTTCACCACTTACCCAGCATCATAGTCATGTAGCGTTCCTCCATCCCGGCCTCCAGCAGTAGAGATGGGATGTAGACAGTTCCTGCAGCCATGCACACCTCTAGGCCACATGATAAAATGTTCACCAGCAATAGCTTCCACATCTGGCACTGAAACCACTTTTCCACCGCCATCTTTGCTTTTGGCTCTTCTGTTTTTTTTTTTCCTTTAGGGTCTTATTTGAATGTAAGAATGTCTTTGAGTCCTAATATGAAATATTAACTTCATGTAAAGACAATTTTCAAACAAAGGGGTTTCCCAGAAGGGTTTCAGCTGGTCATCAGTTATGGACAACTGCCATATCATGGTGTGCAGCGCTGTGTGAGGGACTCGGTCTTCAGAGAACAGCAAAGTCAACTTTCTTGAGTTTCCTTATTATTTGGGCGGCATTAGCTCCCCATTAGATTCAAACATCTTCACCCGCCAGTGCGGCATCTTCCTGCGTAATTCAAAGAAAGCACAGTAGGGTCTGAAAAACGTACCTTTCAGTTTTAAAATCTTTAAAACGATGACCCTCTACATTAGAGATGTTGAGCAGTGCAAAATAAACTAGACTTTTGAAAAAGACGAAACTCACTGAAACCATTCTGTGAACTTTTGAAAGAGGAAAAATAAGTTTTAATCATTGTGGTCCAAGTTGGCATTAACCCTCCCAATTACTTAGTTTATTAATGTTTTTAGTAATATAAAAAAATATACAGTGGAAGCTTAATTATAGATCAAAAAATACATTAAGTTTTTGCTTTAGTGCGGCTGCCGTACTGTCCAGTGTCTTGATGTGTGTTTATGGAGGAGGACAGTCTGTCTACAATTACAAAATTAGAACCTGCTGAATTTTCAACCACATGGTTTTTCAAATGGTTCAGTATCTTTTTCTGACAGGATTTTCTGTTTTTCTATTTCCTGTCATTTTTTTTTAAGCAAATCTCGACATTGTTCAGGCTTCTTGAAAATCTCTTCAGCGTGTTTATTGCTGGTTGGAAATTGCCTGATTGTGTCTCCATTTACGCCATTTCCCACAGATTTCACCGAAGGTTTAAAAAGGATCATTAAAGCCATCTCAAGGTGTTTGTGAGCACTTCTACAATCTGAACTTGTCTCATTCATAACTGCATGTCTCTTCCTTACATCAGTGCACACCTTAGCAGCAGTTTGTTGATTCTTAGAAAAGTGAACAGTGGCTTTAAGCTTTAGATGTAGCGAGGGGTAGACTGTAAGGTGTGCCAGGGATATATATGATCATTATGGTCTTAAGTGTTGCTGTAAGTAAACAGAGTTTTATGACTCTGAATTCTAACAAGAATGAATGATAAAGACTGTATAATTTTGCTAATATCTTATGATCTGTCTCTTTCTGGTAAATATACCTCATACATAGTTACTGTGTACAACCCATTCATTTTCTAATCTTTTCATCTGAAAGCTTTTGTGTGTGAGTGTGTGTGTGTGTGTTATTCACTTGTTAAACCAGAACCTCTTCTTTCTTGTAAACAGACACGCTCAAAAACATTAAGCAATAAACCGCAAATTTTTTCACTTGCCTTGTAAAACCCCTCAGATCTCTCCACATGCAGCAGAAGTTGTTGAGCCCGCAAAAGCCAGCAGTGGCTACTGGTGTCCTTTCTTTAAAGCTCAGCAGGTTGTGGCGTACGCCTCTGTGTGCGCCAGCATGACAATAAAGAGAAATACACTCCTGCAACAGGTGAGGAGATTCTGGTTCAGATCATGCTTTCGGTTGAACGCGTGGGCGGGCCTTCTGTGTCATCACACTGTAAGTTGTCCTATGACATTCCTATGCTGGGTTTTTTTTTTTTTTTTACATTTGAGTTCATATTATTTGCTCAGCTACAGCAGCACACATCCTGGTGTGCCACTCAGGCAGTTCTGGATTTGTAGAGGCTGAGTTAGACAGGTCGAAGGTACATTTGGAAGTGCACAACTGGGAAATGAAAAACAGGCCGTTCAATAAGCAGTCGTACATTTCCTTTTGTCACTTCCTGTTACTGCATCTACAGCCTGATAAGAACTACTGACTACTGCCCGGACTGGGCCAAAGATAAATGAATATATGTATAAACAGCCACAGTTCTTCGTGCTAGTCAATCAATCTAAGCTCCTTAGTTTAATCTATAAGTGTCATGTCCATTTGTCATGTCAGTACACACCTTAGCAACAGTTTGTTGATTCTTAGAAAAATGAATAACATGTTTAGGCTGGCAACAGTTCTTTGTGATATTCTTGAAATGATGTCATACAACTAAACAAGTAAAAATGCTAATAAGCATCAATGGTTTACTGCAGAGGTGGACGTGTAGAGATAAATAGGCGCTGCTCATTCAATATAGCAAAATCTTATTGTAGTCTGTGATAATTAAGGCTAATTTGTCACATTAGTATTTAGTATAGAGGTCAGTTTCATGGGGGAACTTGCAAGCTAGTCCAGAATCAGTGGGTCACTACTGTACTGTAATCCTTTCTATCACCCCCCCACACACACACACACACACACATGTGTGTGTGTGTGTGGGGGGGGGGGTTGATAGACAGTATTGAGACAGTGGATATACTTCCATCTTCAGGTGTTGTTTGTAGTAGAATATGTTGCAGTTTAAACAGAGATTTAAGAGACAATGTTAATAATCCCAACAGTGAATAATGAGTATTTTATGATTCCTTAATATCTCATGATCTGTTTCTTTGTGGTGTATATATCACTTATATAACACAAAGAAACACAGTAGTGATTCTAGGGTCTGTTGAGGTTAGGGCTGCAGCTATCCATTTATTCTATAAATAAATTAAGTAATTGGATAAGAAATAATTTGTCTTATTAATGAGCAATAATAAATATTCAAAAGGGGAAAAAACAAGGGTCCTTCAAAATGAACTGCTCATTGGTTTCCTGTTTAGAAACCAAACTGCATACAACTGTGAAAAAACTAAACCTTTTATTGTATTTACGTGCCATATTAAAATCATATTTTTAAAGAAATACTTTTGGTTAACGCAAACATAAATAAATGAGGTGTATCCCATAGTTAAGGCCAGATTAGCAGCATTTAGTAAGCAGTCATTCCTGTTATACTCTTTTAACGTCCTTTGAAGTCCGCGCCCTGGGGAGCATGCGCAGTTGATACCTTGCAAATTCTAGGTGGATGAGAACGCGGATGTTGCGCTGACCGTCTGATAACGAAATTTACGTCACTGGTACTCAAGCGGATCCCAGCGGAAAGTATAATCCCTGGTCATGTTTATAGTGTTGGTGCCTTTTCGAGCATTTTTAATGAAATCATCTGACGAATAACATGTTTTGTTATTGTACGAACAAGCTGTGCATGAAGTCTGTGCACACTTTTATCTTTTTATAGTGAGTCAAATTCTGTTCCGGAGAATTTTGCTTTTAATTACCTCCAACACAGAGGTTTGTTTTTGGTAGTGTTCATGTCATTCTGGCTGTAAGATAGCTTGAAAAGATTTTAATTCATTCTGATGAAACTTTGTAGAGGTGGAGAGTGGGGTCTATTAATGATTACATTTAATTTAAATTTTATTTAAATTTGGCTTACGTCCACCAATGGACGTGATTTATTGGTTGAAAACTGACAAAAAACAACAACTTATAACTTAAAAAAGTGTGGTGTGTTTGATGTTTAGAAAACAATTTTAAGAGCTTATTTATGATTTCCAGAACACTGAAAATTGTATTCATGCATATTGATGATTTGCTTATGGCAAATGACACTATGATGTCACTATATCAAGGCAGATGTAACCACTTGATGTCATCCACTATTTTCAGACTTAGTGTCGCCATGATAGATTGATGCCAACCTGTGGCATTTGTCTTCATTAGGGGCCAGTGGGGCCAGGCCCCACCAGATGTCGCTGTTGAGCAGTGCATGGCATTCAAATCAACAATACATATTTTTCTCCACAATTAACTAATATTTTTGTGCTTTATTAATGCTCTGGGTTATGTTTTGCCATAACATAACCCAGAGCATGTATTTTTTGGGTTTTAAGGGTTTTCACAGAAACACCACAACTATGACAAGTGTCATTTCAGCACATCCTTAAAATACTTATGTTGCAACCTCACCGTTTCACAATAGCTCTTGACATCAAGTCGTACAATGAATCTGCTGAGAGACAGAAAAGCAAGTTTGTGTGAGTGCAGGGGACACTGCAGGGGGAGGTAAATCTGTACTGAAGGCTAAAAAGTTAAACCTCTAGAAAACCGACTCTCCTGTCAACGTCATGAGAGGGCAGAGTTGACACCACTGTTAACTATACGCAGTATGACTGATCAGAGATTTAGTGCCAAGGGGAGTGAAGCTAATGCTACTGAGCTTGAGTTTGGTGTATTTACCTTACAGATGCAACATGTACGCTTGTTCCTGCTGCTGAGTGTGAATGCTCCTCTTTAATTAATTAAAAATGCAAGTATTGTATTATCTAACTATCCAAAAGTAAACACTTTTCTGGTCTTGTAGAGTCCATTTGTCCTCCTTCGCCTGGTTCAAAGGGTCCATCTTCCTCCTCTGAATTTTGCCCTTGTTGCTGGCAGTTTGAGAGAAGTCTTCATCTTCCCTTCTGAAGTTGAAAATTCCACACCTGTAAGTGTCCCATGATCCACAGTGGCCTCTCCATAAGCTCACTTAAAAGTTAACTGCTGTGAGGTTGCACTGCAGAGCGCGAACCCTACACCTGTTTGACACTAAAATGTGAAATCTGATTGGTTGCAGAGGGTTCCTGATTTAACCCCTTTTCTTCATAATTATATGTTAGATTACAAAAAACTAATTACAAAAATATTATAATATAATATTAATATAAAAATATATTAGAATATTAATACTATAATGTATAGTGTTACAAAGTTCATTTTAAAAAGTAGTTATATGTAAAATGATATTAAGTGACACTGATTATATTTTTTAATGATACAAACATTGCATCATAAAAAATTTCACAGGCATTTGTTTATTGTTCACATTCATTCAATTTGTGGATATATGAATATAATACATAAATATCTATTTTCATTACTTTTCTGTAATTTACCATTTTGCTAATATAAAACACATCATCTGTGAAACTACCATAATTATACCGTTTCGTAAATAGCTCATATAAAGCACTTTTCTACTCTACTCGAGCACTCAAAGCATTTATACAGCAGGCCTCATTCACCCATTCTTTCTACACTCAAGTGCTTTGCATCTAACATTCACACTCCAATGAACACATCAGAGACAAACTTGGGGTTCAGTATCTTGCCCAAGGATACTTTGGTATGAAGACTGGAGCAGCCAGGAATCAAACCACCAACCTCCTGATTAACAGGTATCCTGTTCTACCTCCTGAGCTACAGCCACCACAAACAGAACCTGGTATCTGCAGGTGGTTCTCCCATCCAAGTACTAACCAGGCCTGACCCTGCTTAGCTTCTAAGATCAGATGAGATTGGGTGTGCTCAGGGTGGCACAGCTGTAAACTGACAGCTTACTAATACTTGCACATGTTATATACTCATAAATAATAATATATTAAAAAAATAATAAAAAATTATACAGTTTTTCTTTTTGCCACCCACCAGTACCTCCACACCTAATGACTGGTACTGTCTTTTGACCGCAATAAACAAGGTGCCACGAAATATTTGGGCTGCCCACAGTAGAAGCACACTTTTGCCATCATCACCACTGCCATTCCTCTGGTGTTAGTTTTGCTCTGCACACCCGCATCAGCTCCCCTGGAGACTCCAGAGAGGAACTCGGTGTAACGATACCGGAAATGGAAGGCAAGGTGGACTGTGGTGGAAAAAGTCAAAAGTGGCTTACGTGTTGGCTAGGATTGTAGTTCTTTTTCATTAACAGGTGTCTAGATGCCTCCTCCTCATGGAGGGGGCCATCGAAGAAGTGCTTGAACTCTTCAATAAACACAATAAACACAGGAAGTTGTCTCAATAGGATTTGAGGAGATATGACTCAGCCCATTTCAAGGCTCTAAGCGACTATATGAGAGAGCTTATTGTAATAGGTTAGGAAAGGCACAGGGAGCACAGATGAATTATAAGGAACACTGTATCAGCAATCCCCCACAGCGGCCCAGCTCACCTCCAAATGGGTTGGGAGGAGGGCATTTCAGGGTATTTTGCCATCCATCCATTCGTTCTATTCTGCTTATCCTGTTCAGGGTCGCGCGGGGGGGGGGGCTATCCAAGCTGGCATAGGGCATGAAGCAGGGTACACCCTGTACAGGTCGCCAGCCTGTTGCAGGGCTAACACAGAGAGACAGACAACCATTCACACCTATGGGCAATTTAGAGTGATCAATTGACCTAACCTCAGTAACTGCATGTCCTTGGACTGTGGGAGGAAACCGGACTTGTTTATATATAATATATTATTAAAGAATTCATTAAAAAAATAACAATAAAATATTCAAATGTTATATAACTATGACTATTTAGGAATCCACCAGAATTGTGTAATTAAAACCTCACACCACTGTTACTATACTTTAGTTTTACAGTATCAGTCAAAAGTTTGGACACACTCTCCCATTCATATGAATGGGTACTGTATATTTTTATTTTTTTTTATACATTTTTATTTTGTTTTTAGGTTTCTGTTTCAGTTCAGTTTAATTTTTTAAATGTGAGTTTGTGAGAGGCAGATTTATTAGATCAGAAAATATAAAGAACAATATAAAGAACACTTTTTGAAGGCAGCTGACTCACAGTAACATAGACTGTCACAGAAACACCAGGTGGCTGTGACAACACATTTGACAAAATTGACAAAGACTAAAGAAATGTCCTCTATACTTTTATTTTTGAGCACACAAGTTTGCTTCAGTTCTTTCTTTTTTCTTTTTTTTTAATTTCAGTGTGACTTTTATTTGTATTTTAGTTACCAAACGTTTTACCACACCTTGACAGATAGTGGGGGAAATAATTATTTGCTAAATGTGTAAGTTTGGCCACAAAGAAATGAAAAATCTACATTTTTTAATGGTAGTTTCAGTTTAATAGAGAGAAACAGAATATCAACCAAAAATCACACATCACAAAAAAAAAAAGCACATAAAATTTCTAAATTTATTTGCACGTCATTGAGTGAAATAAGTATTTGATCCATTACAACTCAGCCAGGATTCGGGCTCCCTCAGATTGTGTGCCACATGGGCATGGCCAGATTACGATCGATCAGTCAGTTACAGATATTCCTGATCTCATCTTAAAAAGCGCCCCTGTCCGCAGCATCAGTTTCTTCCATTCTAACCTCTCCACCACCATGGGCAAGACCAAAGAGCTATCAACGGACATCAGGGACCAGCTTTTAGACCTGGACAAGGCTGGACTGGAGCTACAAGACCATCAGCAATGAGCTTGGTGACAAGGTGACAACTGTTGGTGTGATTATTTGGAAATGGAAGAAATATAAAATGACCATCAGTTACCTTCGGCCTGGAGCTGCATGCAAGATTTTGCCTCAAGGGGTGAGGATTATCCTGAGAAAGGTGGTGGATCAGCCCAGAATTACACGGGAGGAGCTTCTTAATGATCTGAAGGCAGTTAAGACCACAGTCACCAAGAACACCACTGTAACACACTACAGCATAATGGCTTGAAAGAAGGTGCATGTACAGGTCTGTCAGTAGCAGAACAGCTTAACCATTTTTGGAAGAAAACAATGTTATAGACACTTTCCAGTCTGGTTTTTGCAAATTGCACTAGATACTTTGTTACGTAAAGTATCTAGTGACATTTTGATGGTAGCATACTCTGGAGAGTTAACAGTTCTGGTTTTATTAGATCCCACCTCTGCTTTTGATACCGTTGATCGCAGTATCATGATAAACAGGCTTAGGGATCTGTTTGGAATTACTGGTGTTGTTTTAGAATGGTTCATGTCATATTTATCTGAGAGATCTTTTACTCTTCATATGAATCAAGTGATGTCTGAAACAACAGTTTTGCCCTGTGAGGTACCTCAGGGATCTGTTGAGGGTCCAATTCTCTTTTTATTTATATATTCCCTCTAGGCCAAATTATAAGATGTTACAATGATGCTTCTTATCATCTCTATGCTGATGACATTCAGTTATATTGTTCTTTCAGAGCCTCTGAGGTTTATAAATTGTCCAGTTTAAATAATTGCCTGACAGAAATCAAGCAATGGTTAAACAACAAGTTCCTCCAGTTAAATACTGATAAAATGGAAATATTAAATTATTGCTCCTGACCACATGATTTTGGAAATTAGGCAAAATATCAGCTTCTTAGGCCCTTCTGTTCAATCACTCCAGTTTTGGCTTCTCTTCATTGGTTGCCAGTAAATTTTAGATTTCATTTTAAAATTTTAGTTTTAACTTTTAGGGCCTTACATGACCAAGCTCCCCAGTATATCTCTGACCTGTTGAAACTATATTCTTCATCTCTCTTAGCTCTCAGATTATCAGGTCAAAGGTTACTGTTGGTCCCAAGCACTCGTTTCAATAAATTTTACTTAAGTTTGCCAGTGAACATCTAAATGATTCAGCGAAGGCCCGGGAGAAGTGCTGATGAAACCAAAATTGAGCTCTTTGGCATCAGCTCGATCTGCCGTGTTTGGCGGATGAGAAATGCTGAGTATGACCCAAAGAACAGCATCCCCGCCATAAAGCACAGAGGTGGAAACATTATGCTTTGAGGCATAAAAGAGCCAATGGACAGAGCCATGTACCGGAAAATCTTGTAGAACCTCCTTCCCTCAGTCAGAGCACTGAAGATGGGTCCTGAGTGGGTCTTCCAGCATGACAATGACCCAAAACATGCGGCCAAGGCAACAAAGGAGTGACTAAAGAAGAAGCACATTGAGGCCATGGAGTAGCCTAACCAGTCTACAGACATACAGAAAATCTCTGGAGGGAGCTGAAGCTTCGAGTTGCCAAGCAGCAGCCAAGAAACCTAAGAAAGGTTTCTGTAAAGAGGAGTGGACCAAAGTCCCTCCTGAGATGTCTGCAAACCTGATGACCAACAACAAGAAACATACTGTGTTCACCAACAAGTTTGCCTTTAAGTACTAACTTGGGAATCAAATATTTATTTCACTCAATGATACACAAATCAATGGTCAGCTTTTATGTAATGTGTTTTTTCTGGATTTTTGGTTCATATTCTGCCTCTGTCCATTAAAATGAATCCACCATAAAAATTAGAGACAGTTCATTCATATGTGATCCTGCTGCTTACAAATTCAGCAGGGGATCAAATAATTATTTCCCCCACTGTACTTTATTTTCAGTCTTGATTGTGACAGTCCCAGTGAGGTGCAATATATACACTTAATATCAAAATGCCCCCTCACCTTTAACCTCATTTCTACTTGTAGATTTAATTAACCCCTGACCTTTCACTGTATATTGTGTCTTGTACGAGGGGGTGCTGATAAGTTCCTGGCTTTGCCCCGTGGCAGATGAAACAGAAAAACGAGTGTGGGGGCATTTGAAAGCCTAATATCTTAGTCTGTAATATCTTAACTGTGCAAATATCAGGTTTTTTGAAGTCTTATAACTGTTTTTCTTTTAGCGATAAGCTGTGATGGCAGAGGCACAAGCGAGTTTCACATCGTCGGGAGTTACGGGCCCTCGTGAAGTTTTTGTTTCTCCAGGAAAAGACAGCAAAGGACATTCACACTGAGATGTCACAAACACCGGGGGGGGGAAGAGTGTCCTTGACCTGGCCCCCTCAGACTATTATCTGTTCCCTAACTTGAAGAAACACCTGAAGGGGCATCATTTTGAGGACATCTCTGACGTCAAACATGCTGCTGAGAGGTGTTTTGAGACCCAACCAAAGGAATTTTATTTTTGAAAAGTCTTGAAAAGTTGCAACAACCCTGCACCAAGTGCATCAGTCTCAGGAGGGTATATGTTGAATAAATGTGTTATTTGATAACTCTTCTTTCTGGGCAAAGCCAGGAACTTATCAGCACCCCCTCGTATGTTCACGCTTTTATTATGTGCTGTTATTTTTATTGGGGTTCAAGGCCTCACTGAAAGAAGAATTTCTGTTGTGTAAAGCTCTAAAGATCTCAGGTGGGATTAGATTTGTTGGTGGGGTAATTATGATTTATTGGAGGCCACCTAAAAACTAAACTGTATTCAATGTGTTCTGTGTAATATCTAATTAGACAGAGAGGTCCATATATGCACACACAAACACACACACCCACAGAAATCAAATGTTCTTCCTACCCCTCAGGGTGTGGAGTGTCTCAGCAGCACTGCTACTAAACTGATCTAAAATCAGCATTCTGGTGATCAGATCTGATCGACATCTAAAACACGGTGCTGCTGCTGCACACGTTGCCCCTGAATGGTAGTCAGCGAGTACTGCAGTTCACCACGCCACTCAAACAGAGCTCAACGGCACAAAACAAGTAGTTAATCTGTATAAAAAGTAGGTTGCCTTTATTAGAAGCTGGGAAACCAAAAACATTATCAACATCGTCGTTAATACTTTTTTTTTTTTAAGACCACAATATTGCCATTACCACCATCATCATCATCATCATCATCAGTGCTTCGCACTTTTTCCACAACATGCAAAAAGATTCAAGAGTTCAGCGTTCCTTTTCCACACTACTGACAAAATCTTCTCCACTTGGTCTCCTGTAGGAATCACAACTTGGCTTACATTTACATTGCCAGTACAACTGAAGGTAGATCCAAAAGAGAGAGAGAGAGAAAAAAAAAGACATCAAAGAGAAAAGAAGAAATCTTAGAATGGATGAAAGAGGAGAAATTTGTAGCCTTATGCCATGTGCCTCCTGCAGGATGATGGATAGGAGCCTCATTCAAGCCCTCAGTGCTGTGAACTACGAGCCGCCATCTGACCCTACTGCTAACAGCTCTTGGAGCGTTAGGTTGACATAAACTTTTTTTTTTTTAAACTTCATATTATTATCCAATCGGAAAATGACAGTAGCTACAGACTGGTGCCAATTCAGGACCTGAACGTAGAAAAACACACTAACCTGCGAACGAGGACAGTCGGAAAACAATCGAATGTGCTTCTGAACCAGGGACTAGGTTCGAGTGAGTCCTGTACGCATCCAGGACTGATTTCTATTGCAGCCTCAGATTTAATGTGAAAACACGTTCCCAAGACCGCAATACTGACTCTTTTTTTTTCTTCCTATTTTTTTGCTTTGACATCAAACACTACTCATTGCGAAAAAAAAAAGATAATCTCACAAGTGCTGCACCTGATCTCCGAGTCACTAGTTTTGAGATCGTTTTATGGCTTTGGATCACTGATCATACAGATTGTTGACTTGTTTTAAGCCAAATTTGCCTTGTAGCAAAGACCTAAAACTTAAGGACAGATTACATTCTCGGGCCTCCAGTGACAAAATAATCAGAGCCACGACCGAAACTCAATGAAAATTAAGGCATTGACAGAGAAACGAATGCCGGATATACACCGAGCTGCCCGCTTTTTAATCTACTCCGAGTCTCAGGACTGTGGAATTCTGGAGTTAAAAAGGTGTCTACTTGTGGAAACACTAATGTGGGCAACAAAAAGCCTCTAAGAAACAGACATCACTAAGCTGACGTGTTTCGGGGTGGGATGGAAAGGACAGAAAGTGAGTAATTAATAAAGGAAGGATGGCTGATCCAACCATCAGGCAAGAACAGATTGGATAGGGTCGATGTTTTTTCTTTAAAATCAAGATACATTTTATTTCTTTTTCTTAAAAAACAAACATTACAAAAAAAATCTGAATAGAGAATTAGAACAATGAACCAACAGGAGAAAAAACATTCATTTTTAACTCTGGAAAAAAAAAGAAAAAAGAAAAACCCCATCTTTCTTAAAACAAAAAGGTTTCAGGATGCCTGGCACAAGGGCTTGAGTGTTAAGAAGACGCTGTAGCCATGCGGGGAATAGAAAATGTGTTTTATTTTAAAAAGGAGGTTATTAGAAAGCCTGAAATACAACAACAGAAACTGTTTCACAAAGGCAACTGATGGGCTTGGAGAAAAAGAACAGGAAGGAACCCAAAAAAAATTTAAACATGTACGCAAGGGCGCACACACGCGTTGTCCTGAAATGTGCAACGGTGGCGGTCTGACATGTAGCAAACACCCAGTTACACCTCTAATGAAGCAGCAGCTACAAACCATTCAAATCAAAGCGTCTTAAAGGAAGCGTGGTGAGCTTTGAAATGGAATTTAACAGACGCTGCTCTAACTGAAGGAACCATTTAAAATAACCACCTATTGCTACCCTCAAGAGCAAATCAGAGAAGGTGAAGGCTTCACCTCTGCCTGCATGTGCTCACTCAATGTTGGTTTTCAAATACAGCGCTTAACTTACTGACAATATCAGTAATCAGTTAAAAAAAAAAAAAAGAAAGAAAAAATGAGCGTGGCCAGTAATGACTGATAACCGCAGGGGAGGAAACAAAAATAAACGGCAGTAAAGCGATGTGCTCACTCTCAGGACGGATGCTTGCTAGCACAGTTTTCACGCTAAAATCCAGAATGGATGAAGAGAAAATACTAAGTCCTTACATATGCTGTATGGCCACAGGAGCACTATGTTGAAGCTGGAGGCAGCAAGAAAAGGTGGGGTGGGGAGATGCACACCAAGTCCAAACCACTGAGCCAGGCCACCAGGACCAAAAAAAAAAAAAAAAAAAAAAAAATTCTAAACGCAGAGCAAAAAAAAAACAAACCCCAAAAACAAACAAACAAAAAACAAAACAAAACAAAAAAATCCAGAAGAAAATAAAAATAAAAAACACTGAGAACAGACAGAAAGAGAGAGAGAGAGAGAGATGTGGAGGATGGGCTTCAAATGGGTACCATCTTCTAGTCTTCTCCAGAGGGTGCCTCCTCTTCTGAGCCATCCTCCTCTTCTTCGTCGTCCTCCTCCTCCTCTCCTCCTGCAGCCTCCTTTGTCTTCTTGGGGGCGGGGAGCTCTCCTTCTTCTCGGCCTCCTCCTCTTCCTCCTCCAGGGGACTCTCAGGATCTTCCTCCTCCTCCTCCTCTTTGGGTGAGCTCTTCTCCATGGCCTTGGTGCTGGGGCGCCCCTTCCCCTTTCCTTTCATCGGGCTGGGGGTCACTACAGAGAGAGACAGACAGAAATCGGTCAGTAATCATGGGACTAATCACACAGATGAATAGTTTAAACTGTTTTTTTTCTACACATGGACTTTACCTGGGTGAGCTGCCAGGTGTATTTTGTGACTCATTTAGGTTTTGTTTTTTTTTTTAAATCCATAGGCAAGCCCCTGTCTTTTATTTTGAAAGTTCAGTCACTGTTCCAGGATTTGGATCAGGTGTCGGTCTGACTCAAAGGCTTTACTTGGAACTAATGAGCTGATTTATTCAAATCAGCTCATCAGTTCTACGTCAGCAGCAGAACACTAGTTGCTTGCCGGAGAGCTAATACAGCATGGATGAAGCACTTAGCCAATGGTCAGTAGGTCAGCTATTTAAAATCTGCAACACCAACAGCTTTGTCTCTGGATGTCTACAATAATATTTGACTGAAATACACAGTTTGGTCACACAAGATGACTGAAAAGTTCAGACAATGATTCCCTGCCAGCTTTACTCTGCGTCTCCTTATCAAATCCAGTCTGTTAGGAGGTGCACTCACAATGAGAGCAGGGAAAGGAAAAAACTAGTGTGCTCATAAATAACAGCAGTAAAGACTCTCACACTAAGCCGAAATAAAATTCAGTAAATTTATATTATTAAGTGTATTTGTTCAATTTAATTTCACAAAATTATGAAAGAAATGTTTAAGTTGAGCCTTAAATATCAAGGAATGATATCTTGTTACAATGAGGAATACAGCGTATTCATTTAATAATGCTGGTCAGTACTGGGTGCTCTGCACTGGCACACACCTGAAGTAAAAGGTATCAAGGTGGTGCTAATATTTACATGACTCAATACTTTTCTGTTCATGATCCACTTAAAGGTGGTGACATACATTTACACCAGCTTTAAACTTATCATGTGCTCCAAGCCCACCAGTCAACAATGAAGGAGGGAATGCTGTTTACATGCTATGACTCCACATTTAGGAGTCTATGCACAGTCCTGTAATAGCTTGCTGCAGTATCACTGTTTCTTCTGTTAACCAACATGGAGATTTAATGTCATTGATGCCATTACCAATATCTGAGAGAGGAGCTATTTGCTAAGGTCTCACTCTAGTTTCTGACAGCGTATTGGTCCAGTCAGTTTCACCAGTTAGCATTGGTCACCAGCACAGAAGGTTTTTTTTTGTTTGTTTTTTTAACTGTGGTTGGAACATGAACACAGTGGAAAATGACCTGGCAAAGGCCATGGCTTTTGTATATATTTCTCTGAATGTCCCAGAAAACAGCTGTCAATATAAATTCCAGAAAAGAGGTAGCATTTTAACTCCACAGCGAGATGAAGACTGTATCAAAACCAGATGGACCAAAGTTGGAAATCTGAAGTTGAACAGTCCAAATGAATGATGTGCTTAACTTATGACCAAAGAGCAACTTGCAGGTTAAATTTATCCAAATTCATATATATATATATATATATATATATATATATATATATATATATATATATACATACATATATATATATATATATACATACATACATACATATATATATATATATATATACATACATACATACATATATATATATACATACATACATATATATATATATATATATATATATATATATATATATATATAATTTTTATTGAAAATGATCGTTGCATGATTTTCCATGAATTGCTGGACACAAAGGCTAAAATTCAGATGAAAACCACACCGTCACATGACGGACCTGTCTCCGCCTTCTGCCTCAGCGCTCTGTGTGGTGGTGAGCCTGAGCAATAGTGAGGTTGTGAGTTTTTGCAGTTTCTTCATAGTAAATTATTGTGAATGTGTCGGGCTGCACAGACTTGAGCCTTACAGGACAGTTTTACAGACAGGAAGAGGATGGAGGTTGTTTAGTGTGGGTGAAGTGCCGGAACTTCATTGCTGCCTCTGTCATGAAAAACACGTTCAGCACTTGTTTAAAAAAAAAAAAGATGACAATCGTAGAAACTGGGGGTTCCCGCACAGCACCTATCAGATAAAGTGCAACAGAAAAGTGTCCTCTCCCTCTCAACACCATAGACACATGCAGATTTCTGTAAGACGATGCAATATGATTGACAGCAGCTGGTCCTCACACCTTAGTTTCTGTTACAGGTAAGCTTCAACAGTCTAATAGTTTTGTTTGATTCAATATTGAGTGTGTGATAGCTTCACAGTGTTGTTTAGTAAAACATTGGCTAATATTGGTTAGCATCACTCACTTTCTGAGATACCTGCCCAGTACCCACGTACCAAACTAATTCCTCAATGGTGGCTGTTATTTCTCCTCCATCTGTTTCAGGTCTCATTGATGCCTAACGGGCTCATAATTATAGCGCCGTGATCAATCACATATGTACCTACACTTCAGTCATATATTTACAGCGGGCATCGACAGCCGCACTCCCTCGTGGTATGTCGCAATCAAGCTCCACGTGTGGTACGGGAGGCATAAACTCTGTTTAAGTCATTTTAGTGCATACAGACATTTCTCTGGGAAATCATTTTCCTACAACCTGCAGTTGTTCAGCTGATCAGGGCTGGTTATCAAATATGCCATCTTGATTCAGCTTTCATGCATCACTTGTAGCAAAAATAAGTGAAGCACAAACATTTCACTGCCCTGCCCTTGTCTCTGAGAGCACGTTAAAATGAAGACGATGTGAACGGACTTTAGAGCAGCAGCTGTAACCTGCTTTCTTTGTAGATATAGTTTTTCACAATGTGATCCATCACTGGAGGTCAGGATTCAGAGCCAGCAAGCTAATCCACTTAATATTAGGGCTTCAACTTTCGATTATTTTTGTAATCAAGTATTCTATCGATTATTCCATTGATTACTCGAGTAATCGGATAAGAAATACTTCTTTTGTATTAACAGTTCATCTGAAAAAAGTTTCTTTTGGACCCTAGAAAAACATTTCCTTTCACTCCACGTGAGCTCACGTCTCTAAACAGCTGCCTGCTGCTGTTGTGTTATCAGTGTTTTTGTTGGAAAACTGGGGGCTGCAAAAGCATAATGGTGTAATCCTTTGTATTCACAAGCATTCTCCTAAATACGTTTCTACTGCACATCTATATTTAGCCACTAGTCAGGGATTAAAGCATACAAAAATATTTTGACGGGGTAGCTAGTGCTAATAGTGGTGCTTGCTAGCAGTATGTCTATGGTTATAGCGATCTGTTCTGGGAGCTGAAGTAGAGAAAAAATAACAGCTGAAATGCTCAGCACAGTGAGCACAACTCACAAATACGGCAGAGAGCGGAGGAGGTGTGGAAAAACATGTCAGCGACGATCCGCTCAGTGTTAAAGGGAATCCGTCGCAGCAACAGAGAACTTTTTAGAATCTGAAGATTTTTTTTTCCAACGCCTGAGCCCCACTCCAGTCCAGTAGATGGCGGTAATAAGCTCTAAGCTGGTTTGCCCACCCCCATTAAACCCGCAAGAAGAAGACAACTACCGAGACGTTTAATGCAGCTAATATGGGTGAAATGCTCCACTTACACGGAGACACCTGAATGCTGCTGAGTTTAAACGAAGCATCAAAGCAACAAATTTGCTTCGAGAATTTTTTATAATCTAATTATTTGAGTTACTCGAGAAATCGTTGCTGCCCTACTTAATATATTCCTTTAATATTAATTAAAAGAATAAACGTGCACATTCTGACAATACCTAAAATACACAAGCTGGGTCTAAGAACGAGGGCTTCGCCTCTTCTTCCTGCACCTGCATTGTGATTGGTCGCCTCACCTGTGGCCTTTAGCCGGGGCTTGGGGCTTTTCTTCTCCTTGTCCGTCCGTCGCCGTCGAATCACCTTCTTGCTTCTCTTCTTGGAGTGACCGTAGTCACTGTCATCGTCATCCTCCACCATGAAGTCCTCATCGCTGCCAGACTCATCAGCTGCAAACGGGACACAGGAGACTCTCACAGACAGAACACAGAGGCCATCTAATCTGAACACGAGTTTCTGTTTACAAAGACATTTTGTATAGACTCCTGAACAAAAGTGCAGCATGTACTTTCTCAAATTTGTTTACCATGTGTCTGTTTGAGGACGTGGTCCAAAAAGTGTTTGTAGAAATGTTAAAGATGATCACAGAATATCAATCTCTTACAGCATGCTTAAAATTGAAAACATATTTTTGGTGGAGTGTGTAACCCAGGGGTGACTAAAAGTATTTAGATAAAAGTTTAGGGCAAAGCCTCCAAATGGGGCTGTTATGTTATCCTGACTTTTATTTTATATTTTCATTAATGGTGGCAGGATATCCCCATCAGTGACATGTCTTGTTGGTGAAGGCATGAGCGGCTGTATGAAAGTGTGCTGTGTTTTACATACGGTCCATGTAGGACTCCTCTTGATCTTCATGCTCCTCATCCTCGCTGCCTCCATCTCCCAGCAGGATCTCTCTCTGTTTGGACACGGCCTTCGAGGCTGCCTGGCGCACCGTACGCTTTCGACTCACTTCCCTGTCGTCATCACTGTCATCTACACAAGAAAACACACACACAGAGATATACAATGGCTCAGAGGATGATGGGTAAAAAAAGAACGGAGGTGATAAAGGGCCTCAGTGACATTCTGTTTAAATGTTTGTTTTTTTATTTCAGGTGTCATGCAGCTTTTCCCTCTTTTTTTTAAACAGAGCAATCATTCACACATTAATCTTTCCACTGGTGTCACAACACATCAAAACTCCTACAGTATTTAACTATGTAGGTGGAAGCATCACTGGATTCTACAAATTCCATTAAGAGCAGCTCAGGATGGAGCAACAAGCCCTCCACATCAACTCCTTCTGGTTCTTTCTTTTTTTTTTTTTAAGCTTTTATGAGTTGGTTGTAGCCTTTGGGTGTTTGTTTGTTTTTGAAAGAAAATTATACACCTATGCGCACAGACACTGGGCTATATGGCAGGGTTGGACACTCTTCTTCATAGTTCTATTGTCTAATCGTACAATTGCTGCAGTGCCAGGGCAGGCAGGGGGTAAGCATGCACCCACCCTCCACAATGTATACTGTGTGGTCCAAACACAAAAAACACAACACTGATGCTGCTGGTGAGAGGGAGGCACTGGGGAATGCATTTCCCACTTCAGCATGACGAGCAAGAACACAGACCACACTGGCAGCAGAGCCTGGCTCACACACATGCTGTAATTAATGGATGTAAGTGAGCAGAGTCATCTGAACCGCTTAAAAAGTTTTTTTTAATTTACTTTTCCTGCTTTATGCTTATAGTCCAACCTTGTGCAATGTGTTTACATGTTGAAACTGGCTCACCTGCGTCTCCTCTACTCAGCACCCACACACAGCTTTCACTGTGACACACGTCCAGTGGGGTGTGTGAGTGACTATATCAAACTACCTATAGATGTTTTCCTGTCCACACTGCATGCAGAAGTATGTGATTAGTTTTAGCCTTTAAAAGGAATGCTGCAATCATCTCTTTTAACTGTACAAATGGCAGGTTGAACATGGCCCTGTTTCCTTGTTGTCACATTCAACCTGAGAGTGGAGCAGCAAAGCAAAGCAGTGTAGTTAAATGGCACATATACAACCCTGATATGACACAGTGGAGCAGTGCAGTGCAGGTAGCTTTATGCTATGCAGAACATTTGAGTGCCCACACTGCTGGTCCCACTGCACCCACCATGCTGGGAGAGGTTAATTATTCAACTGCATGTTGATGAGGGAGAAATATAAAGGGTGTTATTTTTAGTGATCTAAATCAGCCGCATGAAGTTCGCCATAGACTCTGTGCATCTACCAACAGCTCATGATAAAACCATTAAAAAAAAAAAAAAAAGATAGATATGAATATGTTATTGTTTGGACCATGATCAAATTAATAGATTAATCACAAATACTGTTATGTTGTCAGCTTTTATCAGCACAGCTCAGCAGATGACAGTGACTGACTGGCCCCGTCCATCGTAGCTTCCGTTCACAGCAATAAATCAAAACTGTGTCACGGCGTCAGGAAACGTTGTAGGCAAACGATTCAATCGGCTGAGAATGTGGGAGGAATAAATGTCTAGGAGAGCACATGCAGTGCTCTCGAGCCGTGGCGGTTTACACGAGATACCCTCCAGTTGGATAAGTAATGTCAAGAGATCGATGTCAATGGCACCCATTTCTCTCTTTATCATTTAAGATAGAAGCATGAGGATAACACTGTCGAATCCGGCAGCTACAACACAGTGTCAGGCTGCGTAGAACAAAGTTGATGAGCTGACATCCACCTTGTTTGGTCACATCTTAGAATAAAAACAGATCACGACAGATGAAACTTTTGACAGTTTGACACTGCACCAAGAATAGCTGCCAAGTCCTTTGTTTTGTTTTTTTTAAGCTGCTTGCTTATATGACAAAATGTGCAGCACTAAATGTGAAGTTCTAGACTACAGCCTGTCTTTATGTGCGAGTTGACAAAACAACACAAAGGGTCTCAAATTAACACTTAAGCTCACTGCAAATTTGTACAGCAAGTGTAAAAAGTATTTTACCAGGAACGAGGCTCTTGGCTATTTTTATTTCATGACCAGACGATCCGTGACCGATATCAACCTCAAAATGATGAACTATTCCTTGATTACCGCACCGCTGTGCTGGGCTCAGCTACTGTCCCACCCAGCTGAGAATTTCACCGGCTTGCTATCCGAACCGTTTGTTACTACCACAACTAGCAAGAGGGTGCGGCTATTTGCATTGGGCAGCGGTCGTGTGAACCCTACAACCTATACATATTAAACACGTGGGAAACCTACTCATTCACTATATTATTTCTGTTAGAAGATTACTGACTTCCTCATCAGATCTGCTTGTTGTTGGTCTGTTCTGGGTATAGTGTGTTGATCATTGTTGAAATTGATGCATCTTTTGTTTACAGATTAGCATAAAGTCAGCAGACCACCCTCAGAACTTTCCCAGATCTTCCTATTCCCATCACTGCATTTTGGAGAGTGCGGCCTTGTGATAATTTGCTCCGCTCAGTCAACCTGACTGCAGTAAAATTCCAAAGCTGATCAACATTAATAGATGCACACATCTTCAGTAATTCATACAGCCACAGTTGAGTAAATCGAGAATTTTGAGTAGCGTTCAATGATGCTGTTAAAATAAAGGAAATTTGCGTTACCTGCAGCCCGTTTTCTCTTCGGCCCCCTCTTGCTGGGCTTCTCCACCTTGGCTTTCTTTCCCTTTTTCCCTCTTTTTTCTTCATAGTCGCTTCCTCCGTCTTCATCCTCCTCCTCTCCAAACTCATTGTCTTCTTCATCGCTGCCAAAGTCATCTGTAGCATCGACACAGAGGAAGTCAGTGAGCTGACACCCTGTGAGCACTACTCAAACTCCAGCTGTTTGCAAAGAGATCCAACCTTTTCATCTAACTCAGACTGACTTACCTGCTGAATCATTTTTGGATTTGGAGAGCTTGTCATCAGAGTCCTCACTGGGGAGCAGAACAGGAAATAAACAAAACACTGTCTTCAGTAACTAGAGGAAAGGCAGCCTGGAAATCATCAACAAGACAGACTTTATGTGCAGTGGATTGGTGTGGATGAAATAACATGAATGTAGTGTACCGAGGACTGGTCTTAAAGATGTGCTGATAAGCTCCAGCTGGTGTTATTCTCACACCATTTTAAATTTTGCCTAGTGTTAGATTTATTGAGCAAAAAAAAAATTTTTTTTTTAAAAACACTAAACCACGCTTTTTCCCTGTGAACTCTTCAATCTCGAGATTTGACATGTTTACTTACATGTCTGATAATTTTATCTGCCAAATAACACATCAACATGCAGGTTAAACAGCATGATAGTCACACATGATAGAGAGACACCCATGATGGGCTGTGCCACAGGTGGCAGCAATAGTGACAGCCTGAGTAATCAGCATGCTGACTGCATTGGCACTTGCTTTAATATCCCAGAACTATTAAGTTCATCAATAAGCGGTATCAGTGTTGGTCTCTGGCATTGTTAATATCCTCCATCACTGACACCTTTCTCTTACAATTATGCCGATATTCTAGTTTTCCCTACGTGATAAAAAGTATATAATGAATCCAGTGCAGCCCTCACCTGGATATCTCCTTTTCAAACATTTATTTATTCAACTATCAACTTTCTTTTCCTGTCTTTTCCTGCAAAGGCTACCTTCTTCTCAGACCTACACCTCCTCAGGTTGGCTGCGCCGGTCTCACCGTAAATCTTGTGGTGCTGGAGGTGACTGTGCATCCCTGCCTTTGCAACCTTCAGCCTATGCTGGATGCTTAGATCCAATTCTATCCTTTCTGCATCCAGGTGATAGTGTGCGCAAATTGATCAGAGTGTAAGACCGAATGTGAAAGTGTTGTGTAACCACACACTCACCTGTCATCCTGTGAGTTCTTTGAGCGCTTGTGCTCGCGAGGGGCTGGTCGCACCTTCTTAGGCTTGTCGTCACCATATTCCTCATCTACAGAGGAAGAATGACCTTTTAGTCTTTCACACACAGAGCCCAATGTCATGCTAGCAGCTCTACACGGCAGTATCTAGGCATCGCAGAGCTGCGAGTTAAAAAATGTTAATGTCACCATGCTAATGTACTCACAGTGATAACACTAGCACAAAAACTAGCTGTTAGCAAGCTAACAACAGCTGAGCTTGACACAAGGCCACAGGCTTTGTAATTATGGCATCAACAATTATGGACAAATTTACATTTTCCCCGACTTTTTTGCCTTTACCAGACAGCACAGTGAAGAGTAGACAGGAAAGTGGGGACCCAGAGCAGGCAAGACATGCAAAGGGCCCTAGGCCAGAGCCGAACCCGGACGACTGCACCAGCCCTGTGGCACACAGCCACCTACTCACCCTGTGATTTGTCGACACCCGAAAAATTTGCATTTTGACTCTGATGTGCACAACTATATCCTCAGGAGACTTTGAATAACTATCAAACAGATCCCAATAAAGGCTTTTTTAAAACCAGTACCATTTTTGATATTTGGTGATTTAAAATCTGACAGCTCACATTTTTTTTTCTTTCAGACACATGAAACGTGAACAGATTTCCAGACTTTATGGTCATTTGATATCTGTTTTGTTCCATTTATTAAAGCTTGAGTTGTAAAAGAATACAAATATTTACAGTTATTAACCTAATTTTTACGTGCACTTTGTGCATTTTGGGTCATGTCAGATTCTCTCCTCTGCTCTCTGTTACACTATGTGTGGAGCAGCCTACCAACAGGTGACCTGTATCTATGCTGCCTTAGGCATAGCCTACAGAAGTGGCCAATGTTGCTGCCAGCATTTTTACTTGTGTCGAGTGCCAGCATTGCTCTGCAATTTAGCCTCCAAAAAACACTAGTTGGAAATGAGCGTTTTCTCGCCAAGATCCATTCTCTTCCTCTTAATTTGAAAAATATCAGTGCAAGTAGCTGGAAATGCATAGGAGGAAACAATGGTACCAAAGCTGCAGTCGCTGTGGGACCGTGATGTGTAATTACACTTGTAGGGAATGCCAGGTTGTGTCGTAGGGTTTCAGAAAGGTTTGCAGTTACAGCGTACCTGTAATCTAGATTCTATAAAAATAATCTTTCTGCTCTTAAATCATTCTAGCAGTAAAATTTAGCCAGACAAAATGAATGTGACACAGTTAGTAGTTTTATGTTTGGAGGCTATATTGGGGCTTGTTATATTACTGTTAAGTACAATAAAAGCTTTCCAAAAAGTGATATGACCCAGAGACAAAAGCAGCAATAGACTACATTCATCTTATCATGCCCAACCCTTCCTGGGTCTCTGAAGAATACAAGTAGGGAGTGTGTTAGCGTTAGAAACCTCTACACAGACAGCAGAGTACAGAAACAGCATGCCTACAAATTTATGAAAACAAAGTAGCAGCTCTCAGGACTTTTTTCCCCCACTACTACATTACTGCTAGACAAAAATTAGCCTACTCTGTAACTAATGGCCTTCAAAAATGTGCAGGTTAGCTTTTAACCCCACACTCACAATTGATTTCCCATAAAATGTCTAATACACTGCACAGTGATGCTAAATATCTGCAGTAGTAACTAATCTCTACATTGCCCTTGTGTCATAGAACTGATAATGAAACACATCTGAGGCCTCTCGTACCTGCGTCATCAGACTCGTTGAATTGTGAGTAGTTCACCACCTTCCTGTTCCTGCAAAGAACACAACACAGTACATCAGATTACAGAGTTACTACCTTCACCTGATATTAGACAGAGTAGACTGGAGCGTGAGACTGGAATGCAACAAAGCTATTATATTTAATGTCCAGCAGGTCAACAGGTTGGCTGTGCTTAAATGTCTGGATCATATTATTTGGTATGGCAAACAACAAACAGCTTTAAGCAAAGGGGCCCCGAACTGGACACTGGTCTACCTTCTACTGTTACAAAGGCCAGTTTGGCCAAGTGTATGGGGGACGCCTCAGGTGACAGTATTTGACTACAGTTCAGGTAACACACACATTTGGAAAGCTGCAGAGCAGGACTGACAGAGACAAGCACTGGTTCAGAGAGTGGTCTAAGGTTAAAGCCAGTATTCAGAAGGTTATATTATTCATTGTTCTTTTTTGTCCAGCCTTATTTTAATGACAGTCTTCCTTAGCATGGAGGACACCAATGTTGCACATATTTCTGAACAGATGTTCTGCCATTCTTCAGAGACTTTTTTCACCTGCTCTTTACCGGAGGGGTTGTATTGCTCTCTTTAAAATAACCCAAAGGAGTTCTGCTTAACTCAAGGGATTATATATAATATCAGTTCAGTTTTCACTTTTTTCTTCTTAAGAAAGTCTTTGGTGATGTTGTCAGTGTCCTCTGGATCTGAATATTTTTCTTCTGGGCGTCATCCTGTCAGCCAGTTTTCAGGTAGATCCACAGGTATTTAAGATGCCATCCATAAATGTCAAGCTCCATAACACCTTTTGCATTTAGTGTCACACTCCTACCTCTGCACTTCACTGTGGTAGTCCTGTGCTCTCAGTATTCATCAGGAATCTTGTCTAGCAGTTTTGTACTTAAGTGCAAGCAAGATTTATTTATTTATTTTTGTCTTTTAAACCACTGTCTGTAGAGGTTGTTCATACCATCTGAGCTTACACAAAAAATGACTTCCACTGAGAACTTTCGAGCCAAGCCTGGAGCCCGTCTGTTTTTCAAGGTGAGACTGGGAAAGTGGTGCACTGTCTACTGCATCATTTTAGAAGACAAACACCAAAGATTTGAGTAATCAAGTGGATGAAAACTTTTTTTGCCCAACCCTGAGAGGGGATACAGTTTTCAATAATGCATGGACACTCTCATTTGTACTGTATATTGTATACACAAGTGATAGAACATCTAATAAACAGCTAAAAATAAATAAATAAGTCTAAATAAATTGAAGCTGCATCTTAGACCTGAAAGACTAACTCTTTATTAATCCAGTGCAATATTAAGGAAAGGGGAAGGGAGGAATCAATCCACTAGTAGAATCTCAAATGATCTACTAAGCTAACTTAACCAAGTTAAATACCATGCTCAAGAAATGTGTGTGTGTGTGTGTGTGTGTGGTGAGACGTTGTAATGCTTGTAAAAGCATTTCAATCACGACAGGAGGAACACTGACACTCGCCACTTTAAAAGCCTCAGACACGGGTAACAACACACCAGCCAATGACATGCCTGGCAAGCTTTCCCACGCATCAATATTCACATCCCCGGGGTAACAGAGCGAGCAACATATTTTCCACTACAAGCTCTACTCTAGTAAGCAGACTTTAAAACATAGCAGTAAAAAACTACTTTTAAAGACATTAAATTAGATGTAAAGATCATAAATACTAAATGAAAAGGTACGCATTAAGCTTTTATTTTAAACAATTCCATTTAGCCTTATCTTACCTCATCCTAACATTTATTAAAAGTGTCTCAACCTTGCAGAATGTCATCACTTTCAGACTAAGTTCTCTTTGTATCCCACCAATGCTGAAGAACACAGACATTTTTCATCATTAGCTACTCTTTATCCAGGGTTCTAGCCAGTGGTATTGGCGAGTGGGTGGCATGCGTGGTAATGCGTTGCTAATTGCAGTGATAGAAAAGTTCTGATAAGATAGCTAGCTGGTGACATGCAAGGCGACCTCAGCATGGTGCAACGCCGGGCAATCAACCGCCGGCTAGAACCCTGTGAATGAAGCTGAGTGTCAGTTATTCTGATGATCAAGATTCTGGGAGGAAATCAGAAACAAGACTACGGCAACTTTCTCACAGAAAATCAGCAAAAAACTATATCCGGAGGTCCAAGACAGAAATCCTTTTCCTATAGACCTTTTAAAAAGTCAGGTGTCTCCCCCTGGTGACCATTAAAAAGAATGCAGATTTAAGGTACTGCCATGCTGGCTTCACTTTTCAAACCTGCAAACTACGTCCAATTTTTTATACTGTCTATGGGTGAAACTACCAGCTGTATTCAAACAATGGAGACCAGCTAGTAGTTTAGACAAGAGCTACAGTGTAGCTTAATGTGACATAAACATGACTCTGTGGCTGTTGGCGTACGATTCTTTTAAATAGGGTGAGCACAGTTGACAGTAAAAGATGAATTGCCGCTACCTCCATTAGTCTGCAACAGAATAATGGGCTCATAAATAAGCTTAAAATGACAGATTTAATAGTGGAAAATAGATTTTCAGATGCCTTGCTCTTACCAGTTATAAACACTAAAACACAGTCTTCTGATACCAAACACAGCAAGACATTTTATTTTTGCCAGGAAAATAAGATTCCATCAGATATACCAACTAATTTCTTAAGCTCTGTTCATTGCTATTGAACTATTTAACAGGAAACATCATGCTTTTTTTCTGTAACATTTTGTTCTGTCATCTCAACTCTACACCCAACTATGAAATCCAATGCTAGCTTCTGTAATTAAAACTATTATTTTTTTTCAGTGCAGATCAAGAAACTGTGTTCCTGATAGGGATGGATCGATCTGGTATTTGGATCACGGTACAGGTCCGATCCAGACTCAAAAACAGGATGGGCTATCAGTGACAACAGGCCAATGTATGGCTGATCCATTCAACCGAGTTCTACATTGTTTAACAACACCACACATCAGCAGAAGTGCACCAGTTGCTAGTGGAATTAAGATAGCATTGAGGGCGCTAACAGCAAGGTCAAAGCAGCTTGGACGTATTTCTGCCTGCTACAGCACTTTTTATTTGTGTGTGCGCAAAACTTTGTAATTTAACCCCAAACTGTCAAGCAAGTAGACACAGCTGAAAAGCTTGTTGATGCTTGCTCGCACTCTCTCGCTCCCGGTTTGTTAAAATTAGGGACGTTCCTGGCGACTGATTTCTTAGTCAGCTTAACGAGGGAAAAAAATTAAACAAACTGACAAGATGAAATCTCAGAAACACTCAGATATCAAGTTAAATTTTATGAATGTTTAATCAACAATATCAAAAAAGGCATCTGATACCATTATTTAATAACTATATTCAGCGTAAGTGTGTGAATACTAGCCAGCAAGAAAGGAAGGCTGCTAACATTACGCACACTTGACAAATCAATCTGACATCGTGTGTGAAACATTAGACACTTCTCACTAACATCTAAAACATTTGATTATCAAGGAATGTGATCAACAGTTTCATGCAGCTTTTTAAATACGGACCAATATTTGTCTGTCATCCATTAGACTGTACTCAGTTTTGAATGCTTTCTGCCTTTTAGACTTGTTCACTAGTCTGATTTACTTCTCATTTAAACAACTAATAAATTAGTCATTAGGGACATCCCTAATTCATACTGAGTCCCATTACTTTTTAGTCAGCAGACAGTAGAGTTGTAGAATTTCAAACTTGGGAAAAGTACTCAAGAAAATACCTATTTCAATACCAGGGGTAAAAAAATTACAACAAATTAGGATGAGCAATAACATCAATAACACCATTTTAAGCTGTCTGACTTAAAAACACAGTAACACAACTGTAAGGTATTACAGTTAGGTAGTGCAAAAAATAAACAAACTAGACAATTTTAGGCTGTCCGGGGCAGTGCTGTGCTTCTGCTGACTTGGCTGCATATTTCACTGCTGATCAAACAGAGTTGTTAAAGTAGGCTGCCACGGTTTCTGTTTGTTGGCTTTTCTCTGCTTCGGTCTGTGATTTTAAGAGAAATGTAACTCTTTCTAAACACAAATAATTGTGTTAGCCTGTTACCTGTGTTTGTAATTTTTGCTGCCTAGCTTCCACATTAATGTATCATTTTATTAACAGCCACACCTGCTACATCATACTTTAATGAAGACTTAACAGCTGGCTAATGTGGCTATCGGACTGCTGCTAATAGTGACATAGCTAACATTAACATGTGCACCGGCAGGTTAACATTTATGTTAACTGGTTAATACTTAAGTGTTGTAACCGGAGATTTACAAAATTGCCCATAAAGTGATGTTCAGTGTTGTGAATGCCAACTGCTGTGTTCAGCTGCTAGTGGGGGGAGGGGCTGTGTGCCAGGCTGTCTGCAGCAGTGCTGTGTGAAGTTGTTTCAGCTGGAGGAGCTGAAGACAGCACTGTTAGCATTGATACTATTGCAAATCAGTACCTGAATCGATAGTCATTTTTAGTATTGATTTTTTAGACAACCCTAGTAGATAACAAACCTGTAAAAACCTTACCTGCCCTGATCTTCAATAGGTCTTATGAACTGACTAATTATTCCCCTGATTTGTGTGTAGAAAAAAATGACTGTTGTTCCTTCAGGGCTTGTCCAGGGTATTAAATGACCAAGCAAATTATTTTATGTGTTCATTTAAAATAATAATAATAATAATAATGTGGGTATTTATATTTTTTAAGCCATTTTTTCCTTGTTCTACTGGCTGCCCTCTTGTAACATTATAAATGAATACTTTAAACATTTGTGGGTTTCTTTTTTTTTTTTAAACAAATAACTGTGATGTTTCATCATTTTTTTTAAAATCACGATCCTTTTCAGGTGTTATGTTGGTGCACGCTGTCCTGAATCTTTCTGTGTGCAGCATTCAGTTGTCTGAGGAGATTCCCTGAGGCAGCCCTGCGATCCATCAGTTACAACCAGGAAATGATTGGCCTGCATCATTTGGAAAGTGCACATGTTGCTGTCTAACAGCTACAGCTTTGTCCAGTGACAATTCCAATAAAGTTAATTCAAACGTGATAGCTGTGCCCTCTGTGTTGACAAAAAGAGAGCGAGGCAAGTCCACCTCTGCTTTTAAACGTAACTGGTGTAACTGGTGAATCTGATGTACCCACCTTAACGGCCATTTTTATTTTATACCTGTTCAAAGGCTCATGTTTAGACTGTGTGCTTACTATGTCTACAAAAAAAAATTATGAAAATCCTACTTAAACTGAAATCTAAAACGTGGTAAAACATTATAAAAAAAACAGCTAAGCCTTATTTTTCCATTCACTAATGTACACTTTCAAACTCTCAAAGGCAGGAACTCAGTTTTAATTTTTTAGGTTTAGATTATGAAAAAAATATCAGAACTGTTTCAATATCACACCTTTTCCCACCACGAATAATTTTCACACAGTCCCTAAATATTCAGCGAACACCCCCATTTTCTCTAACACAATGAAGCAACATCCTGTAAAACATTCCATGCTCTTGCCACAAGAAAAGACGAGATTTCGAAAATAGTGTTTAAATTAGATTAACTGGCATAAAAATGATTTAGAGTCATGCTAAAGGGCATTTTAATCTGGATAAAAACGGCCTGAATACACCTCACGCGTTATAATCGCAGCGGGATCTTGCGTTGGGGATGGGGGTTGGAGGGGGTGTGGTGACTTCTTGTAGTTCTCCGCCTTCCTCTGACATCAGCCAGCAATGTTAATTTACTGCCAGCTCTGAAAATGTAGACCCGCTCTCCGTTCTTTTCCCCCCTCCTCCCCCAACAACAACGACATTTTCGTCGGCTAACACACCATTTTTAATGTTCTCAAAGTACGAAAACCCCCGAAATGGAGCGAAATGCGATGTAATGGCGACTACAGCACGACATGCACAGTCTGCGCGGTAACAAGATCAAACCCAGAGGCCGACCACCACCTCCTCCGGTGATTTTTTTTTTTTTTTTGTGGGGGTGTATTAGCGTTTCTGGAGCCTCCCCTGGATGAATGGGTAGCCATATTCTCATTCTCAAACAAAATGGGAAAAACGTTATCAGGCCTGGCTTAAGTGAGCCGTAAGACGTAGCTGGTTAAATCACACTGCCTAATTTTCCGCTTGGCCTACATAGGAGCCAACAATACACAATCATGGATCCGTTTTAAAGCATGATAGACACGACACGGCGGCGGGCTGCGCGTATCTCCACAAGACATGGCGAACGGTCCACACTGCTGGGATCCATGTTAGAAAAAAAAGAGAGGGTGCACACGCGAGAAGGGAAGCGCACACACACGCACACAACCCCATTATTTTTTCATGAAATAAACAAATTCCCAGCTCATAAAACACAACATGGTGGAGACGTGCACGTTATCAGCGATGCCAGGCGGCAGCGCGGTGTCGTTATGAACTCAGAAAGAGCAAAAGACGGATTTAGCACACCTACCTCACTGGTCTTGACATTTTGCAGGAATACTGTAGAGGTTAAGGATGTGAGAAAGGGGGAGAAGAACAAGCACAGGGGGGGAAAGGAATATAGATTCCCGCTCTGCAAAACACTGAGGGGAGCGAGGCTGACGCACAACTCCACCGTCCGAGCTAGCGCGTAAAAATAAAAGTACGGCAGCGACTTGTCCTCCCAACGCAAATATTCTTATTTTTTTACCTTCAGCTACCTTCAAAATGGTGAATAAAACAAACTGAAACTGCAGCCTGTGCTCAACCAAACCCCGCGGCCTTGAGGGGTGGGTCCTCCCCGACAAGCCCCGCCCCCCACGGATCCCTGAGAGGAGAAGCGCGGCGCTCCGCTGCTGCGATTGGCTGATTTAAACGACGACTCTCTTTTTTACTGGATATCTTAGCTGCTCGTCAGAGCTTTTTTAGCATATACTTCCCCGCCTCTGTTAACAGGCTCGGTTGAAATGGCACTGTTAAGAAAACAAAAAGAGGCCCTCAGGTTGGATACATACATTCAATTCACTGTGGGTCCCAAAAGACCATAAAGCAACATTTCATTACAGCATAATAGGTTGCAATGTTCACATACAACATGTTAGTGTAATTATAGATTATATTTCAGTAATCTGTTTGATCTGGCTGTTACTGAGACAATCCTTTCTCCCCTTCTGTCTCACCTGGCTGCTGCAGCACGAAGTGCAGGTAGCAGTTGCATTTACAATTTTTTAGCATATATTGCAGTTTACATGTTATACATTTATTATTTTTGGTTAAATAATTTATACTGCTATGCATTTCATCTTCAGACTGCAGTGAGAATCTATTAGCCTCCTAGATGTCATCAGTCTAACATGAAAAAAGATTTCATCCCCAAACTGCTGCATTTAAACTCCACTCCCAGTAATAGCCAGATAAGCCTGTGTTTTAGGTTTTTGTGAATGGACTGGCATGTATGCACGCCATGCTTGATGACCCTGTTTCTGGCCTGGGTTTATGCTTTTCATTCACTGACCATCAATGAATATTAATTGTTTGTTTGTTTTTTACCTGTTATTCACATGTGAATAACATGAGTTGATGTTATCGCATTCTTGTTTTGTCTCACCAGTTTTCCCAACTATACCAGAGATCCAGTATTTCAAATTATTAGAATAGTTTATTTCAAGTTTGAGTGAATTACTGTTCAAAAAAGTATAAATACTGTCTAACGCTCAGTCTAGTTCAGTACATGCAACCACAATCATGGGGACGACTGCTGTCTTGGCTGAGTCCAGAATACAATCATTGACCTCATCCACAAGGAGGGCTAGCCAGAGAAGAGGTCATTGCTGAAAAGGCTGGCTGGTTGCAGAGTGCTGTATCCAAGCACATTAATGGAAAGTTGTCTGGAAGAGACAACTAAAAGGTTCAAAAGCAACACAGATGACCGGAGCCTTGAGAGGATTGCCAAGAAAAGGAGCCACAGGAACCTGGGAGGGCGTCACAAGGAGTGGACTGAGGATGGTGTCAGTGAATCAAGAGCCACCTTGCACAGGCGTGTTGAGGAAAGGGGCTGCAACAGTTTCATTCCTATCAAGCCTCTCCTGAACCAGAGACATCAGAAGCATCTTACCTGTGCTAAGGAGAAAAAGAACTGGACTGTTGCTTAGCGATCTAAAGTCCTCTTTTCAGATGAAAGTAAATTTTGCATTTCATTTGGAATTCAAGGTCCTTGAGTCTGAAGGAAGAGTGGAGAGGTGCAGAATCCAGAATCTCCATTCTGGTTCTTAATGATATTCTTCACTCAAATGAAACAGAAGTTAAATTTTAATCTACAAAAAAACTCTTTAAATTACCTGAAGTACCCGCCCTGTAGCATCTATAAACAATTCTTGTGTGGTATGATGACACAGTATAAAGCAAAATAAGAACTCTGCCAGTGCAATGTAAATAGGGATTGTCCTCTTTATTAACACACACTTGAATAAATGCCACATATGCAGCATACCTCCAGCCCGATGTACACAAATTTCTACCATTTTTAATTGTTGACTCTGCTATGATGGGTTAATGTATCTGATGTGGCATTTAGTTGCTGGTTGGAAACTCAGACAGCCAAATGTTTTTCTATCCAGATACACATTGATTTTAACATTGGTCTGTGTTCATTAAAATTACTGGAACTAGTCTGATGTTGATGTAACAAGGTTAGAAAATAAAATTTTTTTTTAAAAAAGATGGTAAATCCACTGTTCCAGTGATGTTGGATCTGTGTGTTGCTGTAAAGGGGACAGTACATTTTGACAGAATGTACTGTTCTTTCATTAATCAGCAATATAAAACTTCCCCATCAACCCAACTCCAAGTTGTTTATTAATCTGAAGTTTCTCAAAATTCAGTTACTTCCTCTGAATTTAACCAATGACTCATCTAGCTATGCTAAGCACACTGAAAGCTACCAAAGTCACATTTTAGGTTTCATTACTGGTCATAGCTTAACTGGCTGGGCCAGTCAAGAATGGTCACAGAGTTGTTCTGAAGCCACTCCTTTGTTATTTTAGCTGTGTCCTTAGGGTCATTGTCTTGT